>NW_006494910.1:4510603-4566403 GCF_000471905.2 Amborella trichopoda | reverse complement strand
TTTGTATGACCATAAATTTTGCACACACATTATCTTCTTTATCATAATCAATCCTACGAAAAAAAATTTCAATTTGCATCCTAAGTATGGTCAAAATTAGTACCCAGATAACAATGAATCTTGATGATCCATTTGGTAAATTTCAAGATCTAAGCCTTAACAAATTCAAAATCACTTTTTTCTTTTTTAGTATTATTAATCTAATGATGACTACGCTATATAAAAATTTTAGGCTAAAAAATTCCTTCTGAAGCCTATATCTAACCATCTCAATAAAATGGACGGCTTATATTAATTGGGCTAGAGTGAAAACTTTCTAGAGAATTTTTTTCAAAATTTTCTTTTTTGTTGTTTGTTCTTTAGAATAAAAAGAGTGTACATTTAAAAATTCGCATAAAAAAAATATCTCTAACATGATTTTTGAAGATGATTGCATTACACTATTATACAACCGATGCTTGAAATTATTCTACATAATCTAAAATTCAAAACGTTGATTATTGTTAAAACCACTTGAGAGTATTGTTTTTACCTTAAATACCCAAACATAATATATGTAAAACCTTAAACTAAGGATATTTTAGTCTTACGAACGGTTAAAAACATTCTTTGGCAAAGTCTCTTACTCTTTTTGCGTGTTCTCATCGCCAATCTCTCTCTCTCTCTCTCTCATCCAACTACCACCCTCCCATCCCCGAGGATTCAGGTCCTCTCTCGCGGTGAGGGGCTCGGCCGAAACACAGAGCACAGGCCCTTTGTGTATAATGGAGGAATTGAGGACCACAAATGAATGGCATCTCAGAAACCTTGTTCTCTTCTTCAAAGGAATTCAAACTCGCTATGATGCCCATACCCCCTCGTTTTTACCCTTCTAAATTACCCAATAAGAAAAAACCTCCTTTCCCGGCTTTCATCTATGTATCTTCTCACTGTTCAATCGCCCTTTCCCACTATTTCCCATATTTCTCTGTTAAACAATAAATCTCTCTCGTCATCTCTATGTAGATGACCCTTTCATCTCTTTACTTATATTAGCACTCTCTCTGTCTCTCATCCCATTGGTTTGTTTATATCCAAAAAAGTGAAAAAGTAACAAGGCAGCCACAAGGTCCACTTTCTCTTTTCAAGGGATGCTGTCTCCTAATTGGATATTTTTCTCTCTTCAAAAGAGAGCAGTTATTCCTCTTGGAGTATTCTCTTAAAAGGAGCGAGGCTTGAGCCCACAGCCGTAGGCTCTGTGTTCAGGATTGAAGAAGCCCATCTCTTTGAAAATAAGCAGAAAGAATAGTTTTATGAGCCGGTGAAGAAGCTTGCAAAGGTCAAACTCCGGCAAAGAGAAGAACAAAAATTTCATGGGCAGTTTTTCAGGTTCTCTTCATGATACAGTGAGAGGTTTTTCTAAAGATGAGGGATTGGGGTGAATGAAATGGAAAAAGATAACCAGAGAGATGAGATAGACGAGAGAAGGAAAAGGGCTGTTTTTACCTTGGGAGAGGAGAGACCCGTATACGAGAGAAGTGCCTGACTTTTTTGTTTTTCTCCATAGTGTCAAAAGGCAATATTGCCTTTAATTCTAGTTTACACAATAGCTGTAAAAGGATGTTAGTGGTAAAAAACATTCACAAGTGATTCTAGCATTAGTCTATGTTATTTTTGAGGGTTGTAACTCTATAAAATCTCAAATATGAGAAATGATCCTATAGGATATTTTTTCACCTATGTGTAAGACTTCAAAGGATCACCATTAAATTTGATCTGGATTTTTAAAAAAGTCAAGTCCCACACCGTATGATAACTTTTTTGGATATCTGTGTCAAATTTAATGGTGATCCTTTGAAGTCCTACACACATGTGTGTGGTAGGGTCTCACAAAGTCATTTCCTTATATATACTTTTAGTTTTTTTATTGTTATGAATTAATTCTCAGATCTAAAAATCGGTCCAATTCTCCAATCCAAATTGGATTTCTACAAATTAGATTTCTAGCACGGGTCCAATTTTTTAAAGGACTTTGTAAATATAAGATGGGTGCTTGTACCACATATGTGGCTCTTTGCCTCCATAATGAGTTGTAAGGGCAGGTCCCTTCCGCAACATGTTCTGTTAATCCAAGATTTACCCATTTAACCAAACAATGGATCATATGGAATCTGGAGTCTTCGATCTTCGATTCCTAATAAATTCCTAACGAGAATCATAAGTGCCTAATTAGAACCGATTCCTAATCAATTCCTAACTAAGTACCATAAGTGCCTAATTAAAACTCCCAAAAAGCATAAAATGAATGCACTCCTAGTCCGAGCTACCAAAACATTATAAAACTAATAAATGTATAATTAACTTTGATTTTATTATTTATTATTGTTGTTATTATTATTATGGCAAAACAAATCGTGCATGCGCCATTATTTTGTAACAAAAAGTAAAATAAAAGAATGAAAAGGGTACATGGGAAGCACTACTGCACTGGTCACTTTTGAACCATGTCTCATATTTGAGAGTCAAATTGCCATGCACAAAACCCTAGAAATGAACCCAACATATTTATTTTATACAATCCACTTTAGGTCATGTCCCTTAAAAGAGGTCTCTTTATTAGCCTGAAATAACGCCAACTATGACCCACACTACCTTTTAAAGTTGATATTGCTCTCATACCATGGGGCCCTGGGATAAATTCCAAATCATGATTATTACATGGTATCTTTGCATATCGAAGTTGAAAAGCCAGATCTAGACAATAATGGCTTCATGCATATTCACCCAAAAAAATAATATTGGCTTCATGCATATTCTAAAATGATTATTAGACCCCCATGCCTTAGGGATATATCAATAAGACCTATTAAATCTCTTAACATTTTGTTTGATGGGTGTTTTTGTCTCGGACCCGGTTTCTATGTGGCTAAGCCCGCATATGTAGAAATGCGGGCTTTTTAATAAAACTATTTTTGAGATGGATTTTAAGACTTAATTTTTAAAGATCTGTAATCTCTAACATGAAGATCATGAATATGAAAAAATAAATAAATTTTAAAAATTAAAAATAATAATTCTAATAAGAAAACATTTGAACCATTAGTTTCTATTGTCTTAAGAAGGAACATCTACTTGTTTTAAGATAGATGATTTACACTTTATGGACCGCATATGTAGAAATGAGATCCTGCCCGCATGAAACACTTTTCCTTTGTTCTCACATAAATGATTGCATAATGCTAATTCTTATTGCATTATAAAAGGTGCCCAATATTGGGAGAGGATTTCACATGGCATAT
This sequence comes from Amborella trichopoda, assembly GCF_000471905.2. Next base: position 4,563,125 of record NW_006494910.1, on the reverse strand, counting down.
TAGCGCATGCTTTCTCTCACAAAAATATTACATTTTTACTTTTTTTTTTTTGGATAATGAAAACATGCCCCTACCTTTTTTTTTAAATAATTTAAGAGTTAATTTTTTAAATTGTTAGTCGGATGGTATAAATAAAAATGGAATTATTGACTAAGGTGTAGGATGCTACCACGACCGAAACCCCTTTCAAATTTTGAAGCAAAGGCATTATCCTTTGTCCAAGGATCAGTGTTGTTAATGAGGTATACAAATGATATTTTTCATAGGAGCCTCTCGATTTTCTCTATTATGTAACTGATGATTGAAATCAAGATTGGAATTCCGTACCAACGCAACGGTCGCTTGTCATGTCTGAAAATAAGTTCCCAACACTTCATTTTCAAATTTAAAAGAGTCAAATTTTTAGTCTGCCTCTAACAAGCATGGATTGGTATAAAAGAAACTAGTCACACACAAATCACAAGGCATGGTACACGATGCAGACATATGCGCTGTCCTTTTCTGACCGGGAATGGTGGGGACTAAGTGTAATTTTAAGTGCACTTTCACCATTTTGTCACCATTTATATATCTGAGAATGGGACCGGTTATTAAATTGGTTGGGAGTTTGGTCCAATTAAAACTGATCAGATTGTTAGTCTAAATGACCAGACTCAATTTTAAAAAATAAAAAAATATGAGACTTAATAGTTTCGAAACATAGAATATATTAAAAAAAATCACTTAACATTCTCAAGTAGTTCTGACCAGCTCAGATAGATTAAACATGATTTTTGTTTGGTGATGGACAAACTTAAATTTTGCTTTGATCTAGATGGACTAGTGTTTGAAAACCCGGTGATCTGAATTGCTAATTTGAACTGGGAATCGGCCAAAATTGAACTGGTTTTGAGAAAGTATAGGCACTGGTCTATTGCCACTAACATCCCCATGTCAACCCCCATTTCCCCCCCCCCTCCCCCCCCCCCCCCCCACCCCCCACCCCCCAACCACCTAGGGCCCCACACCCAAGAAAAAATAAACACCTCTATTTTCTTCTCCTTTTCCTTTAAGTTTATCTAATATTTTCTTGGACCCCTTAAAAAAAAAGGGAAAAAAAAGCCCCACTATAATTTTATTTTTTTGGATCACACTAATCTAAAACCGGTGATTTGATATAGACCTTTGGGGTGGACAATTTACCTCATTGATCTGAGTTTTGAAACACTATGGCAACTAATACACAGATGATCCTACCTATCGGACTGAGCCATCTGTTTTGGTAACTGATGCCCCCTATGTGGTATATGGTAACTATTCCCTTCGTCTTAAAGGGACGCGGTGTAATAGATGAGAGTGTAAACTTGGGGTCCGTTTGGATACCTGAAAATATATTATCTGTGAAATATATTACGGGAGTAATACATTACCTGTAATGGATTGTCACTGTTTGGGTAGTATTTAGATGCAACTTGATAAATACATTGGTACTGTTTGACTATGTCTGGAAGAAATATGAGAAATACATAACCATCCAAATATGAAAAATATGGTTATGTTTGGCTAACATGATTAGACTTTGGTTTCAACATGATAAGTCTTTGGAAGAATATGATTTTATTGTGATAAGCCTTATTTTCATTTATTTTTTATAGAAGTTTTTCAAATGTCTCTATATATAATTTCAAATAAGCAATAAATTTATGATACCAAAATCAAAATCTTTATGGTACAAGTTAAAAAATGGAAAGAAGTTTGATTAGTAAACTAGAAGGTTTGATAATTTCAGTAGAAAATTTTGAAGCATTGGAGAAGACTAAAGAGGTATCTTATTTTAATTGAGCTTTTACTAATCTCTTATGATGATTATGTTGGTGAAATTTTTTATTATAATTGTGTTGTGTAATTTCTTATCGATTACTAATTATTATTTTTATTATTTTTGTTTCTATGTGAGAGCTGATGGTGGGCTACAACTCAAATTGGGGATAGGGGGATGTAGAAATTTTTTTGTTATAATTGTAGTAGAAAATTATCCCTCATCAAGTTCTATAACTGTTGAAATCAATTTAGATTTCCCTTACTTTCAATTACCAATTATTAAAAAATGTTGTTTTTATATGAGAGTCAAATGAGGGCTACAACCCAAATTGGGGATAGAAGGATATATAAATATTTTATTATGATGATCCTAGAACGTCTGTTCAAATCAATTTAGATTCTCCTTTTCATATCCCCTACTTGTACTTTCTATTTACCTTAATAATTATACAATACAACGTAAACTTGAGAGAGGGAAATGTTTTTTTAAGCGGGATAGGCTAGAAAGACGATTGCGAAAGATTTCCAAAGATTACCCGTTTCACCCTTCACCGCGTGGAATTGATTTCATGATTTTTAGGAAATTTACGAAAGTGTACCCAAACAGTGTAAATGTCATATTTTCTTGTACGTAATAGATTTCCACGTACCCAAACGACCCCCACTGTCCAAGAGGGAAAAGGTAAACTAGGCATTCAAATGAAATAAGTGCATTAAAACTTAATGATTTTCTATTTGGAATCATCGATCTGTATGGGAATTAGTTGCCACCGAATCGTAGGATGGTTTGGGTCCTAACCCGGTTCCCGTTAAAACTCCTCATTTTATAAATATTTTTTTCTTTTTGTTAAGCTTGTCTGATGTTTCTTTAAATCCTCTTAAATCTCCACCCATAAAACCCTATTTTTATTTTTATTTTATTTTTATTTATTTATCTTTTGTATATATATTTTTTAAATAACACCTAACTAGATCAGATCCAAATCGCCGATTCAGTGATCTGACACATATCTATGGGTGAATGATCCACCCCGCCAATCCGGATTTTAAAACAAATGAAAGCATAAGGGACTATGGATCGTATAAAGATAGTGACCTGTTTTAATGCTTCTCATTTCGTGTGTGGACATATAAGCACACCCATGTGGAGTTGTCCAAATCTCCTTTTGTTTGCTTTCTTTTACCCCCCATTTTTAAATAGAAAGAAAGCTGGCCGATCCAACCTTGAATGGTTGGTCTTACAACTAAGACTCCGCAATTTCCCTTTTAAAAAGTGGCCTATTAGGCAGCAATTTGATGCCCAGACCCTCGCTTTTGTTTATTTAAAATCTTAATAAGTATGGTAAGCTATTATTGTATTATTTATGGTAGGCTTAATAACAAAACTGTTTATATTATGGAAACATGGACATAAATAATGAGTTCCTTATTTGGTCACGACCCAAGGGAACTCCCAATTGTCAATTTAGTAATGTGAAATCCAGAAATTTACCAGAAATGCAAGCCATTTGCCTTTAATGGTTATAGAATTTAGGTCGGGATGTTGAATTATCCATTTAATGGACATCTCACCCACATTTTATTTTGATTTTAGTACTGCCAAAAGATATGCTGCTCCGTTGAAGCATACTGTCCATTTGTTCCATCAGTTAAATTTCAAGTTAGGATTATTTTTAGGACTCTAAATTTTCGAATGTAGCCCCTTGAGGGTGGCGACCAATAGTCAAAAAATATTCTTTTGAGAACTTCCCTAGTTTGACAAGGAACACCTAAATGTTGAATCTTCCAAAATATTTCTTAGGTGGACCCCATGGGAGCATGTTATTTCGATATCAAGAAAATGTTATGTGCTAGAGAGAAAGGAGGGGGGATGATTTCCACTCCCTCTCACTGTAGAGAGAGAGGTGTCTCCCAATACCACCTTTTTTGTTTAGAGCCTCGGCTGTATACAAACGGCACTCTTAATAATTAAGTATGTATCCAGTTAATTAACAACTAATATTAAATTTCAATCCAAGTGCTTTATAACAAGGAAAAGTGTTTTGTGAGTCCTTGGACTCACTGGCCTACTGATTCACAGTCGTCCATCTCTAAGATGAATCTCCACAACTAAAGATTCATATCCCATAGATAGGAAATTTTTGAAAAGGATGTTTTAAAATTTTATTTTATTTTTATATATTCATGATCCTCACAGTATAGATCATGGATCTCGACAAATTTGGATCCAAGATCTATATAAAAAATGGGTGTTAGAAAGAGCCTGCACAAGAAAAGTTTGAGTCGGAGACTCATAAAGACCGGGTCCAATCAGGTGAAACTTTTCTGAATAATATATTAGAATACTCGAACATGTTCGGGGTTTTCCCGATTTCATGTATGAATATTCTGTCTTTAACTATATTATATTGCCGATGGTGTGGGGGCCGTGTTGGAGACCATGTTTCCTCATGGGCCACTTCACAAGGACATAATACTCGCATATTAATTATTTCAAGAGAGAAAGAGGGATTAACATTAAAAAAAAAATGAGAGAGGGAGGATATTCAATTGTTTAGATTCTATACAAATGGAGATTTTGGATTTTAATATCAACAACATCAACATCCTTATATTACCAATAATAACAATAAATAACATATGAAATCCATCATTTTCCCCCACCTAAAATTCAAAAATTCTCACTCCCCCATAAAGATATTGCGCTGCTTATAAAAAGCATGCATAGGATGTGTTTGTGAGTTCATTATGTACATTTGCTCCCTCTGGTGAAATTTAGGGGTGGCAATTGGGTCGGTTGACTAGAGGTCCGGTTCAAACGACCTAGACCCAACATGAGACAATGCCTGAGCCTAAATCTGCAATGGATCTTATGGTGTATGATTACAAATGAGTCAAGGTTAACCTGATCCAACACACACACGCAATAGGCATTAGTTATATATGGGTGCGGTTTGCATAGAGCCGAAACAATCTAACGAGCCCACCTTTAAATAGTGTCGAGAAATGTGGTTTCAACGTTGAAAATCTTTGTGATAGCCTTAAAATATATTTTCATCTTTAATTATAAAACTTAAAGTTTCAAAAATACTGTTGATCAAGCAGATATATGAAAACTTGAAAATCTTAAAAATTGACGATCGAAAAGTGCATTACAAGATGCATTATTTCCAAAACTTGAAATCCAACTTTTTCTCATATCCATGCATCTTGATTTCTAGATGATTGATTTGAGGATATTTGAGCATCAAACAACTTCTTCTAGTGGAATTTTTGAGGTAAGCTCTAATTTGATTATTTAGAGGCTCGACTCTATATAAACTTTTCATAAATTTTATTTATTTTTATGTAACCCCATAGGCCCACCCAACCCATTTGACACTCCTAGTGAAACAGCATAGAAGAATTTGCCGATCTAAAATTTTGAGATTAATAATCACTAATTATTTTTATATGAAAAAAGTTTGGATTTTTAGTTCTTAAATTATTGGATCTGACGATTGGGAAATTGGACAATAGTTATTGAATTTCAATACTTTTTTTGCCCCATTTATAATTATTTTTATTGTTTGAAGAAAACGCCGAATGATTATCTTTACAAAAAAAAAAAAAAAGAATTTTAGCTCTTACATAATTATATCCAATAATATAGAAATTTGACTCTCTTTATTGCATTTCAAGGCTTTTTTTTGTTTCACCCCGTTTATTTTTTTTATGGATGCAGTTTTTATGGGGCCTAGGGCTTATGAAAAAAAAGGTAAAGACTAACCTAGAAATCTTGTTCAAAAAACACTTGGGGTATGAAAAATCCCCGAAATAGCTCTAAAATTTATTTTCACCTCTAATTATATAATTTGTACATCAAAAAAGGATATATATCATATAGATATGTAAACACTTGAAAATAAATGTTTAGATAATGCATTACAATATACACTATGTTTAGGAATTAAAGTCTTAATTTTTTCTTAAAAATCCATAATAATCAAGATCAAGTTGGAGATTTTTTTGATACTGAGATATTTTTTTTTGGGTGAACCATGAGATTAGAATATATATTTTTTATAAGGCCTTGGCCTCATTTTAGCCTTTTCAAATTGCTGGGCGAAGTCAGATCTTGCATCCCCAACAGACACGGAGTACTGGGTAAATTTTAAATTTTATCTGAGGGAGCTGGAGGAGAACATGCTCCTGCGGGAGCATAGAATGTTTTTAACTGCATAGAAATCTGGTAATAAAGATTCATTTGCTTTATTCGGACATACTCCTGCTTCCGTCGTGGCAGTAACCCTAACTTTTTTGCCCCAATACAGAACTTTGAGCTCAGAACCCATGGCTTGCGTTTTCCGAAACCACCCTACCTACTTCCCTCATCAGCTCAGGAGCCATTGTAGAAGACCTTGCTTGACATTACGCACCTTACAGTAACTGTGAAGAGGCTTAGCTCAAGAATCCTGATTTGTATCAAATAAGCCATGCCCAGAAGCTCTCGTCTCGTATTCTCATGGAGCGAGCTTTCTCTGATTGAAAATGGCTGCGTAGTCTACTCTCCAGTTTCAGTTGCCGAAAAGCTTGCGTGTCCTTTTCTTGGAGGAGTTGCAGTCGAGAAGACTTACCCAGGAGGCTCACTGCAACTTCTCTGCTACTCTTGATTCAAGCAAAAGTGCACTTCTTGCTAGAATGGGCTCCTTTACTTGACCACAGTCTAGGGAGTTTAGGGTTTTAGAAATGGCGGATTTGCAACACAGAAGCCATGGCCAGAAGCCTCATAGTAAGCCCCCTGCAACCCTGGCTCCCAGAAAACCCCATACCCAAAATGGAAATGGCACTGGGAATAACACATTAGTGTATGATGATGTGTTTGGTGGTCCTCCCAAATATACGGTCTCATCTTTCGCACCAAAAATTGAAGGCTATGATGAAATATTTCGGAATTTTTCGAATCCTATGACATCGGATGTGCCTTTCCTTGAAGTTCCAGTGCATCACAATGATGATGATGATGAAGTTTTTGGAGGTCTTGGTAATTCCGGGCCGTTAGATTTTCTCTATGAGGATGTTTTTGGGGAAAATGAGGATAGGGATTTTGCAGTGCCATATGAAGAGTTGTTCTTTCCAGAGGCCAAGAAGACCAAGAAATCAAGGTATGATCCATCTTTGGAAGCCCTAAATTGTTTTTGCTTTTTTGCTCCTTTATTTTATTTTAGGTGGATTTCATGTTTGTAACGTTCATATGAAAATATGCAACAATACCCATTTGCTTCGAACCACCTCGAGTTGCATTTGCGAACCATGAAACAAGGTAAGAGTGCTAATGCATGACTAGAACTTTGAAAAAGAGAGCAGAACTCACTCCTCCAAAGGAATAAAGAGAAAAAGTTCAATGTATGATTCAGAGTGGTGCATGCAATTGATATCAAGGCTAAGCCCCTATATGGATGGTCCTCGTGCAACATTAAGCCAACTTGCAATGCGGTATATTAGCGATGGAGGGAAAATTACCTTTCTTGAAAAATGCAACAATCACCAATGTATACCTTATTTGTGCTGTAAAATTAACACAACCGTTTCTACATTGGTGGCAAGAATCTTGGCACCAAACAGCTTGTGCAGATAGTGCTCAACTGCATGGGCCTTAAGTTTGTCCAGCTAAGGGTCAATACTGGGAATAGTATGTTAAGGCATCTTGAGTTTGGTGAAGGGTGAGGAATGAAACCTTCCACTAGAGATGAGGATATGCTATAACAGTATAATTAATTCATTAATAGAGAACCATATGTTATTTCTACGTCATGAGCTAATTCATTTCTAAGAGCAATAAATTGAAAGAGATTCAGAGAGGTATAGCTGCACGGACGGCCTCTATTTAAACACAGTAACTTTCCTCTTTACAACCACATGATGAAATATCTCTTGTTCTTCTCTGGTTTAACTGTACTGCATAATTAAAAAAGGAAGCTATGGTTTTCCAGATTGGACATGAAGGAGAACGTACTATTGTACCATTTGATAGGAACGGTTGTGAAAGAAGTTGATGAAGAGTGTTGCACCCATGTACGTGAGTGTGTGTGCATGTGTGTCTGATCACGAACAATTAGTCTAGTTTTTATTGACACTAGCAGTCAAACCTTGTTGTATCTCTCATGGAGCCTTGTTGTCTCTGTGGAATTGCCAATATTTGGTTCCTTGTCTTTATGTTTCTTTGTTTCACACTATGTGGTGCATGTGATTATCTCATCTGTTACCCTTAATTGGACAAAAGAAATGCACTTATTTAGATCCAGTTTGTTCAATTTCTTGTGGACAAGTTTGACATTATATTATTTCTATTATCTTTAAATTTATCAAACCTGGTACATGTGCACAATAATAGTTGTGAATCATGATGCTAGTTTTAGATTAACATTTGAGTTGCTTATTGCAAGAAATTTTTGAACTTTACTAATCACAAGAAAAAAGGCAGGAAATTTGGAAATTTATTTAAAATTGGAATCGTTGTAGCTGTACATCATGGCTTATCAATTCTAATTCCTTTGTGCCTTTTTCTTCTGGTGTTTTCTTTTATCGAAGATGATTTCCACCTACACTATCTAGATTTTGATCCCTTGTGATTCCTTTTACTTAATGTGGCATAGGGTTGTTCCCGAATCAAAGTCCTGGCAACAGGTGCAACCGGTTCAGTCCCCTGCTTCCTCTGAAAGAACTGACAACCCTTTTTATAGCTTGGAATTGGATGGATCATCTAAACAATCGATTGGTGCTGTGAGGGAATCCAACCTGTTATATCAAATGACAAACCAAATGGGCAGAGAAAATGTAATCTGTGGGACCACTCACCTGCATCAACTAAATGATGCTCCCAGATACACAGTTGGTGGAAAGGCGTTGTCCCCTCTTCACAAGACAAAGATTGACAAATCTCCTCCTCGAACTGTTCATAGTCTGAATGGCAATTTGGTCCTTGATGGGGAGACAATGGAAGTTGATCAATCCGGTCGGGTAATGTCAAACAAGTCCCTTGGTAATGGTCTTTCTAGTTCTGGTAAAAATGTTCTCAAGGAAGATCCGAAACAGTTTCAGGGTAAGCTGGATACTTCAGAAGAGGTTCCCTCTTCTGTGAATAACCAGTTGGATTTGTGTGATTTTGATCGTGATGTTGCATGCATTGGTGATAGACCATTTCCTCATAAGTCTTTTATCACTGTTGCTGAAATCAACCTCCAAACAAAGCCTACCAAAGTACCACCACCGTCGAGACCACCACCGAAATTAGGTATTAGGATGGGTGACCTGAAGGCTTATGCAGAGAAAGAAAACTTATTTTTGTCAATGCTGAGTAGTAGGCCTCATCAGTTTGAAAGTGTTTCTGGAGCTTCTCTAAATGATGAGGCTGTGAAGCACAGAGCTCCTCCTTCTCTGGATTATGAGGAAAGTGCTACCTTAGATGCTGCAGCCTCAGCAGCTGCTATGAAAGAAGCTATGGAGAGAGCTGAAGTGAAACTGAAGCTTGCCAAGGAATCAAGGGAACGAAAACGAGATATTCTAGAGAGCCATACAAAACCAGTTTTAAAAGAAGAAATAAAATATGTGCAAGTAAATGAGATGAGAACTTGTGTTGAGCCCCAGGACAAAGAAACGATAACTCAGGTCTCTTGTGAAAGAGCAGAGAAGGAAATGGAAAGTTGTGACAAAGAGGAAAACCATAAGTCTGCTAGTGCATCTCCTGCTGATCCTGTATGCCAAGAAAAGGGAAGTGGGGTAAAATCAACTGAAGAGTTTACTGAAAAAGAAGGAAGTCAGGTAAAATCAACTGAAGAGTTTACTGAAAAAGAAGAAACAAACAATGTAGGAGTAGTTCACGTGACTAAAAAAGGGGAAAAGCAAGAGAAGGAAGTGAATTCAGGGAAAAGGGCTGTTGTCATGAAGGAAGATGGTAGGAAATCAAATGATATGCATAAACCCAAAGAAGATGTAGACAATAAGAAGAAAATAAAATTTACTCAAGTTGCTGATGAACTGGAGGAAAATAAGAAGATTTCAAAAGCAACTAAAAATGCCCGTGATTATGAGCAAGAAGAAAATGGGAAGAAGTCACCAGCATCTGAAGATGTGTGTGGGCTAGCTGAATATGAGAAAAAATCAGTAGGTGCTCTAGATGCACTTGAGCATGACGAAAAGGAGAAAAAATTAAAACCATCTCAGGAAACCTGTGATCGTGAACAAAATGAGGAGACATTGAAAGCATATGAAGATGGTGGGCGGGAAGAAAACAAGAAAACATTTGAGGCACTACAGGATAAAGAAAAGGTAATAAAAACAACATACGAGGCCTTTGAATATCAAGAAGCAGTGAGAAGAAAGAAAAATACTCAAGAAGCCCTACAAAAAGAAGACAGGAAAAAGGAGGAGCTCGAGAACGGAAGGAGACTAAGGGACATTGAAGAGGAGAAAGAGAGACTGAGGAAACTAGAAGAAGAAACGGAGAGAGAACGAGAAAGAGAGAAAGACAGAGTAGCAGTTGAAAAAGAAAACCAAAAAGCACGTGAAAGGGCGGAAAGAGCTGCTGTAGAGAGAGTGACTGCTGAAGCTAGAGAGAGAGCATTCATAGAGGCTCGTGAAAGAGCTGAAAAGGTGGCTGCTGAAGCTCGTGAAAAAGCGTTGGCAGATAAAGCTTCTTCAGAGGCTAGACAGAGGGCTGCTATGGATAGAGCCACTGCTGAGGCTCGTGAAAGGGCTTTGGAGAGAGCATTGGTTGAAAAGGCGGCTGCAGAGGCAAGAGCACGTGCAGAGCGAGCTGCTGCTGAGAGGTTTGCTGCTTCCTCAAGGGAAAGGCAGTTGAGAGAGAACTCTAATCAATCAGTGAGTGAAATTAACTGTAGCTTAATGGAGTCATAGTTGCTTTTGCCCTACAGAAAATTTGATGTGTTTTTGGATGTGTTTATACTCACATGACATTGAACAATGGCAGGAACCGCAAGACACAGCATTTGATTCTCAATCTGGTGAAGGGCTTGGGAGATTTCCCGCCTCAGATACTGCAGATTCTGGTAGTTTAGCTTGCTCTTTAAATGCCCGAAATTTTACATACAGGTGTCCTTTTGTGGCCTCCGAATCTGAGGTTACAGTGTTTATTCTTATAATTAACTTCTTCTAGATCTTGTATTTAAAGTTGAGGCTGGGGGTGAATCTGCTGAAAGGCGGAAAGCGAGGTTAGAGAGGCATCAACGCACTAAGGAACGAGCGGTATGTATATAAGCTTCTCTAGTAAATAAACCAAGTAATTTTAAATATTGAAACAGTGCATATTATCTCCGAATTATTCTTATTATTAGCATTTCACTTATCAGTAATTCGCTTCTTTCCTTTCTTGTTTGTAATAGTAAATGATAAAGATACATGAAGCTTTGATGACTGGTTTTGTCTCATGCCTTTCTGTGAGTTTCAGGCAAAGGCGCTTGCGGAGAAAAATGCACGGGATATTTTAGTGCAAAGAGAGCAAGCAGAGAGACAAGTGAGAAAGCGAAACTTGTTTATTTCATTCTGCATTCCTGATTGCTGTTAAATTTCGTTTTGCCTGATACTTGTTTTCCCCCCCTTTTGTGATTTGTGAGAATCTGATAACGAAATGTAGGATGAAGGCATGCTGCCAATGCCCCGAACTCACATTACATTGAAATGTGTTGCTCCATGAGATGCCTCAAGCCTTCTGGGCTCCAGGTTGCATGGTTTATCTTCTCCCCTAACAAATTCCTCTTTGACTGCAGAGATTGGCAGAATCCCTGGACGCAGATGTCAAAAGATGGTCAAGTGGGAAAGAAGGGAACTTACGAGCACTACTTTCAACATTGCAATACGTATGTTCCTGTTTCTGTAACTTCTTATGCATGGATTATATATTGTGCTTCTAATTGATGCCGTCAAAGTCCTCTGAACCTTCCCCGAGTTGTGAAAGTGTTTGCTCCAGTAGCTTCTTGTACTTTATTGATACTCTAATGATACAGGAAATGCCCATGCATTGGATAAGTGGTTATGATAATTTTTGTCAAGATAAGAAAGAAAACAAAGTCAAAATATGGAAAATTAGAGAAGTAAAGAGTGAATTTGTGATGAATAAAATCCAAAAAACCTCAAGAATTACCTTCTACATTAGAGACGGATAAAAGTAAAAAGAGGCTGAGGTTACATAAGGAAAAGGCAATGATTTGTGGTAGATGGGCCCCCTGCTCATCATCGCCAGATTGGGAGACTTAACATGTGTGGCTCGAGAAAACCAAGAGAAGAAAAGTTATTCCTTGCTAAATGGCTGGAAAATCGGAAATTCTCCGCCAACTATGAAAATTAGGATGATTCGATTGGTGAGACTGGCCAAACAACAGTTTGTCCCTTTCTTTTTTATTTGGTTTTTAATTGGATCAGTTCATCTTGAAGACTCATTCCAATATAACACGGCCAAAATTTCGCCAAAATTTCATGGTTGTGATGTAATGTGGTAGATACTATATTTGCTTTAAAGCTATAGATCTAGAATTCTGGATTTGAAAATCCCATATTCTTACATCAATAAACCTTACCTCAAAAGAAATATCTCATTGATCTTCCATATCCAGGCCATCCATAGCTGTTTTATGCTTGATTATCTGTTTCTGACTTTGATTATTGTGTTTCCATTGACGGCAGTTAGTTCACAAAATTCTAATCTGATCACATAATCATGTTGATCTCTGAATAGTAGTTGTGAAATCTGAATTTCTAGTTGTGTTCTTGTTGGTTATTTTAGGGTTTTTGTTGGGCTTGAATAAGTATGGAGGTTCTATTGGACTGTGCTATAATTTGTGATACTTTCAGGTTTTCAACAAAATCACTTTTCCCTGACAGAATCATTCTCTCTTCATATTGCAATAAAAGGCTTAATCTTGTCTGAAACTTCGAGAAGCTTGGTTTCACAATGATAATTTTGATGAAACCAATGAAAATGGTTGCTTTTTATACTGATACGAGAGTTTTATTTTGACACTATCAGCATTGGCAAGTACATGGCCTGCTGCTTAATTGTTTTGCTTTCCTTTTCTCTTGATAGATCCTTTGGCCTGATAGTGGCTGGCAGCCGATTCCATTGACAGAAGTCATCACTGCTGCTGCTGTTAAAAAGGCTTACAGAAAGGCTACTCTTTGTGTCCATCCTGACAAGATGCAGCAGAAGGGTGCAACTCTTCCTCAGAAGTATATCTCTGAGAAGGTTTTTGATCTGCTTAAGGTATTTCACCATGTCCTTATTTTTAATTTATATGCAGGTTTTAACGTGGTATTTGAATCATGCAATCCAGACAATGTGCTTCTTCTTTCCCATTACCATGAAATCAGGCATCTGATGTGTAGATTTCCTTTCGTGGCCATGCGATATAGGACGGTAGTTACTATACTGAACATTGGTTTTATGGGGATTATGCTGGTATATGAATGTCTGCCAAAGGAAACAAGCTGAAAATTTCCCAAAAATAGAACACTGAGGATCCTTTTGCATGGATACCTAATACTATAATAAATTTAAATAGCACGTATGTGCAGCTGTTGCTGTGTGCCTGCATGTGAATACTTGTGTGTGTGGGTGTGCGAATGTGCATTGTATACATATATCTTCTGTTGGCTGATTGGAACAATGTTGCAAAGCTTCTGAAGTTAGTGGCCATGTTCAGCCCTGTATGCTAGAAGATATTATATGGTATTTCATATGAATAAGTGGTTGGTAGTTTGAGATCGCATTAAGAGGGAGAAGTGGGTTCATAAATCTTGAAGGGTTTTCTAGCTTTTGCGTACTGTGTTGTAGTTCTTGGTAGCATTGTAAAGCAGTTGTGAATTAGAATTCAAATGGCCATAAAAATAACAACTCATTTTTGTTTTTCTCGGGATAAGTGAAAGGCAGCTTAAGAATTTGGCAGCATCATCTGTCATGAATTTTCAGGGATAAGTTGGAAGGAAACAGGTTGGTGGGAGTAGTGCTGGAATTATGCACTCCTTTTTTAGATCATGTCTTCCCAAAACGATTGGCATGGTGGAAAGAGAGTGAATCTGGAATCTGGTGTTACAAAAGATGATTAGGTCCTTACTTTGTAAAACACTTAGAAAAGTCCGTCTGGATATGCATGGAGAAGTACTAAGTAGGGTTGATTGCTTGTGTAGTCCCTTGTGTTTATTATATTGACCAAACTTAAGAACATGGCTGTTCTGTGATTGATAAAAGGCAAAGATCTTGGAAATCATTCAAGTATATACTGGATCTTGAAAATATCATTCAACACTTATGATGTGTAAATGGCCATCAGTACCTGAAGCTAACCACCCCTTTTTCTTTTTTTCTTTTTGTTTCTTTTCAGGATGCTTGGAACAAATTCAATTCAGAGGAGCATTAAAGCAGAACATCAAAAGAATTCAATCGTGAAAGGTCTTTTGCCTTCAGCAGCAGAAAATGTATTCTTTTGTCTAAAGTTGGAAAGCATCATCATTTCATTTGAATCCAACCACAACCAGCATCACTCATGTAATTTCAAAGACAGTATACCGAAAGTATGTGATCTTATGTCAATTGCCCCTATCATCTGTTCCTAAGAATATCTCTGCCAAAATCGCGTTACCTCTCTCTCTCTCTCTCTCTCTCTCTCTCGTTCGATGTTGGTTATAAGCCAAGTACATGCAGCATGATGGCGTTTTGAGCGTGCAAGCGGTTCTCAGCCTGTGGGAATACAATGGAATATGGGGCTTCAATCACACCATCCGTGACCTCCACTCCCCTCTCTGCAGGGAGGCAGTGCATAAAATATGCCTTTGAACCGGCGATCTCCATCAATGCCTCGTCCACCTGAAATTTTCCAATCTTACGACAGTCAAGACAAAGCAAATAGAGAGTCCTAAACCACAAAGACTTCATCCATTCGAGAACTATAGGCCATAAGCCTTGCTTTCCATGGGTCGAGGGTAATGGTTGTATGCGTGTGGAATGGGTCAACTGTACTCCTGAGAGAGTACATTATTCACTGATTCCTTGGGGCTAAATATCTGTTTAAGATAAAGGTTATATAAGGTTGCAACCTTAAAATGTAAAATTACATGTGCATCTCAAAAATCCATTAGAAAAGGTTGTTTTAATGTTGAAAAACCTCTAATTGACGATCTCGACATTGAGATGTATGAAAATAAAAGAAAAAAAAATCCTAGAAATAGTGCATCTTGCAATACATCATTTAGGCCGTCAATTTTTAAGATTTTTATGTTTATAGATGTATTTGATTTTAACCATTTTTGGAGTTTAAAATTTCATAATTAGATATAAAAATAGATTTTACGATAATCATAAGAATTATTTTCTACCAAAATTACATGATAAAATTTGGAGATTAGCCTTAATTTGATTGTTTGAAGTTGCAACCGTATAGAAACCATACCTTTGTTCAATACTAAGGGTATTATTTTCGGTATGTATAGCATTTGTAAGATTTTTTTTTATTTTTTTGGCCTTTTTTTTAAGGTTTGAATGCTTGGTTAAGGAGATTACATCTCCAGAAAGTGGGGCTTTTGATATACACAGCGATTTTGCATGAGAGATCACGGTTCTTAATATACGCTTTGGGGTTTCGCATGTCCATTAGATGATATGCTTCTTGAAGCATGAAAAGGAAAAGGATATATAGACCCCCTACAAAAGTCCATAAACCTTTTCCAAATTTCAAAAATTGAACGTTCAACCCCTTTTGCTTCTTGTTCCAGTGTATCTGCTCTCTTTCCTTTGAAAAACACCGACTCATCCAAAACCTAAGAAAAACCCTCTTGTGAAGAAATTCACCGAAAAATGCCCGAATCAAATTTCAAGCTGAATTTTACTAGACCCATTCCAAGGAGCTCATCTACCATACAGGAAAACCAAGCCATGGCCGCAGCAATACCAGAAAGCTCGATTCAGGCCACCTTTTAATTTTGCTGGGGGGAAGAAAACTCATTTTCTCCTTAGTGTAATGTATTTAGTTGAACCATTAGTGTAATGTATTTAGTTGGACCATTTGTAAGGTTTTTATTTTACTTCTCAATTTATCCTCAGATTAGATGTGGAATCTGGTTGATGGAGGACCCAAATGAGCCATGGTACCGTGGTTTTAGAGAACTCAAGGCTTGGGTGCATCTTAGTGATGAGCCCTACCCTAACACTTTCCTAAGTTTGTGGAGGAGATGGTGGATGTGAAGGGGAATCGTAAAGAAGGTTTTTTGGGAACATGTCCGATCATTGAATATCCAAATTAAATGTATGACAAACACTTACTGGTGCTTTGATCTCAAAGTTGAACTTTCAGCCTTTAAGGTTTGAAGTGGTGGCAATTTGATTACAAATAATAATAATAAAAAAGACGCTGAATGTGAAAACATAATTTTTTCCTTAATTGTTCTTTGGGGTGGGGTTTTTGTTTTTTGGGGGGTGGGTGTTAGTTTTTTAAATAACAAGAATTCAGGGGGATGTGCGCATAATTTCTATTAAAACTTTGAAGGGGGTCCATGGGCTCTCCGAAGGTTTACTTGGGACCATAAATTCACAAAGGGGATCGATGCCTATTTCCCTAATGTTTTCTGGTTTTATAATCCTAGTTAAAATTGAAAACAAGTCCTCTTTGATAGTGGGTATGCATTATGCCAATCCCATGCGACCAGACAGAAGCCCGCACTCGGCTCTAGACGCTATTGACTTTGACGGCATTTTAAAGGTATGCTAATGTGCATCCAGTCATTACTCTAAAGAAACACCATGAGAGAGGGGGAGAGGTAGATTTTACCTGAAAGCCTTGGAATACTTTCCGGCGATACTCGGCCTCTTCCTTCTGACCCATGCTGGCCCAAACATCTGAATAAACAACATCTGCTCCAACAACTGCTTCCTTTGGATCATTTGTTATTTCAATCTTGCTGATTCCTGTGCTTTTGGCTTTCCTGACTGTCTCCTCATCGGGTTCAAAGCCTTTTGGACATGCACACACAAAATGGAAAGGTACCACAGATGCCAGTAGAAGCCATGAATGAACAATGTTATTCCCATCACCAACATACACAACCTGCATAGAGAAAATCAATACAACATGTTATGCAACAGGAAAATTGATTATTCTACTCTCTCATCACATACGTACAGATAAGGATCAAGTCTCTATTTCTCTCTCTCTCTCTATCTCTCTCTCTCTACATGAACATTAGATGATTAGAAGGATCGGAGCAAGGATGAATGAAAGGAGTGCCACCTTAGTTCCTTCAAGATGGCCGATGTGTTCGATTATGGTAAGTGCATCAGCCATTATTTGGCAGGGATGGTTGTAGTCTGTCAGCCCATTCACGACTGGTATGGTGGCATATTTGGTCAAGTCAAGAATGTCCTGGTGTATCAGTAACAGAAAATTGTGTTAGGAATGTCCTGGTATTTCAGTAACAGAAAACTGTGTTAAAAGTATGTCGTACGGTGTATTTTTCAAAGCCATGGATGCCCTGATCCACTAATATGAGAAAAACTGTGTTGAGAGAGAGAGAGAGAGAGAGAGAGAGAATGCTTTGGTTGATGACTTAGTTATCTGATTATTTAGAAGATAATGGCCATCTTGGAAGTCGTTTACACTTCAACATCCTTTATAGTAAGTCTAAGTGCGGTTTAACGTGTCCTATATTTCATCTGTTTATCTTAATTCTACAAAAACTGCTTCACCAAAACCGTATTGAAAAAATTTCCAATGATACCTCAAAGGAGACATCCCTATATGGAAAGCTTGGCTAGGTTATGTTGGAACTACACTCTTTAGTAATTCTTTTATTGGCATAGAGCAACAACATTATAATATCTGAAGTCCGAAAGTCCACTTATATTTTTTAGAATAATTGTCTTTTATTAAGATATTAAAATAGTTACAAAAATTTCAGCTCCTATACAAAATGGGGCCAGCATAAGGTGTATTACAGAAACTGTTCCACACCAGAGCAACACAAGGAATATAAGCAAAACACAAGTACAAAAGAACTGTCCACCCTACAGGGACCCTACTAAGATCTGGACATAGCAAAAAGTTTGCTCACTGCCATTTCTGCTTGAATGTCATTTGTATGGTGCTGCAAATATGACAGTTCCCCCAAAGGGCCACCCCTTGACACACATGAAATTATATTTTGCAAATGCCTTCTAGGTGTGCCCCCAACTCCAATCGAATAGTTTCAGTCCTTCCCAAAGAGCCATACTCTCAGCCTTAGTGGAGTTCGCAGAACCGATAGGGCCTGAGTAGGACACTAATGGTGCAGCTATATTCGTTCAAATAACCCCCCAACCTGCCCAAGATGAGCTTGGCAACAAGCTACGGCACGGAAAGTTGGCTAGAGAACAGCTGTTGACCATTTTTGAGGCCATACCAGGAACAGCTAGAGAACATTTTTTAGGCCACACCCAGACCCAGACAAATAGTCCAAGAATAAAGGATCAAATCCGAACGGTCACAAAGGTGTGGTCACTAGTTTCCTCAGCCGGTTTGCACATTATACACCAGTTTGGTAGCTGATAACCTCTTCTTTACAATTCGTCAACGGTCAAGGCCTTGGATATTACCAACCAATTGAAAGCATGTATTTTTGTATGGATGTGTATTTGCCACACCTAAGAGGCAATTGCAGGCACACCATTTGCTGGGTTCAGGCTATTGTACATAGAGGAGACTGAGAACTGCCCCAAATGGTGAAGAATCCAAATCACTTTGTTACTGCCCACCTAGGGATGAACTGACTGGATACGGTTGAGAAGTTCTACATTGCAAGGAACACTGAGTCATGGAGGTTTCACCAAAATCCTGGTGAACATACAAGCTGTCCACCAAGCAACTCAGCAGCCCACAACCAGTACATTCTGAAGCACGAACTTTCATGTTGTCTTAGCAACAA
The DNA here is from genome assembly GCF_000471905.2 of Amborella trichopoda. Next base: position 4,544,387 of record NW_006494910.1, on the reverse strand, counting down.
GACCAAGTCATCAGGGCTAACTTACCATGTATGTCCTGCTGTGTAGGTCCTCACTCTGGCTAGCAAACTACCACCCCACCACTTCCACAACAAGGCAATGTTTCAATCAAAAATATTTTTTTCAATAAAAGCAGTGTTGCGATCTTGGAGATTCCTAGTCCAGTTTGCCCCCCTCTTGGCTTTATGAATAAGATCCCAGCTAGCTAGGTACATTTTCTGTCCACCCTATCCACCACCACCTACACATCAAGGCAGTGTTTTCTATCAATTTTTATTTTCAATGAAAGCAGTGTTCCAATCTTGGAGTTTTCCTAATTCCCAGATCGCCGTCCCTCCTGGCTTTACAAATAAGATCCTAGCTAGCTAGGTGTATTTTCTGTGTTCCCCCTGATCCAGACCAGAGGAAGTCTCTCATCAAGCGCTCGAGTCATGTAAGGACGATTGAGGACATCATGAAAGGGGATATAGTGAACACGAGCATTTGATGGGGTGGGCTTAATAAGTCTAATCCTGCGACAAAGAGAAAGGAATCTTGGATTCCAATAATCCAACCTCCCATTGAACCCTTTGATGGCCTCATCCAAAGGGCCTTTCTAATCTCTCCAAGATAGAGGCGGGAGAGGATGGTTATTTAACGGAAACCCCCATCATTTGTCACTTCACAATATTTACATTCAGTTTTGTAGAGAGTTCAACTGAGGAAAGAACATCAGGGCATCATCTATTGGATTCATAGTTGTTGGAAATGATTATGAATCCAAATCGTTATAGGAAATCGGAATCACAACTGGCTAGAAGATTCCTGTTTTCGAAATTGACATCCATGCAAGAGGAATCGTGGGAAACGAGATACATATTGTAAAGAATCGAGATTCTACCAAAATGGAGTTGAGATCCCTCCATAGATAGAATCAAAATTCTTAGCTCTATGAAATCGAGTTTCCGACCTATTTAGAATCGACTAATACGGAACCGAGATCCCTGTACTTATGGAATCGAGATTTTGACGTCTTTGGAATCGAGATTCCTAGGCATTTCGAGTCGAGATTAATACCAGTTTAGAATCGAGATTTAACCCAGATTGGAATCGAGATTTATAGCAATTTGGATTTGAGTTTCGACCCATCTGGTGATTGAGATTTCTGACCCCCATATAATCACGCATCAAGTAGACACATGGATAGATAGTGACATATTTAGAAGTTAGTAGGAGATTACATATTGCATGAATTAATAAGGACACACATGGATAGAGATTATCGAGATTTTGACATTAAATGATAATTGAGGATTGCATGTTGCGCGTAATTAAAGAATAACAGATACAATACCTTTGATGCATGACTTTCATTACACGCTAATGGGAATATTGCCCATAGAGAAGCCCCTAGGAAGATGATGGAGACACTCTAGGGAAGGGTCTAGGTGAAGGCTGACTTGGTTCGCGAGCAGATGAGATACTCTACACTTTTGCATTTGAATGTTGACTTATGGAACCAAAACTTTGGAAATGTGTTCATCGGATTATTGTTCGGAGCACACATGAACTATGGAAGATAATCATCTTCAGTTCCAGTTTCCAAGTAACTCAAATCAAAATCCATAAACATTCCGGCCAATTTATAAGTCACATATTTATGCACTTAGAATATTAGTATTTGATTTTGTGGTAATACAATTCAAAAAAAAAAAGGACCAAGGATCTATGAGGATGGAAACAAGATTCAATGTTTGAATAGTTCGTTGTTTCTTGCATCTACAAAACACGGTACCACTTGTTCAGGAATTTGGATTCGAAAACAATTGAATCGAGTATTGTTATATATGGAAACTAGTTTCAACAAGTGTAGCATAGCGATTCACCAATTGTGGAATTGAGAATTAGAAAATAGTGGAAACGAGATTCTATAAGAATTAGAGTCGAGATTTCAAGCTTCATGAATGATTTTTCTGAAGATTCCTTATCGGAATCGCCGAATAGGGGTTCTGTGTCGACATCGCTGAATAGGTGTTCCAAATCGGAATCACGACCTTAAGTGAGAGATTCGAATAACTATGGTTGGATTTATTGTGTATGTTGTGGATCTCTATGGACTACTATGGATTACGATGGAGTAGTGGATTACTGCGGCCCTGGGTGGGAAGGTGCTTGGCTTGATTGGACAAGGGCTAAATCCTCAACATTAGCCAACACACAACATGTGCATATGATAGACAAATAAGGGAAACCGCCATTTCTAAGCGATCTATCAGAATGGGGCCCCACATCTATAATGCCTGAGTGCTCGTCCTTGGGGGTGCATCTGCAATCCACTTCAACATTGGAATCCAAACATCTATTGGTTGACTTTCATGGACCAAGCATGAGCCTCTGCTCAAGTCTGTGGTTCTTGGGTTCCGTTGGGCCAATTTAAGAAAATGGTTTAGAGTTCAGGGATTAGCTAAGTGGACTGTGTGACATTTTCAAATTAAATTCCTGAAGGTACCTAATTTTCCCTCAAAATATTTTTTTTGGAAGTCCAAATCAATTCAAAATGATAAAACAATGATATTTGTCTAAAACTTCAGAAAAATTGTTTAATAAAGACCAAAAAGGACATGTGTGACTAAATGGCCAATAGGCCCCACATGACCTCCAAAAGGGCCACAAGTGCGCCCCAGGTCAGCGCCACCTGTGGCTAACATCATCATGACATCACCACTCTAGGGGCATGTAGTTTAGCGCTATTTGGATGGGCACCTGAGATATGAAGTTTGTCACATGGGAAATTGGATTGGCAAATGGGTTGTTCTTCTAGAAGGAGCATAGGGTTTGAAATTGTGATTGAAACCTAGAGCTAAAGGAAAAATAAAATAGCTCACTTGCTTGCCACTTGTCATACAGTCATTGATCCCATGTATACTCATCTTGTAGGAAGGGGCATAGGGTTCAGTATTACTCTTGAAACCCTAGGGCCAAACGAAAAAAAAAACAGCCCACTTACATGCCACTTGTCACATTCCTTTGATCCCATATGAAAATTAGTTGATCCAAAGAGAAAGAATCACTCATTATCTCTCTCATTTCATGTGAAATGAAAGAGAAAGAAAATTAAGACATAAGGGACACACCCTTGCCTCTACTTCGCTCCTGATCAACAAAAATTCCCTTGGGAAAAATAAACTTTGTGAAAATTTGAATTTTATTTTGAAATTCAAAATTAAGAAAGAATATTAACACATAAGGGACACCCCTTGTCTACACTTCTTCTCTCTTGTAACAACAAAAATTCCCTCGGGAAAAATAAACTTTGTGAAAATTTGAATTTTATTTTGAAATTCAAAATCGAAAAATGGAGGAAAATTTGGAATTGAAATTTGAATTTGGGGAAAATGGTGTTAAATCTCACCCCTAGATCTATGATAGCTAATCTAAGAAATGAATTGCTACGATAAAGCCCTTCCTCACATCATAGATCTCCTAGATCCATGATACAAATTAATCCTCCAACGAACCTTGTGATAGGCTGGTCAGAAATATAATGAAATTATCTTTCCCATTCTTTCCCCAGATCCCGCTACTAAGAAAGAAGTTCACTTCTTGAAATATCTCATATATGTAAGGTGGGAAAGAGGAAATGATAAGATTTTTCCTGATGGGAGCAAGAGTAACAATATAGTTTACACTCTCCCCAAGCCTATAAACAAGGGTGGTCTCAATCCCATTTTCTCACTCAACCTAACAAAGGCACTATGTTAAATTAGAGAGAGATAGAGAGAACAAGAGAGTGGCACACCCCATATAACGGGTGAGTGAAGTCTAGAGAGTGGCATGGCCCATGTAGAGAGAGAATGAGAGTAAGCCTAGAATCCCATGGCCATAAGTGACTAAACCTAGCCCATATGCTCAACTCGTTAGCCTAGCCCCTTCACCCATGCAACCATGCTCGCACCATCGCTCGAGGAATCATCAAAGGAGCTCAAATCCACTCTCCATGCTGCTGTAATTGATTGACTTTCTCTCCAAATCCAGAAAGGTATTTCATCTCTCTCAAGGCTTAGAGTTCAGAGCTATAATCCATTATCATGTCCATTTGAATGCTCATCCATAACCTTAATTCTAGCTCACTTTTGGCCCATAACTTTCCAAAGCTCCTCCTAGTTTTCCCAAAGATATTTTGATTCATGAAATCAGTCCCCATATGAGTGTATAAAATACTGCAGAGTGGTTTTTTTTGTGGGGGGGAAGGGGGGGGGGGGGGGGTGGTTAAGTCCTGAGGAGGTGATCCCAAGCATTTTCTTTGTATAGGTTATCTGTAGGGTAACTTGGCTCAGAATTGGCAGTTAGGCTGAGGGCAACGATTCCTGCAGGTAAGTTTTAATAATTAAATTCTTAAAAGTATTCTCTAATCTCTATGTTCAAGTTTTCTCTCAGTTCTAAGTCCTATTCTCTTTCTGTTTTTTTGTCTCGCTTCATGGTGGGCAAATCATGGTGGATCAGCCCATGACCTACAACAGATGGCTACTCACACTCTTAATTTGACTTTTAGCTCATATGGTTGTGAGCGCAACTTCAGCACGTTCGTAATGGTAAATTACTACATACTAACTTTTGAGTTTTGACATTAACTTGGAATGTTTTAACATGATGAATTGTATTTATATAATAAGAGTAGATATTTCAAATTATTAAATATTTGACACAGGTGCATACAAAGAAGAGGAAGAGGAAGAGGAATAGGCTCGAGCAGAAAAAGATGAATGACCTCGTGTATGTGCAATTCAACCAAAAGCTGAAGGAGAGTCACGTGGAGAGATACCAAATTGACCCCATTGAGCTGAAGCACATGGATGATACCAGTGAGTGGATGGTAGATAATGACGATGATAAAAAAGTCTTCACTGGAGAGGCTGAACCTAGAGCCAAGTTCAAGAATTTGCACATTTATCCCAAAGCCCTTCACGAGCCACTAGATCACAATCAAGAGGGACGCGGTCCATGACAATATTTGATGAGGACGAGACAGACTCAGAAGAGACTCCGGAACATGACCAGTAATTGGACGAAGGGGATGACTCTGGTGATGAAGGCCTAGCGCCATGAGCTTCAGATGCATCTGGTGGTGGAAGGGGCCGTGATATAGCTAGAGCTGATGATTGATGAAACTTAGTTCCTTTATAAATTATGAGGTCAACGTGCTTGTTTGAAAGCTGATGCTTCTCGCTCAGTCTTGAAATTTTAATATTTTTATCATTTTATGAAAGATTGATCCAATGGATGCATTTTTTTTTTGTTAATAACCGTATTATAAGATTATAACTCATATCCAGGGGGGATTTGGTATTTAACCAACCCTAAAAAAAAAATGGACATTTCGGCGCCCAGACCTCTCATTGCCTAGGCTCCGCCTAGCTACTTCTCCACGAATTAGGATGGGGGCTTCAAGGGGTCTGTCGTGTACTTCATTGGGGTGACCTAGGCTGGGGCTAGGTCTAGGTGATGGGCTTGGGTGAGCTTGGGTTGGATTAGATTAGGCTTGATTTGGATATGTGGGCTTGGGTGAGCTTGGGTTGGATTATATTAGGCTTGATTTGGATATGTGGGCTTGGGCTTAAGTGGGCTTCAGTTTGGTTGTGATAAATGAGCTTGGCTGAGTGGGCTTCATTGGGTTAAGGTAGGGGATAGGTGGGTTTAGATTATGTGGGTTTGGTTAAGTGGACTTGGCTAAGGTAGGGATAGGTGGGTTTGGGTTAAGTGGGTTTGGTTAAGGTTGGTTAGGTTTGACTTGGGTTAGGGTTAAGGAACCTTGGTTAAGTTAAGCTTAGAGGGTGGTTAGGGTTCAGTTGAGGTTTCGTTAAGGGTTGGGTGAAGGTTAAGGAACTCTTTTACCGAAGTTTTCTCTCTTCAAGAATGATGATAGAAATTAACTCTAAAGGGCATGCAAAAGATCTCTAAAATGGGTGTGGGTTGGGGTTTATATAGAATTCATCCCAAAACATGGGTGATACTCAATAATGGGTTGAGTTCGGCTTAAAAGAAAAATAAGAAAAATATAAGAGATATTCGGGTAAAAAAAAAAAATACAAAAATGGACATAAATCATGTCCAAAAATGACACTTAGGTCCCCAACAATGGGGCCTCTTCCCATCCACATGGTATACGGCCTTCTTTTTTAACTTTACAGGGCTGGAACGGCTGAATTTTCTGCCCGAAAAATGAAGACCATGCTGCCACAATCGATTTGATGCAGATTTTGTGCAAAACCTTGGAGTTTTGGTTATGTTTATTTTCTGTTTTGGGGTTTCATGCAACTTTCCGTAGACTTGATTAGCTCAATCTCTTTAGAATGCCTGATTTATCTGCGATTTGCTAGTGAAAAATCGAAGGAGACACCACAATCGTTTCGCACCAAAAACCATGGAACATGACCTGAGATTGGCCGAGTTATTGCTCCTGCAAGGCTCCGAAAAACCAAAATTCCTCATAACATAAAATCGGCCATGTTTTGAGGCCCATACAGCCCTCGATCCGGTTCTCGATTGTGACATTCCATACCATTGTGAAGCTTTCCAAGTCATAGTCGAAAGTCGAAACGCACCTAATTTTGGTCCAACATGTTGCACTATCGAGGAGTTATTGCCGAAAAACCGTGGAGAGGTCCGATGGACTGCAACTTGCATGTTCAAAAAAATCACAAACTTCCCTCTAAGATTTCTCTCTATCCGTGTGGCAATCATGCACATGCCATATACCGAAAGAAAGGTCTCAATGAGGGGCAGAACATTGCCAAATTTCAGCTCGATCCACCTTGCCGATTGCAAGATACAAAGGCATGAAGTTGGCCCATTTTTGAAGTCAAGTTGCAGGATTTTGCTATTTTTGGCAATGAACATAGACTACAAATCATGTATAATATGCTACACCCCAATTTGTGGAAAGTACAATCTACAAGTGTCAGTTTGGGATGACATTCGAAGGTTAAGGGTTTTGGGACTCCCAAATCTATCTGACGGTCCCACGACCACCAGGCACAATTTGTAGTTTATGGTGTAGGGTATCCCATATCTTGACTTTTTCATATTTCTATGGCTCTGACACCGGATTGAGCTGTAATTTAGGGGATGCCTCTAGGGCAATGAGACCCACCTTTGTGCCTCTTTTGGTGCCGATTTAGACTCGTTTGGGGACTTTTCTAATTATTCGCCTTTATTCTGCGCTCAATGGTGCACCGTGGCTTGAAAGGCCTCCCCACAATATGGCTTTTATTGGGGGACCCTCAGCCATGGAAAGTGAGGGTTCCATGGTTAAGGGTTCGATTTGGTCTTGAACAAGGGCTGACTGTGCTTCCCACTACTTTCTGGCCATAATTGGTGTTGAGAAGCCACAGGTGCTTCCGTTACTTCTTTTATTTTCGTGGGGTATGATGTATGATGCTTCCAAAATAGGTGCAAACAAAGGGTCTTATACCCACGCAATATAGTAGCCACAGGTTTTCGCCTTCCATCCGCAATAGTGATGGTAACTTCTCGTGCATGAATGTTATGATGTTGTCGGGACTTAGTTTGGTTAACAATATTTAAAATCCTTAATGTTTCAAAAAATGGTCCGCTCGGCTCCTAGGCACCCTGGATCAGTGTTTCAAAAAATGCTAAGCGGTGCCTAGGCAGCTGAGGAGGTCCAGGCGGCCCAACGCCTAGGTGGGCGCCTAGAACCCGGGCACCCTAGTAGGAAGAAAAAGGTCTCTATAGTTTAACATTATAAGTATAATTGTGTAACACATAAGAGTTACGGATTTAGGGCACATCAAATGTATAATACACAAGTCAACATAGCACACACTCCTCCATACTCCATAACTCCATAGTCTGATAGTTCACTAAACCTAATATCAATGAGTGATGCTTAGATCAATTTCTCATAACTTTGAAAAACTGTTCGTTCCTATGAAAAATACCAAAAACTAGTTTTTTGGGGGTTTTTCTCTCTCTAAAATAGGTTCTAATAGGGTTTAGTTTTCAAATGAACCTAAAACCCACAATTTCGCCCCTTTGGTATTAAAAAAAAGACCAAAAAAGGCCCTCAATGCAGGGCATTTCCACCCTTGGGTGGGCCGCAAGCCCTAGCCTAGGCGGGTTCCCTAGTGCCTAGGCGAGCGCCCAGGGGCAGTCCGCTTAGACCTGGGTGAGGCGACCAGGCCTTCTAGACCCCTTAGGCGGGTCGCCTAGGCTCTAGGCGGTATGCTATTTAAAACATGGTCCTAGACCATAACCACCGCACGCCCAGACCCAAGCGACCCAACACCAGCGAATGTACCTGGGCGGGAGCCCAGTGCTCAGTTCCAGGGGGTGCCCAGGGCCGTGGTCCCTTTTTCCTTTTTTTTAAGTTGCCCAAATCGGGACTCCCAAGATAGTATAAATATAGTATGGGGGTTATTTCCCCCAAAGTTTAAAAACCACCCTCAATCTCTATGCTAGACGTATGTTTGAGAATCCAAAGTAATTTCTGATAATCGAAAGTATTTTTTGTGGATTGAAAATGGTTCTTTTTCTCATTAAAATCATTTTTAGGGTGCTATTGGAGGTAATAGAAGACTTTTGAGTTGATTAGTAACTCGATTAAGATAACCAACATTTTAGATCAGAGATTGAACACAATTTCTACTACAGGGCACCCGAAGTTTTGGGCGCTCGACTAAGCACCCGCCTGGGCGTTGGGCGCCAGGCTGGCCGCCTAGCGTTTTTTGAAACCTTGATCACTCGATGACAGTCAACATACAACCCTACTCTCTTTATGAAAGCTTTAGATCTTTGTACTTTCCTCTTTCTAATGGAGAATCAAGCTCCTCCTCCTTGCCTCACACAAACTCTACGACTCAAAGTGAGGAGACTCGCACGAACCTTTCAAAGGAGAGCCCCTTTAATGGAGCTAAAGATCCCCTTAGTAGAAGGTTAAGGACAGAGCTCATGATTGGCTGAGCCCATGTGATTATAAAGGTATTAAGTTCTCGATGGACGTGCCAACATGGGCTTTTCAAAGGTCTTGGCATTCCATTGGCTCACCTTTTATTTTTTGACGCCTTGATTAGTTTCCCGCTTTAGGGCGCCCTTGATTTCATGTACAAAAGTGGTAAGGAAACATGCTTTCTCAACAAAAAATATGTATCTTACCTCTTGGACAATGAATATGCCCTAAAGACAAAAGAATCTCTCTCTCTCTCTCGATCTCGACCGTGTAAGCTTGCAAGTCTTGTACTAAGATAATGTTTCTCTTTTCATGTAGTAGAGCTCCCTTAGGGAGTGCATCATTGGCAACATAGGCTATCAAAAGAAGTCCTGTTTACAGGGTTCGAAATGACATTGCACCAAAGAAATGAATGCACCCTTCTTTTGGAATGTGGATTCCACAGTGAGTGGTTAGGGGGAGGGTGGGGACCCAAGAAAAATGTGTGCACTACTCTTTTCCTCACCATTTCATGAAGTAAATTTCCAGTAACTTCATCTTAATCAGAGATCCAGTACTTCTACAACTTCCGTGAGAAGATTGCAGATATTCCAGAACTCATCAAAATTTTCCTGATCATTCTAGCTATAACAAAAATAAAATAATCTGCATTCTTGGATTTCTCTCTTAAATGATTTTAAATGCTAAGACAACATTTGTATCATCATAATTAACAAGCATACAAATTATCTTAACCTACTTTCAATCATCATTTGTAATTCGAATCCCACAACTCTAGTAGGTCAAATATATATTTAAGCAACAGATAGTTTTCCATAATTACTACACCATTGTTCTAAAGTGCATAAATGCTCTGCATTTCTATATGACAATCCTGGTTGCACCACAGAGATTAGAGGGCATGGCCTACTAAGAAGGTTTATAATGTTTCTTGCACCAATCGTATCTACCGTTCAAACACGAGGGAGATGATGGCATTCCAACCAAAGTTTAGTGACTGCATAGAGCAGTTGAAAATGACATGCATAACAGGGAGTGAAGAAGACGAAGTGCAAGTCCATGGTTCATCCTTTCTTGCTATAGTCCAAGGAGGAAGGCAAGAGAACCCAAACCCCCCAAATTAGCAAAACATCACATGACATGCATCCAAATAGGTGGCAGTCATCACCTGATATCATAATCATTATCACCCCTTTCATCATCTTGAGTGAGTGCAAAGAAATTCCTTTGCAGCATCTTTATTTTTTGTCATCCTCATCATAAAGAGAGAATATGGAGTGATGGGCGAGGACAATTCCAATTTCAAACTTCAAAATAACAATTATGACTGGGATGGCCCATGCAAGCACGCAAGCGAGCACAGTTCCTGGGTTATGTTGACACCATGTAACCTGGACGCAAAAAGTCAGTATCTGCACTATGTTGGTGGGCACCTCAAACCATGATAGATGGGCATATGCGGGCCAGCACAAATGCAAGACCACTGATAGAACATGTCGACGGTCAGTGCAGAATGAAGCTCTACCCATTGAATCTTTCTCGGTCAATCAAAAGGGAGCTAGACACAGCTTTGCCAATAGTACCTTAACTAGGACGCAGTAATCTCACTTTCCACGCCTCACTTTTCCACTCAAAGCCCGTCCGTGCATTGATACGGTAGAAAAGGCCATAACCAAATCCCACTTATTTTGCTGAAGACCACATGTTGTACATTCCATCACTACATGGCATTTTAATTGGTCAACACACTTCAGCTGACAGCCGCTGGGTGACAAATTCCAATAGAAAAGCCTTTCTCTCTCTAGCACCCAGTGATGAAGCATTTTATCTTGAAAGGAAAAACATTTCATGGCGCATAGTACTAGAGAAGGAGAAGAGACGAGAAACAGTCTTTTACTTGGAGGGCATATTCCTCATCCAAAAGGCACATTCTTTATCCATAAGGTGTATTTCCTCCCATTTTTCCATAACGAACAATCGAGAGCCTAAAAATTATATCTAAGACTTCACAAATTTAAAACTTCAGCCACTAGAAAGCCAACACCTCCCAGAGTTCACATGGATTCGTCTTTAAGTAATCAATAATCCATTAGAGCTAACGCCTCTAAGGAGTCAACATTCAATTTGAGCTAATCCCTCTCATAAATCACATTTGCTCAACCTCTCATGAGCACTATCTATCCTTTCTTTATAAAATGGCTCAACCTCTCATGAGCACTATCTATCCTTTCTTTATTAAAAAGGACATTTTGCTCCATTGAAGGGGCTTAATTTTAACACCCAGGAGATCTTCCTCACTTTAAATACCTAGAAAGCTTATTTGAAAGAAAAGAGACGTGCCTTGAAGCTCCACAAAGAAAGAAAAGCTTGACATTCTAGAGCCTTCATCAAGACAACCTAGAGTCTAAACCTAGACAGTCCTTTTGCTAGATCTTAGAATCAAGGGTCTTTCCCCTCTAATGGAGATGTAATAACGGTTGATCCATAAGGCAAACCAGAAGCAGTTTATTTTTAATAAAAATAGTGAATCTCTCTAGTCTACCCTTTCCAGGGAGTTTATTCTTTCCAATGCTACAGTAGCTTACTTTGTTTGCATGCCACCACCAATGTCATCTAAATTACTGTATTTTGTCATGGCAAAAAGAATTCAATATAATCATCCTAGATTCTTGACAAAGTTATGAACCACAAGCTGGATATGGAGCAGTACCACATGATTTAAGCTTTATTAATCATCAATGTGATTCCTTCATTGGAAGGCACAAGTGTAAGATCCAAGTTAATGCTTACACACATGCAAAGAATCTATACATGCAAACACATATATACGCTAAGAAATAAATAAATAAATGAAGACATGTGGACATCTGTAAATGCACAGACCTGCATTTGACTCTATTTACTAAATTGACAATGTATTGGACTTTCCTGGTCTCGGTGGACAGAGACATGTAATTGAAGAAACAAAATTTAAAATGAAGTCAAAGTAATGGAGCAACCTCGTGATATCAGCCAATCACTTAGCCAGTTAGAATATCCTATACAAGACATCTTCAGTAAAAGAAAAGTTGTTCTCAACGAAATAACCAATTGTAAAACTGTCCATGACTCCATGGTTAAATGTGAAATACAGAGAACATCAGATGACAGGAAGATCGATTTACCTAAATGTACCCATTCCAAAAACTTGAGGTATCATTGACATTAAAGTATCTTGTAGAGCTAACTTTGGAATTTGTCATTAAATTTTTTACCTTTACTTCAGTTGAACTAACTTGCAAGACAAGCAAGGTTGCCTATCATGTGGTGCAAGGTTAGAAATCCAAATCCAAGAGTTCTTCAGAGGCACATTATGTATAGAACTTGCAAAAGGAAAAGCATCGAAAATTGTTTGAAGAGTCATAGAAGGTAATGATGAAACACTTTGGATTCAATATGGAGGTCATAGATTAGGTTGCCTTAAGTCCAACATTAGGAGCAGTAGCTGCAGTACCACCATTGGAACAACCTGTAGAAAAAGAGACTAGGTAAACTGTGTGATTTCCTATTTGTAAATGCATAAAGGAAGCATTATCCCCATTCTTGCCCCTGCATTACTACTGTTACAACATCACCTTTCAGAGTTCTAGAGAACTGCACACACATATTCCAAGTACCTGAACAAGGAAAACTGCATTAAATGACGGAACTGCTACTCTAAAACAAACCTACATATCAATAAAGACATACTGCCAAGTTTCCTAAAGAAATCATTGTTGAAATCATTGTTGGACATAAGGAGAGTGCAGTTTAGTCCGCACAAAGCTTTCAGTGTTGTGTCCGCCAGCACGTTGAAAATATTTAAGAGATGTGCATGTCTAAGGTTGTTCAAAGAAAGTAAATGGTAGTAACATAATGCATTAGCCAGCTGAAAGGAACCCAAAAGTATGGATCTAAGAGTAGAATATGTGGGCATCAAATAAGCATTATATCTTGAAGCACTTCAAATATACTTTTGCTTCATTATTCTGTCTTTCAACTAGTTTATGCTTACAACAATTAAGTATGATACACAAATAATTATTCAGACATAGTTGAGATAATGAGCCTACAGAACTCTGAGATCTGATTTCATGCCCAAGGGATAAATAGCCAGAAAACAATTCATGGAAGAAGCTTTGGTTTATAACTAAATTGGCTGACTCTTGCGAGTCATGTGACCAAAAGTCTGACATGAGCTAAAATTCAAGTATCAGAGCTCCTCTCAAAATGGAAAAGAGGCTTGGTTTGTTCTTTTTCTAGGGACAAGCTTCAAGGATCGTACACTTGACCTTCTGCTAACAAACCACTAACATCTGTCACTAAGCTAAAGCCTAATGGACGAAAAGCTACTCCCCTCTATTTTTCCATCTTTCAGTTGGGATTTAGAAGCATCTAATCACATATTTGTAGCAATTGAGGACTTCACATTACTGGAAATTTGGCTCCATGAAGCAACTAAGTTTTCAAGACCCCAGTGTTTTTAAGTAAAAAAATTTCTATTCATTGATCTGGGATGTGATAAATATAATTATATTGATCAAAGACTCACCATCATACCTGATGAGTGAATACGCGGGCCATAATGATATCGTTGTAACCTGAAAGAACTCGAGCAATATCACGAGTCTCCTCCCGTTTACCCATCTGGATATCATCAGGACCTAGATAAATTGAATGGCCACCCAACAAGAAAAAACCTGTCTCAAATGAGACTCTAGTTCTCATGGATGGTTTCGTGAAGATCATTGCCATTGACTTCCCTTTAAATGGGAGGAAATTTCTATCCCCTGACTTTAGCTTTGCCTTGACCTCTGAAGCACATTGGAGAATCTTCATTATTGTTTCTTTATCGAAATCACTGATGTGAATGAAATCTTTATGGCCTGTCTTTTCTGAAGGATGGAAAGAAAGAGGAGGAAAAGAGAGAGGAAAATAGATATGCATGAGTTAGTAAGTCTTTCATTTTTAAGGAGCACAAGATTTCAGCAGTCGAATGCATGAATTAGTAAGTCTTTCATTTTAAGGAGCACAAGATTTCTGCAGTTTGCAATATCCCTGCTATAATTGAAGCTTTAAAGTGTTTCAGTAAATTAAAAAAAAAATCAATGAGAGAGACTTTTAAACCAGGCATCAGAGGAAACCTCCAAATACATAGCATGATCACATGTACCCTACTTCAGCTGTTTACAGCAGAGAAACATTTCACATATGCATAAAAGGTAATATCAAAATATATGGCAGGTAAGGTGCACACTACTTCAACTGTTTATAATTCCCTACTCCAATTGAACATGCATAAGAGGAATCCAAAACATCAATGAGGTAAGGTAAGCACTGAGATTGTTTTCCATCCTCCTGCTCTGACAGAAACCTTAACGTCATGCATAAGAGAAAATCTCCAAAATCCACATGGCTACAAAAGGGGCACACTGCTTTAACTGTTTGATGTTTTCCTCCCCAGGGAGACTTTTAAGCCATGCATAGGACGACATATATACATGGCCACAGTTCAGGATTTGATATGCAGAATATAAAAAGTTATCAAGTGCTTAATTATTAACAAACCCACCCCAATCGCCGCCAAAAAAAAAAGAAAAGAGAAAACGATGAAATCTCTTCTAGTTAGGTGTCTTTGATTCTAATCATTCCTGCCTAGAAATTACAAAAAAATAGTTACCCACTAATAACGAGGCAGAAAAAATTCTCCTGTACTGTCAATTTGATATTGTGAATACAGAAATTTTTTTCTAGAAGACATAGAATAGCTGTAAACAATGAAAGAAAAATAAAAAGTCGTTACTATGCAGGCATCATTCTTTCCAGTCATCGTAAGATACCTTTTTCTCTTTGAGGGAACATTGTAAGAACCTTTTCTTAATATTTTTGTCTCATTAAAAATCCATGGAAAAGTATCAGCAACTTGTTCCTCGTAAATGATTGCTAGTATGTGGCCAAGTTTGGGTTCTCAATGCCTAAGGATGATGAATCAGACACAATTACTTGAATGGAATTGGCACATAGAGGGTATATCCTCTATGAGTCACTAGAGGGAACGATGTGAATGACAAAAATAATTAGCAAACCAAAGAACAAGGTAGAAGGAAGAAGGGTGAAGAGTTAGATTGTAGTCTGATGTTTTTTTTTTTGGGGAAGTTAGTCTATGGTCTGATGGTTTGTGTTGTTTGGTCTCCACATTTGGCCAGATTGGCATTTGCACCAGAAGAAGTGATCTCAGTGTGTGCCACAAAATTTTATAGGTGACCTAAGAGAGGTCATAGCAAGATGTTGTGGAAGTGATAAAGTTTGGTTTTTTTGCTAGCCATGGTCATCTTGTGAGTTATTGGGGTTCGAGGAGACAGTTACGGACTCCAAAATGTACTAACCTAACTGTCGAGGGATGCTTTAACTTCAGATTAATTTAATGGGAGTCCATTTGGGAACCTTGGTCCTTCAATAATTGGAAAATTATATGATATAGTTCTCATGGGATACTCAAGTCCTTAGCAGGTACTTCCGACTCAATTGTGGCTGAGATAAAATCAACCTTCTAATTTATTTCACTTCTTCCTCAGCTTCTTTGTTATACAAAGGCCCACTCCTTGCCATTAAATCGACAAAGAAAAAGGCAGGATATGCAATAGCTAACACAAAAGAGATTTCCTAGTTTTGTGGAATGCATCCAGATGTCTTGTTTCCATGTGCAGAGAGAAGTTCACAGGCTGGCACACTCCCTTGCTTGGGAGGGTCCCACTTCATCCGGAAAACTTTTACAACTCCATGTCTTGTCTTATAGGATATCTGCTGAAGGTTGAGTTCCGATAGCAGCTAAATATATCTTCTATTTTATAGTTGTTATCTATCAAGTACGGAGGGCTATACAAAATTAAGATTAAAACTTAACCAGGCAGCTAAATCTGGAATACAGCTAAGGAAACTAGCTAAACAAATAATTGCATTAAATAAGAGGCAGTTCTAAGCAGCTAATGACAGAACTAAATGGAATAGTATAATCCCAAATTTCTGGTCAATCAGCATTTCTGCAACGGAACTAGAAAGAGGAATGCCATTAAAGGTTCCAAAAGCAATACTAAATCAGAAAGTAAGTACAGAAAAAAGACAAGAAATGTTGGTAAAGAAGCATTATCATCTTCAATTGAGCCTTATCCTATCAATTTGGGATTAGCTATACAAATCATGTCCCGCCATTCTGCTCTATCAAGGGTCATACCCTCAATCAGACCATAAGGCACTATATCTCTTAACAATACTTCCATCCATGTTCTTTTGGGACTTCTCCGTACCCTTTTAGAGCCTTCCACTTGAACCAAATCGCGCCTCCTAACCGGTGTTATTCTAGGTTGACACTGCATATGGCCAGCCCATCTAAGTCTACTTACCCTCATCATATCGCCTACTGAAACCACCCCTAAAATCCCTCAGATGAATTCATTCTGAACTCTATCCTTTCTTGTCTTGCCACTCATCCATCTCAACATCCTCATCTCAACTACACTCATTCTATAGATATGTATTTTCTTTACCACTCAACATTTCGTCCCATAAAGCATGGCTGGTCTTACAACAGTTCTATAAAACTTCCCCTTCAATTTCATGGGTATGCAACGATCACATAAAACTCCAAAAGGCATCCCTAAAGTTCCAAATTTGCGTCGCCGTCCTCTCTAGTTTTAGCAATCAAAACTATGTCATCCATGTGGTCGGGCTTGATTTCTCATCGTCCCGGATATGGGTGACTCGGTCGAAAGAATCCTCTCTTGAACAACCGCGGGGCCATGCACGTGTGCGTACCTATGCTTGTAGTGCGGATAGGAACCAACAAAGAGAGAGACTTTAATCGACAAAGAAGCGCTCGAGCACCTAGCTCGCCGTTTGGGGTCTGGGGATAAGCCCCGGCAAATGCCCTCTTAGATCAATTTGTGAAAGCCCTCTAGCTGTCCAGCAGCTCGGTTTGTACTTGGCCCCCTCTTGAAAACTTAACACCTCATCTAGTAATCTCCTTTTAAGAAACTTCTGATGGAGTTCGTAAAGGGTACACTCCTCTTGAATGTACCTCTTGGCAAATGAGTGGCTCTAAATGGTTTAGAGATGAGAGAGAAGAAAGTCTCTCACAATCTGAACACTGTGTGACTCGGAGGTTAGAGCAGTGAGAGGGTCAAAATTCTAAGAAAGCCAACTTAGGATGACTCCAACTCGAGTAAATGGGTGCAAGAGAAGCATGCCTCTTATGACTTAAATTCACTGTACGAAAAGGTAGTTAGAGCAACAATCCCAGAATTAGGACCCTAAAATACTACCTCATAATGCTATCAGGTTAAGTGTTTTAGGCAATGAGAGAAGCAATCAATGGAGAAGTTGAAATAAGAAGATGATGGAATGGAAACGTAAATGAAGGATTAGAAGGGTGTGGTTTAGGGAAGAGAGGATGACAAAATGTGGATAGTTATGGGTTGGTTAGAGACTACAGGGGGGATAACCACGGGCAGAGAGAACACAAGGTTAGGCGCGAGTAGGCGGGTTGGATGATAGCGTGGGTGCAGGAGGCTGGATAATGGCATTGGTATGAATATAAAAAATAGGCGCAGGAGCAAGAGAGTGTGGGCATGAAAATGGGTAAGCGTTTTAGGTGTGGGTGTGGGTATAAAGGTGGATATGAGCGAAGGGATGCAACAGTGTTGTGCGCGGGTGTAAGGGCGAATGTGAGTAAAGAGAAGCAACAATGTTGGGCGTGGGTGGAGATGCGCACAAGCTTAAGCACGGGAAGAGGTGCATTGAATTAGACGCGGGCAAAAGTGCACTGGGATTGAGTGCGGACAGAGGTGCACTGGGTTAGGCGCGGACAGAGGTGTGCTGGGATTGAGCACGAGCAGAGGTGTGCTGGGTTAGCAGAAGTGTGTCGGGATGGAACGCGGAAAGAGGCGCATTGGGTTAAGCGCGACAAGAGGTGCACTAGGATTGAGCTCGGGCAGAGGTGCGCTGGGTTAGGCGTCGACAAAGGTGTGTTGGGATTGAGCACGGGCAGAGGTGTGTTGGGTTAGGCACAAGCAGAAGTGCGTCAGGATTGAGCACGGGCAAAGGGGTGCTGGGTTAGGTGAGGACAGAGGTGCGCTGGGATGGAGCTTGGGCAGAGGTGTGCTGGGTTAGGCGCAGGCAGAAGTGTGCTGGGATTGAGCACTGGCAGAGGTGTGCTGAGTTAGGCGCGGGCAGAAGTGCGCCAGGATTGAGTGCGGGCAAAGGTGTGCTGGGTTAGGCGTGGGCAGAGGTGGGTCAGGACCACGGGCAAAGGTGTGTTGGGTTAGGTGCGAGCAAAGGTGTGCTGGGTACGAGCGGGCAAAGGTGCGCTAGGTTCGAGGGTAAGACAAGAGGAATAGGTAAAGGAAGCCGGGCCCGCCCTAGGTGCGGGTCCGTGATTTCAGACGATAGAGAATGGGGGGCTAGAGAAGAAAAGGAAAGAGGAAAGAAAGAAGAGGCATGGGCCCGCCTTGAACTCATGCAACGAAGAGAGAGAAAGTGAGATGAGAAGAGAGAAAAAAAAAGAAAGAGAGAGAGAAGAAAAAGAGAAGGAAGAGAGAGAATGAAGAAAGAAGAGAGAGGAATGTAGAGGAGAGAGAATAGACCTAGGATGGGCTTGAGCCTAGGTGCGCATCCATGGGCCTCCTTTGCATACATAGCCTTGGGTTTGAGTCAAGGTTAAGGTCTAGGTGTGGTGTATGGTGGTCTAGGATTTATGGAGTAATGTGTCGTGTAGG
The DNA here is from genome assembly GCF_000471905.2 of Amborella trichopoda. The sequence continues at coordinate 4,525,657 of NW_006494910.1, read as the reverse complement.
GAATAGGCTTTGGTGTATGGAATGGGCTTTGGTGTATGGTGGTCTAGGGGTATTTTCTCTCTCTAGGAAAATGTTTCTCTCTCCTCTCCTTTTGGTCTTGAATTTGAAAGCAAAGCACAAGAACAAGCAAGAACTTGATAATAAATTACTTAACTTTCAAGAATGATCCAAAAACAAAATTCAAAGACCCTATTACAAGTGACTTGGGTTTCCTTATATAGAGCAACCACTAAACAGGGGTGGAATAATCAAAAGTACCCAAAATTGTCAAAAATACACATTTAATGAATAAAAATAATCATCCCGTATTTTGACCAAATGACCAAAATACCCCTAAGCACTTTTTAACAAATGACAAAACCATCCCTTCATGAGGAGCCTCTTGCCATTGTCAGTCTTCGGAAGCTTTTATGGACACCTATGATGGTAATTTGGGCGATGAATCATCTTAGAATAGTTGCTTGTACTTTTATGAACGTTTTGATACCCTTTGATCGTCTTGAAACGAATTTTTTTAAGAAGAACCCAAAATCCAACCAAGTCTATAAACTTTGCAATTCTTCATCCATCAATGTAGGTTGATTTGCGATATTTCAAGTCTTCATTTTTATCACAAATTGAAGAGGACATTGTCACAATCATTTTGCAGTAAATTTTGTCCGTTTTGGTTTGGATTTAAGCACATTCCAAACTTGGGAGGTCACCGGAAAATTGGATTCCGGTGACTGAAAAAGTATCCCTTTCTTCGACCTCGAAATTCATGTCATCCGGCTTCCGATTACGCATAAAACTTGTACCAAATTGTAGCTCTTCAAACCACGGTCGCAACGGACCCATATTTGCGATGATCCGGCATCAGGACCTTGAGCTATGGCCTTCCAAAGATTTGTCTCTTATATAAATTCCGAATTTTCATGTTTCTGAGCACATCTTCTCTCTAGAAATTCTCTCATTTTGGGTCACGCCAAGATCTAGCTCGTGTCCAAATTTGAGCTTAATTGGACTTAAAATGAGTAAAATATCATCATTAGAAAATCATCCCGAAATGAGAAGATACAGTTTCCAACTAGTTCGCTGAGGCTGCACCACAATAGTGTAAAATCCACCCATTTATGGTAAGTTGAGCCTAGAATGGTCCCGGAGGGTCTGATTGAGTCGAAATTTGGTACATGGGGGTTTTCGACGTTCAAGATCTAATGGTGGTGGTCTGGTACTATTTTAAGACCCATAAAATAGGGTTGTAGTTGTAGGGTCCACTTTTAGCAGGATAGGAACTGGAAACCAAGTTTTGTCCTGATCATATCATAACTTATCAAAACGCAACGAAACTTTGCAAGTGTCCTTAGGGTATCCCAAACTACCCTCTTGTGCATTTCGAAGCCATTCTGAAACTTCTTTAAAGGTGGCCTAGTTTTAGGCTTATTTTCACAGTGTTCCTGTGATTTGGCGGTGCCTTGTGTACCGGCGAGACCAGGTCATTACTGGCTTTCTCCTTATTCGCCTCGGGGATACAAGTACGCCAAATATGATGTATAACATTGCGAACGACATTTATTATGGTAACTCATCTCATAGATACCTAGTTATGTCATCCATAACCAAAATAAAGAGGTATGGGCTTAATATTGACCCCTGATATAGGCCTACTGTCACTGAAAATTAATTTGTCTCTCCACTAGTTGCCCTGAAACTAGCTAGCGCTCTCCCATACATATCTCTCACCATGTCGATATATCCTCTAGAAACTCATTTCTTTTCCAACACCCACCAAATTAACTCTCTGGCTCCCCTATCATATGCTTTTTCAAAATCAGTAAAGACCATGTAAAGGTCTTTTCTCTTCTCCCGAAACTTCTCAGTCAATTGCCTAAGTAGGAAAAAAGCCTTAATTGTTGATATCCCTAGCATAAAAGTGAACTAATTTTTTGATACACTTGTTTCATGCCTTAGTCATTGCTCAATCACTCTCTCCCACAACTTTATAGTGTGGGCTCATAAGTTTGAGCCCTAGATAATTCGTACCAGTGTTTTAAAATGCAGCTGCATTGCCGCATATGCTGTTGCATCATGCGAGATGCACTGACAACCGCATCGCTTGACACCGCATGTGTGCCGCATGTGCGCCGCATCCCACTGCATAAGCCACCACATAGGGCATAGCCTACATAGGGTGCATATGCGGCCTGCATGCGAAATGAAAAAAGTGGTGGAAATTTAGTTTTTGAAATTCTTGGATTTTCGTCTTGGATGATCTTTGGTTGTTAATTTGTTTATTTTGGGTGTTGATATGAGGACGTATTAGCAAAGTTTTGACAACAAATCGACGGTTTCAAGGGTCGTAAAGAAATCAATATTTTCTTCAAGGCCACCGAGGATGATTGTGAGATGATGCACATGGAGACTCTCTAGATAACTTGTCTTGATTAAGACTTGAAATTTAGAATCTCAAGACTTGAGAAATAATGATGATTTGTCTTAACTTTTGAGCTCTTTAATCTTCATAGACTTTTAGTTTGTATTTTGTAATTTTAAAGTTTGTAGTTGCAAATTTGTGATTATGGCTGTTGAATATTTTATGAAGTTAGTTTCAAATTTCTAGTTTCTACTTTGTAATGTCTTGATCTATCAAGGGATAGTAGATACCAAATGTCCGACAGCCGATACTTGGGGGTTAATGAATAAATAAAAAAAATTACTATCACATAAATCAGCTCCATATTTTTCCTATGTATTAACCTATTTTTTTATTTTTTAGAACTTTTTTATATTTATTGACCGCATCAGGCTAATGCACCCACATTTGGACCGCACTGAGCCGCATCACCACATTGGCCCCCCCCAACGCATCGGACCACATCCCACATTTTAAAACACTAATTCGTACAACTTTGTATGTCTCATTTGTTCTTGTATATAGGTACCACAATATTTTCGTCTATTCATCTGCCATTGTTTTTTGTTCCATCATCTTGTTGAATAACTTAGTCAAGAAGCTGTCAATTTCTCCCATGCACTTCCCAAACCTCTACTGGGATACCATCTGGTCCTAAAGTATTTTCTATCTTCATCTTCCTCAAAGCATTTTTCACTTCGGATATCCTAATCTGCAATTGTATCTATGACCTCTAATCTCATTTATGTCAAAGGTTCCTCCTAACATTGTGCTCCCATAGTGCTCGTCATTTAACAATTTTTTAAAATAAATTCTCCACCTTTTGTTGACCTCGTCATCCTTCACCAAGATCCTCTAATCTGTACTCTTAATGCATTTAACATGATCTAGATCCCTACACTTCCTCTCTCATTTTCGCTAGTTTGAAGACATCTTTTTCACCTTCTCTTGTCCCAACTTGTTGAATTGATCATTATATGCCTTAAGTTTAGCCTCACTTACTATTTTCTTACAACTTTTCTTAGCATTTGTATATTCTTCTAAGTTTTGATCATTTTATTCCTTTGCCAAGCTTCATAACATCGGTAAATAAATAAAAGTTTCTTATTCAAGGAATCATGCAAGACTTCTATTATACTTAATGACATAGGGAATAATAGGTAAGTATCAATCCATTCATGCAAGTATTCCTTCAACATCTTTACTACTTTTGATGAACAAGATAAACCTATTTATATGCATGCAGAAACACAATATCAAGCATAGTTACCCGTATATCTCACCGAAGGTTGCAATTCCGATTCAAAATCCCAATTCAATGATTTTGACAAGGAACCTTCAAAGATCCACTTCCGTGAAGTCTGGAATCTCGATTCCTTATTTTAGGAATCTTGATTCAACACTTAAAATTTCATTTCCACATATACTAATTCTTGATTCCGTAATTGGTGAATCTTGACTCTACACTTGTTGAAACTAGTTTCCACAAATAATGATACTCAGGACATGTTTAGTTGGTGTGAAAATATTTTTCGAGAAATATTTTCACATGAAAAAAATTCCCTCATGTGGTTATGTGTGGGACTATTTTAGACCGTGCATTTTTTCACACCAATTGGCAACTAATTGGTGTGAAAATATTCTCATACCTAACCACATGAGGGAACTTTTTCACATGCAAATATTACCCGAAAAATATTTTCATGTGAACCAAACGTGCCCTCAATTTTATTGTTTTCGAATCCAAAATCCTAGATTCATGAACAAGTACCGTGTTTCGCAGATGCAAGAAACAACAAACTAATCAAACATTGAATCTCGTTTCGACCCTCATAGAACCTTAAGCTGCTTCTTTTTTAAACCGTAATACCACAAAATTACTAATATTCTAGGCGCATAAATATGTGATTATAAATTGACTGAAATAGTTTTGGATTTTGATTTGAGTTATTTGGAAATTGGAACGGGAGATGATTATCTTCCATAGTTCATGGGCTAGTAGGACTTCCCCCCCGCCTTGGTACCTCATCACTACCTTTGATGAAATTGATCATCTTTGCAGGGATATGGACGTCTCATGGCGGCATATGTGGAGGACGTCCAACGACTTTGCGGATCATCTGGCGAAAGAGGGAGCTAGTAGGCAACTTCAGAACCAAGCTGGGGTCGTCTCCTTTTTGGCATAAGACCTCCGGCTCAGCTCACCTCCATAGCCCCTCACATGCTTTGCATAGCCCCTTTTTTTTCGATTTTTTGAAAGCTTCATGTAATTTTTACATTGGGCGGTCTTATAAGCCCTTTTTGTACATGATACATTCCAGTCCACCCCCTAGGGGCTGAACTTGGCCCTCTCTCTCTTGTACACTTCATATACAGTTATAAAATGTTAACCTTCTTCAAAAAAAATTTGAATAACTCCACGCCTTAACCCCTGGTACAAAAGGCACATATCCCTCAATGATAAGGGGAATTTTACCACTTTTTTTTCCCTTCTTTTTACTTTTGTGTGAGAAGTGACGTTTAGAAGTTTTCAAGGCATCAAACTACTCGAGCTAGACAATCAATCTCAAAATACAAGGTGTAGTCACCTCTTTTGGCATAAAATGACCAATAGAAACCGAATTGGTGTCCACTTTTTTTACTTAATTCTTTAAGTATACCTTGTATTGATCCAATATGTAATCTCTTACTAACTTCTATATCAGTCACTATCTATCCATGTGTCTGCTTGATGCATGATTATAAGGGATCATAAATCTCGATTACCAAATGGGTCGAAACTTGAACCCAAACTACTATGGATCTCGATTCCAATGTGAGTCGAATCTTGATTCTAAAATGATCAGAATGTCGATTTGAAATGCCTAGGCATTTCGATTCCAAAATGTTAGAATCTCAATTCCATAAACGAAGGAACCTCGATTCCAAATAGGTTAGAATTCTATTCTATAGAGCTAGGAATCTTGATTCCATCTATGTAGGGATCTCAAATCCATTTTGATCGAATCTTGATTCCTATAAAATAGAAATCTCGTTTCCCATGATTCCTCTTGCACGAACGTTGATTCCAAAAAGATGAATCTTCTAGCCAACTTCCGCAATTTCGATTCCAAAAATGATTCAGATTCGGAATCATTTCCAACAACTATGATATAAAGTTTTCATGAGATAACAACCACAACCACCAAAATTTCAACAAGTAAATAAATTCTCATGAGATCTTCAATAATCAACCCCATTAGAAATCAAGTTTTCTTTTGCTCCATAAATTTAATGAAAAGGAAATCATGGATAAATTCCAAGCTTAAGCTGTTGCCAAAAGCTCCTCACCTTTCCTCAATAAAAAAGAAAGGAAAACAAGGGAAAAAATAAAGCCTGGAGACTAAATATTCAAATGAAAATGTCAAGTATTACAATACAAACGATTTCTAGCAATGTTGTTGGAAGAGCCCTTGCAGCAAAAACATGAAAATAGTTATAAAAAATGTAACTATCATGGAACCTGGAACAAAAAATATTCAGACATAAACATTGCATTCAGTAAATCCTATCAACTCATAAATTCTATTTGCATCGCATTATTTACTCATGAAAGCATTATTTACAAGTCCATTAACTGGAAAGAGATACTAATGAGGTCAAGTATAGGAATCAAGACCACGTTCCCTTATTAGAAGGCAAAAAGCTATTATGTAAGATTCATCACAGAGATCATCCTCATCATCACAGACAGATAAATACAAAATATCAAAGTATCATCATCATCCTCAATTTTTTATGGTTACTGATTAAAAATACAAAATATCAAAGTATCATCATCATCATTTTTTTATGGTTACTGATTAACAATATCAAAGATTTAGAGATATTTAACACTTCAAGCCAGCAAATTTGAGAAGATTTGTAAAATGGTGTTGGAACTGTAAGCAATGTTCAATTACTTGGCTTAGGCTCAAGCTTTAGGCTTTAGCTCCTGCCCTTGCCCAGAAACTCAGGTGCCAAAAAAATACAAAAAATTGTGAAAATTCAAAAAATAAAAAATATAAAAAATACAAATCAGAAAATGAATATAAAACATGAAATAAGAAAAAAAAAAAAGTTACTGGGTTTTAAAAAAAATAGAAAAAATGAAAAAAATGAAAATAGAAAGCACAGTAAAACATATTATATATAAAATAAAATATACTTATAAATCAATTATAATTAAATTAGTAAAAATATCAATTTATGAATTTAAACTGAAAAATTAAACATGCCCAAAATTTCGAGGCCAATCCCCCGATCTTCGTGCTCGGTGAGAATCGATGCCTCAAATCCTTGTCAGAGCTTCCTCCCACAACCCCAATCAAACACCCCAAACTAGTTTTTGGTTTCGAGTTCGGATCTAGGATATCCAACTCTTGAAAATTTCGGATGAATATTAAATAAAAACTTGAAATCTACTAAATTATGTGATTTCTTCCCCTGTGTGTGTGTGTTTTTGTTTTCAATCAAGCCCATGGTGGGATCGGGAAAAAAAAAAGGCTTAGGGACCGAATTTCATCAAATTCTGAACATCCATCGTGAAGAAGTCACAATTTTCAGAATTTTTTGATCCAAAAAATTCTCTCAAGTCCAGTGTTTTTTCTCAAATCTATTCTTTCTAACAAACAGACCAGGCTAAAATATACCTAAGCATGGAATTTTGGCTCAAGTGGGCAACCCTAAGGCTCTAAACCAACGAAGTAAAGAATAAGGGCACATTTCTAACCCCCCGGCCCCCTCTCTTATTGAACAGTACATGGACGAGGATGGTAAAGCCTCACCTGGGTACTGTAGAAATCGGGCGCCCGAGTTCTACAATACTCAGGTGAGTTTGTACAGTACTCAACCAAGTACTACACAGGTATCGAGCCCCAAATTGTGTGCAAGCGATACTCGCCCGAGCAGGGTGTAGCTAGGTCGAGTCGAGTCCACTTGGCCAGTTTTCAAACACTAACTGTAAGAATGAATTACAACACTATTTGTTTAAGGTCCGGTCTGTGTAGAGAAAAACCAATAAAACCAAAGAAAAACTCTAGTTGACCAGAAATTAAAGCTTAAAATCAAATGATCAAAGTTTGAAGCCATATAGAAACCAGATACAGGTGGAAGTTCACCCAATGCATCTGAGGAATAAACTGAACTCTTACCAACATTAAGTTCAACATGAAGCAATTTTCAAGCTGACCCCCAAACAAAAGTCACAAAACAGATAATACAGAACAAAATCCAAAGAAATCATGAACTAAACCAAATTAACCAGCAAGAAACTATAATGCAAGACCTAAGACTCCATTTATATATATACAGACTAACAAAAGGAATACTTTGAAACAAAATTTCAATCCTAGAACTATACATAAAAAATAAAAAATAAAACAAACACGCACCATTTACATTAACAGCTGAGGTAAAAGAAGGAGCCGCAGCCGAAGACTGACATTTGATCCGCCGAATGCCAGAGATTTTCGCCGGAAACGTTGGGCAAAATTTCAGCGAAGAAGAGGGAAAACGAAGCGCGTCCCAAGAGAGAGGACAGGTGTAAGAGATCGCCGCCATTGATGAACTTTGGAAGCTCAAAATGGTAACCTTTTAAGTTGCGAAAACCAGGGGGCCTTGCCCTTGTATAAGGGATGATCACCTAATTATCTAACGACCAGGAAACCCAACGGCTTATGGTGATCGGTGAGATAGCGGAAGTAACCACCAAGCAGCGGTGGGAATGGGCCGGTGCCCAGCATGGCCCGGTCATCCCAGGGCTAAAAAAATTAGGGCTTGGGCTACAAAATGTGGCCCGTGGGAAAGCCCAGTCATCTTTTTTTTTTTGTTTTTATTTTTCCAATTTTATTTGGTCCAACCTGACTCGTGCCCAATAGGGATAGGGGTAGGGATAGGGATAGGGCTATGGATAGGGATAGGGATAGGGCTAGGGCTAGGGCTAGCGCTAGGGCTAGGGCTAAGGCTGGGTGTCCCGGTCAAAGACAGGTAGGGTTGGGGCAGCCTAGGCTGGGTTAGGGTCAGGCCCATTCCCACCCCTACACATGAGTGGGTTTTCCCTTATGTGCATTTAAGAAGCAAAACCGTCCGTTTCCTGTGGCAAGCAGTAGAGCTCGAGTGCAATTGAGTGGATATGGTCTATGGAGATCCTTCAAGGAGTCCTGTGTATGGAAACAACAGGCAGGAAGGCAGATGCCCTTGTGGTGTAGCTTATTTTCATGCATTGGTGATGTGCGGAATTATGCTCTCCCTTCTTCGAAGTGACAAAACCCAGAAGTTGTGGACAAATAATTCTAAGAAACATTAAAGTAGGGGAATTTTACTGATTTAGCCTCATTTAAATAGCTAAAACTAAATAATCGTTAAGAACATGGAATCTTTGAAGGTGGGGTGCTTGTGTCAGGCTCAGTCCAAGGCCGAACGAGCCAAATGCCGAATTAAACACATGTTGATCAACCGAAATTTGTTTTTAATTGAATATGCCTTTCCGGAGTTCCTAACCCTAAACATAAAGGGGGAACATCGTAATTTTGCTTAAATGGCCAAAGGAAAATTGTAGTTACATGCTCACTTATTCAGGGTTAAGAACTCATAACTTGCTTCTCTTCGTTGGAAATCCTTGTTTCATATTCATAACCTAACTCTAGACATGAAGGATTAGTGTACATTTTGTTCCTATTGGGTGAGCAAAATGGTGGTTCTACCCTTACTTGTTAAGGGTTAAGAACTTGGAACGAGCTTTTTTTTTTAATAGGAAATCATTGTTTTGAGTTCCTATCATAACCTTGAACATGGATGGTAATATCATCATTTCTCTTGAATTAAGTGCTATTAGAAAAATAATGGTTTTGCACTTAAAATCCTTGTTCTGGGTTCTTAATCCTAAACGAGCAGGATATTCTACTTAAGTGATTCTAAATTATAGAAAATTAGCCCTGCTAATTTGGATTTTGAAACCATTATAGAGATATATTGAGTATTTAAATAAAAATTTTGAGGAGTTACCTAAGGGGTCGTTTGGGTACCTAGAAATATATTGTCTGAGAAATATATTACTAACGTAGTACATTACTGACATAATACATTATCTGCAAATGGATTGTCTGCGTAGTATCTAGATGCAACTTGTGAAATACACTGCTACTGTTTGGTTATGTTGGAAGAAATCTGAAAAATATATTACCGACATCAAGGTTAGGAAATATTGTGTTAATTTTATCTAGAGTAATATGGCTTTTTTTAATACCTTTTTTTTAGGATAAAAAATCAATTAAAACTACTTTGTTTTCTAATATGTAAAGGTAATATCCACATGGGTAAGTTTATCAGGCAACAATTACCCGACACGTTTGAATTTGTGCTATAAAAACATTAAAAAGCAAACTCATAATAACTCAATAAAGTTCTTACCCTACTGTTACTACACTTTACTCAAGAATCACATTCGAAAAAAAGAAAAAGGAAACAGCCAATAAAAATCATAATCCCAATCTAATTCAAAAAACACCATATGACTACACTACATAAATTATCCCAAAGAAAAAGAGCACACAATATACCAAAATAGATTGTTATAGCGATGAGAGGAAGAGAGCTCTGGGCTTGTAACTTAAGCTTAATTATACCATCCCCTTTATAGCATACATGGATGGGAGCTTCTTATGCGCGTGGCCTGCTCGGAGAGAGTGGAGTGGCTAAAGAGAGAATTTTTTCAAACTCTCAATTTTTTTGACATCCTTTGAGAATAGAGCTTAAAATTAGTTGATTCACCCTAAAATTATTAGGTTTTCTCCTAGGATTTCTATCTTGTCGGACTTTGAAATGGCCATTTGATGATCACTGAATCACAACCATTCTATCTTATGATAAACCTGTCCCGGCATCTGTCAACAAAATTCCCAGTAAGAAACTCGATATTACAGTACTATTCCTTTGGAGAGTAAGCTCTTCTAGATGTTAAGAACCAGGAGAACGATCATTATATAGAAATACTGATGGTTGTACTTTCTCCATTCTAAAATTTCTAGAGCATTGGATCTTCTTCTTCTTCTCGCTCTGCACATAGAGTTATGATCATTGCCAATCAGTTATGAAAGAAGGGATTATCCCTTATCTCGTCAATATTTCTCTTAATAGGAACTCAAGGGGAAGAGAGAGCCAAGAAACTATTAAATCATTTGAGGGATCTTGGAGAGAGAGACAGTTTTAGATAGACAGAGAAATGGAGTATGAGAGCATGAATGCGTTAAAGCTCGGAAAGAGGATCTAATTTGAAGATGTGGGTTCTAGAAATCCGACTAATAAACCACCAGAAAATGAAAATCTGATTGGTTCGAGTAAAAAAAACTAGGGTTTCAGGCCAAAATAGGCAACCAGTTGAGGCATGTAGGGCTGATCTTATCGGTGCGATGCCATATTATTGCAGGCACAAGGAAGCCTTTTGAGCGAGTGAGAGAGAGAGAGAGGGGTGGAAAATAGCGATGAAGTGGATCTCAAATATATTTTTCTAGCGGGTCTGTTGGGTTCATATTACTCGTCTGTTTTCGTAATACATTTTTTAGCTTTTGGGGTAGATCATAGATTTCATGGTTTTTGAGCAAATTTTAGGTAATGTATTTCATTTCCTGCCCATTATATGTGTACCCAAACATTCGAAATGGTATATTTCTTTGTAATCTATTTCCCCGTAGTAGAAATACAGGTATCCAAATTGCTCCTAAGTGAAAATAATATATCAATCATTTTAACACTAAATTAAGATTTGACCAGCTTGATGATTTTTCTGAGTGAGTGATACTTTAGAATCTTGTTTTATTTCAATTGCAACTTTCAAAACTTGTAAATGATTTCAATCGTACAACATATGTATTGTTTGGTAATTTCCTCGCCTTCTCAAAAAAACTATCATGGCGATATCCTTTCTACCCCATATAGTAAATAAAATTGATTTGGATGTGTTTGGATGTTTATCTTTTAAAAATGGTATTTTCCCTGATGCTAAGAGTAGATTATACACTAGGTCAAAAAGCTTAAGATTCCTAAAAGGAAAAAGTTTATGTAAGGTTGATGCATTAAATTGTAGAATTAAGGTACACCTAAAAAACCATAAAAAAAATATTATTTTTGAAAAAACATCTAATTGATCATCTCGACATTGAAATTTATGGATATGGAAACAACAAAGATTTTAAGTCTTAAAAATAATACATTTTGTAATAATTATATGCATCGTCGTCTATTTTTAATATTTTCATGCTTTTATAGATATGCTTTATCTGAACTGTTTTTAGACTTAAAATTTTATAATTATTGACGAAAATAGATTCTCAGGCCATCCTAATTAAAGTAGAGACATGACACTGTGATTGGAGCCATCTCAGCCGTCCATTCAGAATGGATAGTTGGATAGGGGGAAGAATATAAATTTTATGCATCAGGGGAAGCATAGAAAACTTTCCCTTCTTAGAATAATTGACTAATTTTATCAAGCAAGGATATGCCATTTTATGCATTGCATCCCAAAAGACAATGATAAGGAATAACATATATCATTATCAAAACGTGGAGGGCATAAATCCAAAACAACATAACTTAAACACCATTCAATAAAGAGGTACAATCACTAGAACAAATTATGAGAAATATTATCTTGCTTGGATGTGAATTCATAAAAAGAGTGCAAGTTCTATTCCTTCCCCTCATTGGCTGGCTTCTTCTCCTCAATGGCCGGCTTCTTCTCTGAGGCTAGTGGTATCAATCCCTTCTCTTGACAGGTTTTGATGGCCCCATCATACATGTCCTCTAATGTGTATTGGTATTTGAATCCAAGGTCCATTAGTTTCTTTGATAGGAAGCTCACAGGCTTGAGAGTTTCATCAGCATCCTTGAACCTGTGCACCGCCAATTTGATATGAATTTTGCTTCCATTAAATGTTGAATGCTTTTTGGTGTCCATAATTCTTTTGGTGGAGTTCTTAAGAACTCCAACTCATTAGGCATTTACCAGTTAGCTACTGCTTATAACAAGGTTTTCAAGATCATCTCGGACCAGGTACCAAGTCGAGCTACTCGACCAAGGCCGATTAGACTCTGCTGAGTGTTATACATATAATAAAAATATAACAAAACTCGAAAAAAAAGTGGAAAAAATAGAGAATTCCTTTCTAAACATGTAGCACTAGTGCCTCAACATGTCTCATATCTTTCCTATACGTGCCAGAAATCTTTTAGTCCTGTATTTTTCCATATCTCTCGTTTTCTCTTCTCTTAGTACCAGAAGATTAGGGTTTTTCTCTTAAGTAAGAAGCAAGAAGAAGAAATATGAAGCAAGAAGATGCATGCGAGAGAGAGAGAGTGCCAAGAAAGGCTTTGGTGAGTCACATTGCCGACATATCCTGATCGAAATGAGCCTTATTTCTGGTTCTCCACATAGTGAGAAGAACTTATACTTGAAAAAGATTCCATCGAGGAGCAAACAACCAATTGATCAAATTAATGGCCATCTATCTAAGTGCCAATCTGATTGATTGAAGAATCATACTTTCGTTAGAGAAAAACAAAGGAGTGAAAATACTATGTTTTTTCCAAGAGCATACTACATACATAGTCGATCGCCATAAAGAGCTACTAAGGAGCATGTTCATCGTCCACTAGATGATTATTAACTATATATTAGATCTTGAATTTTTCAATAATTAGGCCTCACCTTTCAAATATTGGACAATCTCTGTTTAGTCTTGGATGCTATTTTTTCACGCAGTACATTGTAATTTGGAATTTGCTTTTTGAGATTAGTTACAAGAGGTTCATTCCCAAAATCTGGGGTCCTAAAAATACTCTTAAATGAGGTTTTATCTGATGGAGTAAATAGAATGCATTTGAATAAATGGATAGTATGATCCCATGGTAGCACATCTTTTGGCAAAAATAAAGAAGGGCCTACAGATCACGTACGTTCACCTATTAATAATTAGTCTCTCTCTTTACATACTTCCGTTTTTCAACTAGTTTTTCCTTATCACATTTCGTGCTCCATTTCTAAGTGTCATTATTGTGTACTTAACAAATGTTTTTTAATTTTTATTGTGTTAATTTCCATTCTTTAATTTTTCATATAAATTTCTTTATTTTTTATTACTTTGAATTTTTATTTTACATTTGGCACTTTTTTGTTGCTTGTTACCTTTTCTTTTGTTTTTGTTTTTTGTTGATTTTTCTAAAATTTTGGACAATTCATGGTGATTTTGTCCACCTTTTTTTTTTTTGCCAAGTATCTTTAGTTCATTTACTATACTTTTATATTAAAACAAAGATGGGTGGTACATTTAAGATACAATCCAGTTAATTTAAAACAAAAAAGAAAGAAAAGAAAAAGTAGAGATCACTTACATTGTAGGGACGTCATACTCAGGGTATCTCTCTCTCAGCATTTTTGCGAGTTCTACGATGGTAGTATCATGAGAAGAACAGATATATCTACCATTGGCATTAGGGTACTCAAACAAGAAAACGTGACAATTGCACAAGTCATCTAAATGAACAAATTGGATTTGTCTGAGGATTGAGTAGTGAGCTTCATTTCCTGATATTTTATGCAGGTAAATTCAATAAGAATGTCTAAGCAAAATATAAGAACAAAAGACCTCAATTTTAAACATTAAAAAAAAGAAAAAAGAATTTAATTGTAATTAAGCTAATAATTATAATAATAGAAGGTGTGAAGTCAAGGAGCATACTTGTGAGAAGTGCTAGAGCTGTTATCATGCTAGGTGGCATACTTTGCATGATAAATGGGCCAACCACAAGGGTTGGTATGATACTGATGAAATCCATATTATTTTCCTTGGCAGAGTCCCATGCAGCTTTTTCAGCTAGTGTCTTCGATACAAAATACATCTGAATACCAACAATAAAAAGAAATACATGTTGAGAGTTTGAAGAATAGACAATTTTCCAGGAATCTACCTAGGTTGAAGTATAGACATTGCATCTTTACTTTGGAAAAATGCAGATGATTGATGGCCCGATATGTCTAGATTTCTTGTGAAAGTGTTGAATTTATACTTTATTGTCTCGTCAAAATTTGAATAAGTGTTTCATAAAGAGTAGTGAGAGTAATAATCTTCAACCTGTGAAGGAATGATATCTTTCGCACTTTTGTTCGGGCTAAAAAGATGGGATCAAAGAGGATAAAGCTGATCCAAAAGATTAGAAGATATGCTTACCCAACCCGTCATCTTTACTCTACGGCAAAATTCAACATCACTCCAGCAACTCTCATCGTACTCCGGTATTGTATGTTCTACTGCATTGACTGTTCCAGCAGAGGATGTATACACCACACGTCGAACGGTTTTGGCCTTTACGCATGATTTCACGATGTCCAAGACCCCCTTGATTGTTGGTATAATCACCTCATTCTACACATAACCCATATTTTATTATAGTTATCAATGTGATCCAAAAGTCATGTGGTTGTTACTAAAGCCCCTAATCGTACTGTACTAATTTCACATTAAGCTCACACTCATGTGCATGTCTATATATATATATATATATATATATATATATATATATATATATAAGTATAATAACTAAACTAACTACTACTAAGTAAATAAATAATAGTAGTACTTCGTCCTTAC
>NW_006494910.1:4495482-4510583 GCF_000471905.2 Amborella trichopoda | reverse complement strand
GAGAGGAAAGAATGATTTCATGTTATTGTTGTTAATTTAATATAATAAAACCCCACTTCTAGAAAATCATGTTCGTGGCATTTCTATGACCCCAATAATAAATCCAGTAGGTCCATGTTGTAAACTTTAAGATCTAGGTCTTTAGGATTTCAAAATCATTTTTTTTCTCTTTTGACATTAACAAAGCTATCTAGAAGTTTTAGGAAAGAAAAAAAAATCATTCTAAGGCCTAAATCTAAGCATCTCACCAAACAAATGGCCTATGTTAAGTAGGATTGAAAAATACTCTTTAAAGTGTATTTTCAAGTTCTTTATTTTTTGTAATTGTTCATCTAAATGATAAGATTAAATGTTTAGAATTGAGATCAAACAAATGGTATGAGCATGGTTTTTAAGATTGTTTCATGAAATCACTCCCTATATACATATAAGGGCTGATTTCATGTCACCATTATATTATAATATAATATAACTACTCGTTTAAAAAATCACGTTTGTGATATTTGTGTGATCCCAAAATTTTCACTCGTAGTCCTCATCCCAATAATCAATACCAAAAGCGAAAAAAATTGTATTTATAAGGTTAAAAGAAGTCACTCTCCAACAATAAACCCAAACCTTACAATTGGTGGAATTTTAAGAACTCAAATTCTTTTTTTATTTGAAGATTTTTTTATCTACTGTCTATAAAGCCATCTACAAAAATTGGGTTACAAAATATTCTCTCCAAGGCATAACTCTTATCATCCCATCAAATGAAAGGCCTATGTTTATTTTGTCAAAAAATAATTGTTATGATTTGCATTTTAAAATTTCCTTGTTCTTTTTTTGTCATTTTGAGATTGGTTATCATAGTGAACTAACTAGATGTTCAAAAATAGGGTCAAACAAATGCTCCTACCGTGGTTTTTGGAGGGGTATTTCATTATATTACTATACGACAATTGCGTGAAATTACTACCCGTTAGTGAATATTTAAGTATACCACTAAAATCATAAATGAGTCAAAAGCCAATCCAAAACATGTTTAAAATAATCAAATTTTTGGATCTATTTTTTCTTCAAAACCATGATCTTCAAGGTTGAGATTATTGACCTATTAAATTTTTTGGATCCAAAATCCATCTCATTAGTAACTGCACATAAGCACGGTGACTTAGCTGATGCACTGAAATCCCATCATATACATATATATATATATATATATATACATGTATATATTAACAGGAAATTGTCTTAGGCTTATTAGTGAAATTCAAGCCATTTCGACTTGAATACTACTATTGAAGGCTTTAGTTATTTTGTTACCTTTGTTTGTTGGAGGTCAATCAATTGCTGGCTCAAATTCCTTGCCACTTCTGTATATTCTTCTTTCATTATTTCTCTAGAGTGATTGGTAAAAAGTGTCAACCTCAAAGGGTTCTTTAGGAAATGAGGTAAAGTCGAGCAACTTTGCAAGGACTAAAATTGATTCAAGACAAAAGTTTAAGTATGTTAATTGTTGCGGAAATGAACTCCCTAAATGCTTTAAAGTGGTGTATGAAGGAGCAAAAGGTACCTCGTACCATGGAGATTCTGATTTATTTGTTTGAAATTTTGATATTTTTCAGAATATGGAGGGTTTCTTTTAGTCATGTTTATAAGGAGGCTAATGTGAAGGTAGATGAATTGGCTAAAGGAGTTCATCAGTACTAACTTTTTGTTTGGTGCTCGTGAGTTTTGATCTGTTCCAGTTTGATCTTTTGTATGTTGTTGAATAATTAATAAAATTAAGTGTCTTTCATAGTCACCAAGGGTATGGCCTAAAATAGAGTAGAATAACAGATTGGGATTCGTATAGTTGACCCCAATTAATTGGAAAAAGGCTATAATGATGATGATGAAGTATCTTTCATGGAAAAAAAAAAAATACATTTTCCATTAGTGCCATTGGCCTTCCTTTAAGCTACAAACCAAATTCCTTGCAATGTCCTGGTAAATGGCCACAGGGCACAATGCTCTGAGCTAAGGTACCATTTGGATACATTAATAGCGGTATAATGAAACTAACCCAATTTACTTTTATGGACAATCATGAAAATTGCATTGTTTTTTCCTGAATAGAAAAATAAGTTTCTTGAGATGAGATAATTTATTTTTAATACAAAGAGGTCACAATCACTTTAACCATTAGATGTGAAATCCAATAGATAAAAGTGTGTGGATACAAAAATGATTGGGTTTCTACAAGTAAGCCGACTCATATTGTGCATATTCATGAAAAAATTTAAATATTTTAAATGAGATTTTTTTTTACAGAAAATTTCTACACCATCTAAATTCATTTTCTATGAGTTTTTTATAATGTCCACCTATGGACGTTAGGGCTCTTGCACTGGCTAACTGAATGACTTAAACTTACAAATAATAGGCTACCGACCTGAAAGATTTATCACTCTTGAATTGGTGGACAAAAAATAAGGTGCTATTCCTAAAATTTCATGCGTCCAATAGGGCTAACATGCTCCTTGTTTCTTGGGTTAGTCACTTTAGCCTAATGTTAGTTCAAGTTAGGCACCATTTGCATTCATGACCCCTTTTAACACTTTTTAATACTTGACATTGTAACATTTCCTTCTTACTAACTACTAATGTGGAATTTTAACTCCAAATTAAGATCAATAAAAGATGAAAAAATAAAAAGAAGGGAAAATGAGTGATTACTTCAGGGTCTTGTGATTCGAAATCCATAGGGGTGGCGACATGGAAGACACCAGAGCATCCGGAGATGGCGTCATCAAAGCTTCCCTCATCATTTAAGTCTGCCTTCCACAATGTCAACCTCTCCTTCGCACTTGGAAGGTCCAACAAATGCTGGGTCTTCTTTATGTTTTCTGTCACATTCACAAACATATTTTGCCAACATTTTTTAGGGAAATTAGTTTTCTAGGGAATAAACAACTGTCATATATATCTAATTAGGCTTTTTTTGGGTCTCAAAATGTTAGAATTATATGCTACATGACTATTTATTTTTGGCACAAGAAGTTCACAATCACTCTTAACCCTTAGATGTAAAATCATGTGGCAAGAGATGTGTAACAAAATTCGAGAAAAAGTTTTCGGACTTTAAAAGTTGTATATAGCATACCTATATCTGTCTAGTTTCAATTCCAATGGCTAAGAGTGATTGTGATTTTAATATACTAAACACACACAGTCTTAATGTACATTTTTCTGAAGTATTTATTCAGGATTGAAAAATAATAATTAGCTAAGTCGGATTTGGATCCTATAGGTATAAAAAATGAAAGAGGTTTTATATTCGTTGCCGACCTTCAATTCAGTATGGGTGTTGACATGGAAGAACGTACAAGGATGAAACAAAAGGATGGCAGAGAAGGGGGGAACTTGACCACTTGGGAAGTCCCTTGTTCCCTACTCACATTTTAAGACGAAGATATAAAGAGAAACCTTAATTTGTGATCAATGAGATAAGGGTGCAGTTTGCATTCGGATGCATATGTAGGTGTAGAGGTAAGGTGCACTTTCAAATTTTATCATGGTATATAATTTTGATGTAAAATGTTCTTAGGATTATCTCAAAGTCTATTTTCATATCTAATTATAAAATTTTAAATTTAAAAAATGGTTAAAATCAAGTAGATCTATAAACATATGAAAATCTTGAAAATGGACAGTGTAGATAATATGTTGTAAAATGCACTATTTCTGATACTTCAAATCTTTTTATTTTTCATAGTCATATATCGCAATGTCGAAATGATCAATCGAAAGGTTTTTCAACATTAAAATTACCTGGATTTTTTGAGGGGGCATCCTACATTATAAGGTAGCATCCTTATATAAACTTTTTCCATGAGATAATTCTTTAAACAATAAGCTTGTTGTCAACTCCCCAAAATGGCCTTTGTGTACTGTTGGAACCTCGAAATTCCTATCCCAGTTTGCCATGGTCTTGGATTTGATCTCAAAAAAGAAATTTTAAAATAGAGGTACATTTTATGCCAAGAACCTTCCAATTGTCCATTTAAAAACTTATGATTATGTTACAAATCACAACCGTTCAATACCAAGGGGTCCGAGGATTGGCATACGTGGGGAATATACTACTTGGGGATTATTTGAAGGGTGTGGTTTGTATAAACCTGAGGCTCTAAACAATCAAAGTAAGACGCACCTTCAAATGATATCGAAATATATGTTTCAGTATCAGAAATCTTTATGATGGTCTGAAAATTTATTTTCAACACTAATTATAAAATTTTAAAAAAGTGTGAATTGGGCATATCTATGAGTACTTGTAAATCATGAAAATCGACAGTATAGATGATGCATTACAAGATGCACTATTTCGAAGACTTAAAATATATTTTTTCTTATGTCTATACATCCTGAAGTCGAGATGATCAGATTAAGGGTTTTTCAGTATCGAAACAAATTCTTTTCTTTTTTTTGATTTGATTGGTTAAGTCCTCACCCTTATATAAACTTTTTCCTTATTTGAAAAGAGTAAACATGTTGTAGCTTATCAGGTCTTAGGAACAGTGAGGCCTTGGGAAGCCATCACCATTGCTTGGGTTGGACTGTAATGCTTGGAGTGTGGTACCACCAAATATGGCATTTGTTTCAATTGTACATATCAGTCTTCCACCCTCATCATCGTCCAATCTATTGTGGGACAACAATGACCCTATGACCATGCTATGTTTATAATAAGGGATTGTATACTATAAGATCATTCATTTTTAGTACAATAAGGTTACAATTATTTTTAGCCATTGGATATGAAATTTGATGAATTGAAGTGTCACAACATTTAAAAATTTCATTTGAAACTCTATATCCAATCAACGGCATCCTCAACAACCCGATATCACATGTAATTGTCCATAATAATTGAGACCTCTTCGAATAAAAACTAAATAGTTTTAACCAAATCTCATCAATTTATTTCAATCATGTAATTGTCCCTAATAATTGAGACCTCTTTATATAAAAACTAAATAGTTTGAACCAAATCTCATCAATTTATTTCAATCTTTAGATTGTAATACATATAAGATAGCTATTTAGTTAAATGGAAGAGGAGGGGGAGGACAACAAAGCTCCAGATGCAAATAACAAAGCTGTTATCCATTGCTATTCATGTAAATAGATGATATATGATGTATGGATATTTGAATCAAATTTTTATACATTTCCATATGATAAAGCACGGTTTTATACAAGCCCTTTTGAAAGTTCCCCGACTTTCGCACAATAAACCTCTTGAGAAATGAAGCTATTAGTATACTAGCTGATGGGTAATAGCCGATGGGTACTTTGATATGCAACACATTGTGCACAAGATCAGGAGCTTCTCTCTGTTTTTCGATTTTCCGGTCAAGTCTGTTTAGGTCAGGTCCCTCATAAACAATTCGGGTCTGGGTCAAGGTCTGGCAACTCCATACGGGTCATACTAGTATATTTTTGAGTTGGATCCAGCCAGACCTGGACACATACCTACCCTTGGATCCAGCCAGACATGGACACCTACCTACGATCCATTGCCACCCTATGATTCAAGGTGAAGCGCATCCAGAAAATCTGTTCCCTACCGTATGGCTTTTCTTGTCATTCCTAAAATCTTTCGCTACAAACTCGGACACAATTCTCTAAATTTTAAATTGGCTTTTGATCCTAGCACAAAGATTGGATTCAAATCTGCAGTAACTTATGCAATGAAAAATAAAAAAATAAAAATTATGCAATGGAAAAGCAAAGGAAGAAGAGAAAAGAGATAGACCAGGATCGCGAACGGTTGCTTTGACCACATAACCACGCTCCAGCAACCTCATGATGAGCCATGATCCAACAAACCCAGATGCACCTGTGACACACACTGTGTCCTTTGTTGCTGCAGTCACAGTCATCTCTCTTTCTCTGTTTCTATGTTTCGAATGTACTTTTGTTTCAAAAGATATTCATATATATGAGCGCCAACTATCTATCTCTGATCATGCGCAACATCTAACCATTTTAGTGCACCTACCTTTCTCATATCTAACGTTCATTACTGCGGACTAGCGAGAGAAGCCAAAAGGAGACACAAGACGGAGTCTTGGTATTCCACAGTCAGTTGATTGATAGGTGGGTGTCATCTACCTAATTCTCCAAAAAAAATTCTTTAGAGTTTAATGGCTAATTTTAAGGGATTAAGTTTTTAGTACATGTACCATGTTCTAATAGGAGCATGTCCATTCCTATAGCTTATTGGGTTTATGTGGCCTTTAAAGGCTTTATGAGTGTCTAATGAAAACTATTTACTATAGTGGAACATAAACTCAGTACGAGTGTGGTCCCTCAAAGATCATACTAAGCAAATGATATTTGCGGATAACGAACTATGCTTGATGATCTAGACCAATCGGTTGGAAAACCCAATGTACCTGGGCATAAAAAATAAACCGAGAAAGGTTTTTAGGTTAGCCCTTGATGAGGTCGGAGCTTATGTCTAGATGAGTGAGCCGAGGATTGTGTGACCCTTGTATGTGATGGTAGGCCTATAGAGACGAGAGTCAAAACCTCATCCTTGTTCCATCACACGGCATGCACATAGATAGATCGTTCGGGAAAACTAGATATCCACCTTTGGGTGAAGCATATACATGTGCGAGAGATATCCCTATACATCATAGAACTGTGGTCGCATCAGGTCGTGGTGACCTTGACTTGTCTCTGGGGGAGGACCTGTAATCCACAGACTGGGATTGCAACTCTTTGGCTCATCGACCAGACTTTGGTGGCCTGCTAATGAACCCCTGCTTGGACTGTGGGTCATGGGAAACACTGGGTCAGTTCGATAAAGCAAGTGTTGTCTGTAGTCCACAGTTGAAGGTGGAGTACCTCGTGATCGTTGATTGAATTCCTGAACCATATGGATCCACTACCCATCATATTAATTTAATTATGTTGACTTTATTATTAAATTATTTTAGATTTATTATTTGAATTTTTGTAAGTCATTTGATATTTTATTTCTTATTTTTAGTCTTGTAAAAATAAAGTTATTAATTTACAAAGTTATAATGTTTTAAAATTTATTTTGTTTAAATTTAAAAATAATTATTAAAAAAAATACATGGGGACCCATAGTGCACATGGGCCCACCATGTGGGTATTAGGTGGGGCCCCACATGCCATACATGGGTGGCACGCCCCACCCTTGGATATCTTATCTTGTTGCTTTGTCTTCAAGTTGGTTAAATATGGTAACTACATCTTGTAGTATGTAGTCAAATATTGATTAGGAAATATTGACCATATCTTATCTTGATTATTGAAGGAATATATTGACTTGATATTATTAAAATATTATTACGGAGAATATGAGATGAAATATGCGGTTTATAGTATGCTCTATATCTTTAATGGATTTAATTTATTTAAATATATTGATGGGAAAATGGTTTAAGGAAAGGGTAATAATTGTTCATGCACCTTCCATAATGTTGATGGCCCATCTATAAAATGGATGGCTCAGATCTCTTACCCCACAAAGCACCTTGATCAACGGTCCATATTCAATCTCAAGAAAGAGACAAACTATCGGAAACCATAAAGAAACCCTAGACCTAAATTTCACTATAAATACGGGTGCTCTCCCCTCATCTTAACACACCTCTCTCTCCCACAAACTCTCTCTCTATCTTCCTTAGGGGCCATGCCCCTCTCTCCCTACCCTCTTATTTTCTCTCTCTACTCTCTCTCTCCTAAAAAGGACCCTAGGGGGCACGCCCAACATAGAGACTCTCTCTCTCATGATCTAATCTAAGGGTTAGAAAAATTAGAGTCTAAGCCTAATTATTTTGGAGTTAAGATTTTATAGAAATTTAAGGGTGGTTACATAGTTTGGCTGAAATTAGCTTTTCCGGTTCGAGATTGAAGCTGGACCGTTGATCCCGCGCCATTGGATGTGGTGACTCGATGTGGGGTGTAAAAAGCCCAGTTGAGGTAATCTCTGACGTCTTTTCTTTTAATTGTTTTTTTTTTTTTTATATTCTCAAGCATAATATTAGGTTGTATGAATGGTATCAAGTAGTTGAGATTTATTTTATTGATGTGTTATTCATTTTTGGAATTTCTATTGCTTGTTATAAGGCCACCTGTGAGTGATCTTGATGTCAAAATTATAAGGGGTGATTATTATTGAAAACAAAAGGCAAAATTGTATTTCCCCATCATATAAGATAGGTCTTTCTTTCACAGCTGACGCCCTCAATTAACACCTTCAAAATGCAACTCCCTAATCTATTGAAAAGACAGGCACGACCTGTTGTCCCCACTGAATTATCCAATAATAATAAAAAAAAACCGAGAGAAAAATTATATCATATGGGCTGGCCCGCATTTCTATAATGTGCGGTCTAGAGGTATAAAGCGTCCATCTTAAAGATGGATGCAAATAGGTGGTCCATCTAAAAACAAGTATAACTAACGATTCAACTGTTTTTTTAATATAATTATTATTTCTAGTTTTTATTTTTCTTTTTTCATATTCATGATCTCCATGTTAAAGAGAAAAATCAAATTATATTTTAAAAATAGTTTATTGCCAAGCCCGCATTTCTACAATACACAGGCTGGCCACATAGAAACTGTGTCCTTTGGGGAAAAAAGTAGCTTGGGATTATATTTTAGTCATAAATTTTGGGATCCTCTTTAGAATGACCATATCTATAGTACATTATTTAGCTAAGCTAAGGGTGGACTGTTGGAAATGTGGCCTATCAGGCCCTTTTTTCCTGATTTATTTTTCAATAATGGTACAAAAGTCATACTGTATAGTATATGTGAAATCCCATATAGTTGACATGAGATAATGCCATATACTAGGATCTATTTTGGAGCTTTTATATGATGTTGCATTAGAGGGAAAACCCAGTGGCGTTAGAGGGAAAACGCAGTGATGCGTTTGGAGTTCTTGTAAGAATTGTTTTTCTATACTATAAATGTATAAAATTATTTAATTTCTAAATATCTTATACAAATTGTAGGAATGCTTGGATGGCATCCTATTATGTGAGTCATTAGTGCACTAATAACATGTTTAGCTCATTACATAAGATTAATAGTTTGATGACAACTTGTTAATTCTAATTAGCTTCACATAAAATAATTAAGGCAGGAGTTATATTTGGATCTCAACTCCTATAGACCATGAATGTGAGAGTTACAAATGAAATGGTTCTCTATAAAAAGAGGTTAACCCAAAGAGAGAGAGAGAGAAGGATGAAAATGAGACATCCATTGTGAATGTAATTTACCAAAGAGGACTCTCAGGGTAGCTTGTCACCGGATGACTTGGTCTATAGGTTTTGGTATGAAACTTTAAGTCCCTTGTATGATATAAAGTCATATCCGAGTAAGTCGTTTATCGATTTTGTTTATTTAGTTCTTGAATTTTTTATTGGGCAAAACATAGATATGTATTGCAAGAATAAAGGGGACTCTATCTTATGAGAGAATGTAGAATAAGTGTCCGATAAATCGGGGATTTTAAGGCAGCAAGTATAAGGTGTATTTTTACTTTTTAATATAATATTAAAATTTAAAAGTATCTCTCCTTAGTTCTCTAAGCACGCCAATTAGAAAGGCTAAATAATAGAAAGTTAAGATTAAAATTTAAAAGGATCTCTCCCTCTCTACCATACACCGATTTTAGAAAGTGTAAGTTTTATAAAGGCCGATATCAATATAGAAACGAACCCCAAAATCGATCAATGAGATATTATAGAAATTCAAACTTATCTCATAAGAATCAAAACTATAAGGAGGAGGAGAAAGGGAGACCTTAGGTAGGAAGTTATACCTACATGTGACAATCCCATTGATTTTCTAGGATCCAAAAATTAGGAAATTATAAAATACCACAATACAGTACTATCGTGATTATAAATAGTACATATGTGCACATATCTATGGCTTGAACTATTTAATTCAATAA
Organism: Amborella trichopoda; assembly: GCF_000471905.2. The sequence goes on along the minus strand of NW_006494910.1, from coordinate 4,500,595 downwards.
TATGTATTTATATATGCCTCTATATGATAAGAATAAAGTATAGGGTTTTCAAGAACCCTTGCTTGTGGAACCAGAAATCCCAAATACTGGGATCCTACTCAAGATGGTGTACACAATTGATTAAATGCGAAGTAGATGAATACAACTATAAATCAAATGTAAGAAATAAAGCAAACATAAAAAAACACACCAACACAACACACTATTTATGTGGTTCCCCCCGTAGAGCTACATCCACGGCCTCGATAAATAGAAATCCACTATCACTATGAAGATTAAAATTTTGGGTTACAAGAGATATTACCTTTCTTCAGAGATAAAAAGGAAAGAAAAGATATTATCTTTCTTTAAATATTGATAGAAAACCCTCATCGATCTTCTTTTCTAAACTCACTCTGCCGATCGAGCAACACCATCGATCAATATCTTTCTCACCGCTATCCACTATTGGAAAGAGCTCTTGAGAGCAACCAAGAGACTTTCTCCCTTTAGAAGTGAAAACTTAAATAATCCAAAACCCATGGGAATACTGTCTCTCTCTTGAAAGCCATGTCTCTCTCTCTTAGAGAATCATCTCCATCTTGAAGATCCCTTCTCATAACCCCTAAAGGGGTGACCCTCAAAAGGATGAGTATTTTGTCTTACTTAAGCCCTCTTTTATAGAGATCACTTGGGTTTCTTTCTTATTCACCAAGGAAGCCCCTTTTTTCTTTTTCTATAATACCCTCAATTTTTTGAATGAAATGTAAGTGTGGTGATTTTGATTATCACCAAACCTAACAATCTCCACCTTAATAGAAAAATCACTAAATTCATTTTACCGACTTTCATTGAATAGATTTATTGATTTCTTCTTACTTGCCTCCATTGTGGACTTTTCACAAATATTTGGCCTTCGTATTTCTCCACCTCAAACATGTATCCATGAAACCCCCCCCTTCGTCTTTTTCTTAATGCAAGCTTTAGCTCCGTACACACCTTGTACTATGATACCAATTGTAGAGTTTTTTGGAACCCCTCGCTTACGGTATTGAGAATCCCAAATCTTGGGATCCCACCCAAGATTGTGTATGCAATTGGCTAAATACGAAGTCGATAAATACAACTATAAATCAGGTATAAGAAATAAAGCCAATATATAAAAAACACGGTACCATAACACATTATTTACGTGGTTCACTCTGTAGAAACGTTTTCCAAATCATAAATATGTCCTTATGAAACCCAGTCCTACCGTGATAAAGCTGATTAATAGGTATCTATAGTGCACATCTCCCCTTATAAAACTAGTTAGTAAATACAACTGTGACCTTTCTTTTCTCTCAAAAATATCTATCCGCACTTGATCTCTCACCCATGATTTCTCCACAATTCTCTCAAATATATTCCCATTTTCACCTTTCTAATAAATGAATGTATTTTTAAAGGTACATAATGTCCCTGCATTTTCTCCTTTATAACAAAGAAAGGGAGGCTTATCTCTCCCTGAATCGTCTCCTCCATCATTTTCTCTAACATCTCCCTCTTCAAGTTCCATATCAAGATTTTTCACGTATGTTCTCTTTCATCTTCTTGAACATGTGATGCACGATATTCTCTTAGCATGACTCTCTTTGAGTTCAAATTGAAGAGATCATACTTAGTTTTTCTTAGCATCTTAGTTTTAACCATGTAAAAAGTCCTACAATATTGGATTGGTTGATAGAAAATCAAATTGAATTTACCAATGAGTCACAAAATGCTATAGTTCATACATATGATTTTTTTATTTATTCAGAAGTAATTTATTGAGATCATACACCTTAATTATTTATTTATTTATTATTTTATAACTTATAATATCATTTATAATATGATTATTATAATTATTAAATTATTAGTATATAATAATTATTATTAAATATAAGTATAAATATATAAGTATAAGTAATTTTTATTATTTAAATTATTACTATTTTAATTTCTTTTAATTTAGTAGAATCAAATTTATGTTCTAGAGATAGAAATATTTAGTTATTAGAATATGTCTTCTAATTCTAATAATATAAAATATAAGAATTTCTATTCTATATTTTAATTTTAGATATTTAAATTGAATTTAAATTTAAATTCTATTTTATTTCATTTTTATTTTTATAATTTTAGAATTATTCTATAATTTTAGAATTATTCTAATTTTAGATTAGTTTAGAAATAATATATAAATATAAAATGATCGAATATCAATCTAAAATAGAATAAAAATTTATAAATAAAATAAAAAAGTAACTTCAAATCAATGAGATCATACTTAATTTTTTGGAAAAACTACAAAAAAACCATCAAAACTACACTTTCTATGCAACTTACCTCCAATCTAACTTTTTCTCTCACTTTTTTTCCAAAATACACTTTCTATGCAAATACCCTCAACCAAATGAAAAAAAAAAAGACCTAAACTACCCTCCTTTATTTTTAGCTTATCCACGCCCCTCTCTCCTCTATCCCACCAAAATAGGGGCTTTGGCACCGTGTAAGTGCGGTTCGGTAGTAGTCCGGCACTATGTAAAGTATGGTCCGGCAGTAAGGCTCCGACATTGTGTAAAGTGCGGTCCGGTAGTAGAGCTCCAACACTGTGTAAAGTGCGGTCTGGCAATTAAAATGGGCGGTCTGGTAGCTACAAAGGGCGGTCCGGCAGTTACAAAAAGCCGTCCTGCACTTGTGCGCTCCTAGATGGTGTGCTCCGGCAGTGTGCTATTAGGTCCAAAAGTCGATGTCAAATCTGTCCAAAATGATCTTTGTGTATGGGAAAGGCATTTCTATCTAAAAAAAATGAACTTTTTGCTTTGGGGGTACTTGCATATGAAGTTTGCTTTGGAGAAAAAAGTGAGAGAAAAAATTAGTTTGAGGGTAAGTTGTATAGAAAGTGTGATTTTGATTTTTTTTTATAATTTTCCCTAGTTTTTATTAGCATGCCTCTTTGACTTCAAATCGATGAGATCATATTTAGCTTTGTGGTTTCCATTGCATTTAATTATAAAGAAGTAATTTTTTCAAAGAATTGGAATGATGAGAGAGATAATGGTATTTGGTGGTGGAGGAAAAGGTAAGACTCGCCCCCACCAATAACACGAGGGAGAAAGAGAATGGGTTTGGGGCAAAATCATGAGTATGATATTATTATGCCTGATTTTTTAAGGCTAATTTTAGTTGATGTGATGCTGTATTGCGTACATTTTCCTTGGTTGGGCTCTTTGGGAAAAAACTGCTCTCTCTTTTGTGATGGTATTAATCCATAAGACTTGCCCCTCTCACATAAATAATATAGTTATTAATTATCTTTTTTTTTTTTAAGGAAAAAGTTTATATATGGTTGCAACCTTAAAATGTAGAACTACAGATGCACCTAAAAAATCCATCAGAAAATGTTGTTTTAATGTTGAAAAACTATCTACTTGATCATCTCGACATCGAGATGTATGACTATGAAAAAAAAGGGTTTTAGTCTCATAAATAATGCATCTTACAACACATTATCTATACCGTCCATTTTCAAGATTTTCATATCCTTATAGATCTACTTGATTTTAACTATTTTTGGAATTTAAAATTTTATAATTAAATATGAAAATAGATTTTGAGATAATCCTAAAATATTTTACATCAAAATTATTCATTATGATAAAATTTGAAGGTGCACCTTAATTGTTTAAAGTTGCAACCTAATGGAACCCACACCCTTTTTTTAAACGTATCGTGTATTGGCTTTTCTCTTGATCGCTCTTCTCTAGAGCTTATTTAAAGCTCTCCCTAGAGTACTTGATGCAACATTGCCTTTGCTGTCGGTAAATTTTTTCCCTTTTTCATTTCTTTTTTCCTACTTTTTGTAGTTTCCATGCAACTGGATCAACAATCCAAAGGTTTGTTTTTTTTTACGGTTTCTTAGGATCTTTTTTTATTATTTATCTAATGTAGAACTTACTAATATTGTTACCTCGCATACTTTTTTTTGGCTAATTATAAGAGATCTAAAACATATTAGGATCTAAAATTGGCTTTTCTCGTGTGTTTGTTTGATGTAGCATTTTGGTCTAAGAAGGGTGAGGACTTTAAATTTTTCTCTTAACTCATGCAAAGCCCGGGTATAAGAGGTGAGTTGTATTAGGTAGACAACCAATACAAAACTTTCTCAAACTTCCCATGACTTTTGAATCTACCTTATCTATGACGGATTAAGATTCGTGCAGTTGATCCCAAATAGTTGAAAAAAAGATTATGACGATGATGTAGTACTTACTGATACAAAGTTTATGATTGGTCTTTTCTCCATGTTTACAATTTGTTCATCAATCCATCACTTCACATCTTTGACTATTTCTTCCACTGAGCAATTGTTTAGAAGATATTGTCATAAATTTAATGCATATTAGTTTATTAAATCGATATAATCATTGTGTCCGATTATATGTTTTTTATTTTCTTATATTTTGTATAATTTATTTATTTATTTATTTTTTATGATTTTTCATGTGTTGGTCAGTGCTTTTAATCACGGGCAAAGAATACAGTAGTATAGCATTGTAATCCGAGTTTCTAAATACTTAGAAGATAGTAAAAAATGGATTATTCTTGTTCCATTTTAAGATGTTATATTGTCCGAGCAATATAGTGTGCATATGATTTCTTATTTTTATTTTCTTACCAAGATTGGTCTGAAGTCGTATCATCAAAATCTAGGGTTCTAAAATATAGGGTTTTACCTGAAGTGAATGGCTGATATACTTTTATGGATGCATATCACGTTGGTATAAAGTTTATAACAATTTAGAATTTTGTATCTTTCATCCACGGGAATATGCTGGAGAAACAACTAGGGGTGGAAATGGGTCGGGTAGCTTATGGATCCACCTGTTCAATTCATACATGCCACCCAGACCTAGACCCAGACCCAGACCCAGACCTGAACTCTACAAATTATGCCTAGAAAAGATAAAAAATTAGATAAAAATTAAAAATTACCTAAATTTTTTTTAAAATTACCTAAAAACATGTAAATAGCTAGCAAGTAAAAAGATCTAGGCAATAATTCATCAAGTTTCACATTATAAGAGTAAGAAGAAGATTTGCAAAGAAA
>NW_006494910.1:4463567-4488756 GCF_000471905.2 Amborella trichopoda | reverse complement strand
TTATATGTTCTTGATTATCTCCTTTCTTTTTTACACCTTGTAAGTTAAATTTCCCTGCTTCTATAGTGGGAGGAGGCTTGAATAATAAAGCTTATTTGGTTTACTCTTCTTCTTTTTTTAGAAGCATCTTTTTGGGTGTTCAGAATATTTTCAATTCTAGTAGTTTGGTTTCCTAAGGATTGAAGGAACCAATTAGTGTAATTGTAATTGTTTTGTTCTATAACCTGGGCTATGCCTTCTACTTGTGCAACTTAGTCTTTATTTTTTGGTTCCATTTTAAAAGGGGTAGCTCTAGCATCAGTCGTTTCTCCTTTTAGCACAAGAGCAGTTTCAGAAGGATGAACTGCCTCTATGGTTTTACCATCGCTTGTATGAAAGGTCTGAAAAGTCTTTGTAGCTACATTGATTTCCTGTGTAGGAAATTGAGAGACATTAATTCCTCTCTACTTAAGGATATGCTTAAGCCAGCTAAAGAATCTAACATTCTTTTTATGTTCTATCATAAATTTATTATCTTTTTCATGAAAAATTCTTTGAGTCTCCCTTTAAACTCATTAAAAGATCATTCTCTAATTTCTTTATTTTCATCACAGTTAAAATCCTTCTTTAACCATTCTTTATCTATCTGAATTTCTTCTTGTTTTTGAATGACATATATCCCAATATCAAAATTGGAAAAGGTAGGCTCTTCTTGGTCAACCTTTTGTTCAAAGAAGGATTCAGGCGTATTCACTATGTACATAGGTTGTTGAACTTGTTCTGAGGTTTTTCTTAAACCTTCTAAAACAATCCTATCATTATGGGACCTTTCATAATCTGTTTGTGGAACATATGAGGTAGAAACCCTACAAAGTACCTTGGGAGGAGGATTTGCTATACTTGACATCGTCCTTTGGGATGATGGAAATTGTATTTCAATTTCACCATTAGGGTATTCCATTATCTGTTCAGGTTTCTTATTTTCTAAAACTCTTGGCTGAGTTTCAGAATGGAGAGACTACCTTTCAGGTAATTTAATCTGATTCCATGACACTTTTTTGGGTATCACTAGATTAGACTTCTCTATATTTGTGTGAAAGAACATTGTTTGTCCCTTTGTATCTATTTGTCTAATATTGGGACATAAGGTATTCATAACTTTGTAACAATTTCTATAAACAAAAACAAGGTTTTGAGATCCTGGATCCATATCAAACGTTTGGGTTTTTAGGTTTAAGGTTAAAACCTTTAAGAGGTTTGGATTTGATAAAACCACAAAAATATTAGAAAAACAATTATTATATTGATCAATAAATATTAGACATGGAAAATGCTTTTAAAACAGAAAGCCTTTAAATAAATAAAATTGATTACAGAAGGAAAGCTAGGCCTGTAGCTCAAACCAAGATGTATTACCCTAGGCCTACCCCTGTAGATCTTCAAATAGAAGAAGATCTTATAACAAGTTCAGTCTCTTATTCAGACAAGTCTATTGTAAACTGGAAAATAGACGACTTTTCTGAAGTACAAGTGCTTGATTTAATGAAGCACATTACCATATATGCTATTGTATATAAAGTTAGTGGTAATAAGGACCACGAAATTGCTAAAGCTATCATGTGTAGATTTACTGGATGGCTTCGAGGATGGCGAGATTTCAACTTAGAAGAATCCGTCAGAAATTAGATTTTAAATGCCATTAAAAAATGGGTTGTTAAAACAGAAATAGGCATAGGATAAATCCAAGAAACCGTAGTAGGCGAAGGAGATGCAGTAAACACCTTGATTTATACAATTAGACTCCACTTTGTGAGTAGTACCGCTCTCCTAGCCGCTCGGTCAGAAGATTTATTATCCAATCTTTGCTGTCCAACCTTATCTCATTTTAAATGGTATAAAGATGTCTTTTACTTAAGACTTTTGTCAAGAGAAGATAACAAAGTAGATCATTGGAAATGAAAGTTTATTTCATGACTTCCAAATCTCTTTATTGAAAAGGTTAAAACTAGGCTTAAAAAAAAGCATGATGGTATGATATAATACTCACAATATACACTTGGAGAACTATCGGCGAAACCTGCACTGAAGGTCTTGCCCTTTACATAGATCTCAAACTTAGAAGACAATTAGATAAACAAAGAATGCTAGGTAAAAAGGACCTTGGAGATTGTTGTGAACAATTTGATTATAATACTCTTTTATCATCTAGTTCACAATATAAAGAAAAATCTCGAAGGGGTGAAAAATGTAAGAAGTATTAATTATCCTCGAGGAGAGACCAGTCTTCTAAAAGGAAACAAAAATTTTATAAAAAATTTGTGAAAGACTAATCCTTTAAACAAATAGGAAAAAGAAAAATACTTGTTTGTTTTAATTGTGGTAAAGTAGGACATTATAAGAATAAATGTAGAGTAAAAAAGACGATTAATGCTCTTGAAATCGAGGATAGTAGTAAGAGACAATTGTATGACATTCTTTTAATAAATCATAAGACAATTCTTCTAAATTTGATGAGAAAATGTTAGTTGGAGAAATCGAAGACGAGCAATTAATCATTTCAAGTTCTGACTTCGAATCAAATGATGATGACAATAAAAATCAAAGTGACCCTTGTCGCTGTAACTTTTATAAAGCCATTATTGACATGAATGAATTAAGTTTAAATACTCTTTCAAAAGAAGAAAATTTGATTATCGAACTAATTGCTAAAAAGGAAGCTTTAGTCCAATACATACATATGGTGAATAATACTTCTAGGCCTCCAACTCCTAAGCCTTCTCTTGTTTCTATCAAAGAAGACTATAGTTTTCTACAGGTTATGAAAAGAGTCCAGGATAAAAATCAAAATATAAGAGATCTCTCTGTCCCAGAATTAAAACATGAATTGAATGAAGTAAAAAATGAACTTATGGCTTTAAAAACCAGAGTCCAGGTATTAAAAGTAACTACTTCTTCTTCTTTTAAAGAAAAAGAACAATTAGACGATGAAAATGAGTTTGAAAATCTAATTAATAATTACCAACAACTTAAAGTTTCTGAAATAAAATATACTCTTCCTCACCTAGTAGAAGAAGGGGAACCTTTATCAGCAGGAGCATGCAATACTCTTGAAAGGGCGAAATTAAGGGATTTAAAATATGTAGATTTTGTGGATAAAGTAATTACTCAAAGATGGTTTGCCTTAATAACTATAGTGGTTAATAAAGAATTTAGTTTTTAAACCACTGCTCTCATATAACCTGGTGCAGATCCAAACTATATAAATAAAAGATTGGTTCCTACTAAATACTTTAGTAAAACTACCCAGGTTTTAAATACAGTTGATGGCAGCAAAATGTTGATTAATTATAAGCTGTCTGACACGGCCGTTTGCAATAATGGAGCATGTTTTATTCTACCATTCATTATGATTAAATGTTTATCCAACCTATGATTCTTGGAACACCATTTTTAAATAGGTTGTATTCGATTGTTAAGCTTGATGAGACTGGAATTGAATCCCAAATAGAAGGGCATCAACTTAAATTCGATTTCATTGAAAAACCTAGGGTGCATGAGATTAATAATATCAAAGATAAGATAATTACCTAATAACAGTTTCTCTTTTATTTAAAAGAGGAGATTAAGTATAAAATAATCGAGGAAAAGACTGAATCTCCCAAAACTCTGCAGGAGAAGTGTGTTTAGAAACACCTTAGAAAAAGAAATATGATCAAATATTCCTAATGCTTTATGGAATAGGAAGCAACCATCGTTGAACTATCGTATGAACCTGACTTGAATGAACGAATGATCCCTACAAAATCTAGGCCTATTCAGATGAATATTAGACTCCTTGAAATCTGCAAAGTAGAGATACAAGATTTGCTTAACAAGAAGCTTATCGGAAAAAACTCTTCCTTTTGGAGCTGTTCAGCTTTTTATGTAGAAAAAACTTCTGAAATTAAAATAAGAGCACCAGGACTAGTAATAAACTACATGAAAAATATGGGATTAGCCTACTAGCTCATAAGAACATGTGAGCCCAACGTCCCAGATTGAATCTAGGCCGATCTGACGATCATGGATATCTAGTAGTGTTTGAATTTTAGTTTTTTTTCTACAAATTCAAATCACTTGAATATTTATGTGTGTGTTCATCAAAAATATATTAATCGTTGAAAAAATATCAAAAAAATGTTTTATATGAAATAAATTGACCCAAAATACCCCAAAAAACTTAGAGGGTATTTTAGTTATTTTTTTAACTAATAATTTTTTTATATTTTTATTAGGTGCAAATTGATGAGAAGAACACACACCTAAAATTTTAAGTGATTTTGATTTATAAATAAATAAATAAACTTCGAATACTATCGGACATCCGTGATCATTAGATCGGCCCAGATTCAATATGGGACGTTGGACTCATATGTTCATATGAGCTAGTGGGCTAATCCCATCTTTTCCCTAAACTTCAAGCCTTTAAATGCAACCTTAAGATGGATTAGATATCCTATTCCAAACAAAAAAGATCATCTTGACAAACTAGTTGATGCATGTATATTTTCAAATTTTGATTTAAAATCAGGTTATTGGCAAATCCAGATTGTTGAGAAGGATAAATATAAAATTGCTTTTAATTTTTATTTTGGAGATTATGAATGGAATGTGATGCCATTTGGGTTAAAAATTCCCCTTCTGAATTTTAAATTATTATGAACGATATTTTCAATCCCTATACAAAATTCATGATTGTTTATATTGATGATGTGTTAATATTTTCAAACTCTTTATAACAGCACTGAAAACATTTGAATATCTTTGTGAAAGTAGTAAAAAATGTCGGCCTAGTAGTCTCTGCAAAAAAGATTACCCTTTTCCAAACAAGGATCAGATTCCTTGGTCATAATATCTACCACGGGAGTATTATTTCAATTGAGAGAGCTATACAATTTGCTGACAAATTTCTTGACATTTTAAAAGATAAAAAGGAGCTACAAAGGTTTTTAGGATGTTTAAATTACATCTCAGATTTTTATAAAAATCTTGCTTTTGATGCAAAACCCTTATTCCAATGACTTAAAAATAATCCTCCTGAATGGACGGAAGAACATACAAAGGCCATTAAAAAAATAAAAATTAAAGCTAAAGAATTACCATGCTTAACCTTATCTAATCCTTATGATTTTAAATAGTCGAAACTAATGCCTCTGAACAATGATTGGGAGGAATTTCTTAAACAAAGAATCCATGAAAATGAACAACTAGTCAGATTTACTTCTAAAGCTTGGATTCCTACCCAGCAAAAATATTCCACAATGAAAAAGGAGGTTTTAACCATTGTCCACTGTGTCACCAAATTTCAAAGTAACCTACTTAATAAAAAATTTCTTATTAGGACTGATTGCAAATAAAGAAATCTTAAAAAAAGATGTTAAAAACCTGGTTTCAAAACAAATCTTTGCAAGATGACAAGCTCTACTATCAGCATTTGAGTTTACGATTGAGCATATTAACACTAATTCAAACTATTTGCCTAACTTCTTGACTCAAGAATTTTTACTGGCCTGAAAAGAAGAGGAAGCAACCAATGGAAATCTTTCCAAGTCCAAGTGAAAATTTGGTAACACCATCAAGAGCTCCAAAGGTATTAATACAAATGCCCAACAAAGAGATTAAAATATCTGCTAACCCTTAAGGACTCAAAGTCCAACTACACAAGGTAAAAAAACACCATATATAGCCTTAGTGGAAATTCCATTAATAATAGTGGAAAATGAGTACAAAAATAATCATCCGACTGATGTTGCAGCCATATATCTCAAGGATCATATTCATCCTTCAAATGAGCTTAAAACACGAGAATATTATGAGGCTATTTTAAAAGAAACAAGTGTTATACATCATTTTTGACATACTTATATTTCCGAGTCATATAAAGAGAGAGCCAGTAATAACTTGGTCCTACCGGTACGCAAGATACTATCAGACCATGGGAACATTGCAAAATAAGCCTAAAAGTGAGCAACCTTAAAAAAAACACTAGAAAAGCTTCAAAAGGCATGAAAAGGGTAGTTTGGAATGCCCGAAGAATGCTTATAAAGTTTTACCACATTTCGATAAGTTTTGATATAATCAGAACGAAACTCGATTATCAAATCCAGCTCCTATCATGTTGAAAAGGGACCATATAACTACAACCCTATTTTTGGGGCTCCAAAATAATACCAGACCACCGTCATTAGATTCAAAACATTGCAAAACCCCCAGGGATCCAATTTGGGCTCAATCGGACCTTACAGGACTATTTTGGACCCAAATTACCATAAAATACTGGGTTTTACACTATTTCGGTGCAGCTTCGGTGAAGCAGCTTCCATTCATGAAAACTGTGTTTTCACTTCTCGAGATGATTTTCAAATACTCATAACTTTCTCGTTTGATTCGAAACAAGCTCAAATTCAGACATGAGCTAGGTCTTGACGTTCCGTTTGTTTTGACATATGACAAGCGTCATAACATGGCTTGAGACGAGATAATTTCATAAGAGAAGATGAGCCAAAAAACATGAAAATCAGAATTTTAAAAGAAGACATCCCATATTCCGTGAAGTCATAACTTGAGATCTGGGTGTCAGATCATCGCAAATATAGGTCCGTTGCGACCACATCGCGAAGGGCTACAGTTTGGTATAATTTATGTGCTTAATTAAGGGCCGGATATCATGAATTTCAAGGTTGAAAATAACAAGATTTTTCGTTCGTTGAATTCACACTTTCCGCCGACTTCCCAATTTGGGGATACGCTCAAACGGAAGCAAAATTAGATAAAATTGGTACAAACGATTGTGACAATGTCCCATTTAATTTGTGATTAAAATGAGGCCTTGAAACAATGTGGATCACATCAGATTGGTGGTTGAAGTTTATGGACTTGGCCGTTTTTTGCCCATTCATAAAAATCCATTTCACGACAATCAAAGGGCATGCAAATATTCATGATAGATCAAGCATTGATTCTATGACGATCGATCACCCGAATCACCATCGTAAGCGTCCGAAGTTTAGGAATTGTAAGAGACCTCTCATAGAGGGATGGTTTTATCATTTACTCAAAAGAACTAATGGATATTTTGGTATTTTTGTCCAGAAACGGGATTTTATTTTAATTTCATTAAATTGTAACTTTATACAATTTGGCTTAATTTTGAGAATGCCACCCATGTTTTGTGGTTGCTCTATATATGGAGCTTAAGTCATTTGTAAACCTAAGTTGGGACGTGTAATAAAAATTAGGTTTTTGCCCCTTCAAGCATTTGATTGCGTATAGCTTCCAACTTCAAGAAAGAGGAGAAAGAAAACTTTACCACCTTGGGTAATTGCCCTTGGACCTCCCACTTCCAACTCCCAGCTTCCAAACCTACCACTTCCAACTCTCAACTTCCAAACCTCCCACTTCCAACTCCCAGCTTCCAAATCTACCACTTCCAACTTCCAACTCCCAACTTCCAAATATCCCACTTCCAATTCCCAACTTCTAAACCTACTACTTCCAACTCCCAACTTCCAAACCCCCCACTTCCAATTCCCAACTCCCTAGAACCTCAAAGTCCCTACTATCTAGAACCTTAAACTTCATACTCCCTAGCCTTCCCAACTTCCTATTCCCTACACTATACACCTCACCTTAGATCAGCATACACCCTATCTCATACACTACCCTAACCTACTTAGGTCTATTCATCTTAGACCTAGACCCCAACCTTAACCCCAAAGGGCAAGACATCTTTCTAAGGAGAGCTCAAAAGGGATCCTCAAAGGCTCGCACAAACCCAAGCCGGCTTAAGTCCACTCTCTCTCTTCTTTCTCTCTCATCTCTTATAAATCTACTTCTCTCATACTCTATTTATCTTTCTAAACGTAGACAGCTCTCGCGAGGCTCTTCAGAAGTGATTTCGCGATAGTCTAGAACTACAAACTTTACTCTCTAGCTTCGGAGGTGATTTATTGACAGTCTAAAACTCCGGACCTCACACTATCTAGAATAATCTGGAGTTCTTGACTTTGATCACGAGTTTAGGGACCTTTCCAACGTTCCCGGTTACCTCCTTAGAGAGAGAACGCCAAAAAGATGTCTGAGTTTTGAGAAGCCTTATCTTTCTTATATTATCATTCCTTTCTCAAAACATCTCTTATTTTTCTGTTCATCTTCTTCTTAGTTACTCATTAGGGGGCCAATACAAAAATGAGCTCACGATAGTCTAGAACTGTAGACTTCACTCTCCAGCTTCAGAGGTGATTTTTCGACAGTCTAGAACAACGGGCCACACTCTCTTGAATCCCTCATGATACTTGTGGCCTCCAAGCTCAATATCTTTCTTGTCTCCAGTAATACCTTTTAGAAGAGGTGACGCCCGAAGGCTGCCTATTCCCAAGCCTTTTCCTTTCTCTCTCTTCTTTCTTTTCCTTTTTTTCTCTTTCTTCTATCTTCTTTCCCTTTCTTCTCTCTCTCTCTCTCTCTTTCTTTCTCTATTCTCTGTTTCTCTCTCTCTCCTAAAGTTACAGACCCGTGCCATAGGGCGAATCCGTCCTCCCTCCCTCTCTCTCTTGAACCCGCGGAGGCACTGAGCTTCCCCCTTCTCTCTCTCTTTCCCTTTGCCCTTACACTCTCTCTTTCTCTCGCCTAACTCACAGACCTGCACATAGGCGGGTCCGCCCTTCTCTCTACTTTTCTCTTTCTCACCCTCTCTTACCACCTTGTTTAAGTCACAGATCCGCACCATAGGCGGGTCCATCTACTCCCTCTCTCTATCTCTCTCCCTCGCACACTTTCTCCCCCTCGCCTAAACACGAACCCGTGCCCTAGACGGGTCCATCATCTCCCCCTCTCTTTTACTCTCTCGTTCCCTCTCTCTCACATAGACTAGGTCACGGACTCGTGCTATGGGCAGTTTCGTCGTTCTCTCTCTATATCTTACTCTCACCCTCACCTCTCATTCATCCACCTTAATTTCATTATTTCTTTATCACTTCTTCACTGAATCCGCCGGGGTACCTGTGGCCTCCAAGCCAATATCTTTCTTGTCTCCAGTAACACCTCTTGGGACAGATGACACCAGACTGCCCAATTTCTGGGTCAGTCTCATCCTTTCTCTTCTCTACTTCTTATTCTCTATTCACTCTCAACCTCTCTAACCCTTGAACTAGACCCCAAAATCTACCATATTACCAATTGGAGGAGACCCTAAAAAGTATACCCTGAAGGCATTTTTAGTGTGTGGATCCAAGTGCTACGTAGGAAAGCGAGGGAGCCAAATTAAAACCATACTACAAGGATTGTCGGAGGGCTTTCGAGATGATTTAAGAGGGCGAATCACCTGGACACGTCCCCCCAACCCAAAACGATAAGGTAGGTGCTCGAGCCCTTCTTTGTCGATTAAAATCTCTCTCTTTTGATAGTTCCTATACGCACTACAAGCACACACGTGGGCCCCGCGGTTGTTTGAGAGAGGATTCCTATGCTCGAGTTACCTATATCCGGGCCGATCTGAGACAACGAGAAATCAGGCCTGATCAACTGGTGTCTCCACTAGGAATGCGCCACCCTATCATTGGTTCGGTTTGCTCACAAACCTTCACAACACTTAATCCACACTTAAAAATGGCTCTGGGGTTTTCTAACTCTTCCTATTACCGGGTTGGGGACTTCATGATCCCCACACCCATGAACACATCCCTTGGGGGTAAGGTTTATCTACCTACATATCCCTTCCTTATTTTGTGAAGCGATCATACCGCTCACACTCAGGCTCTAGCCCAACCTAAGACGAGCATAGGCTCTCAAACCCCTTACTCCCCCTTTACCAGCACCAACGTTCAGTCCGTTGTTGCCAAATGCATAGGTCGTTCTAAAACCACCACTTCTCATACTCACACAGATATTGGTGGATCCTCCACCAATCTCAAGCCTAAGAGTGACCCTAAGGCCGCTCCCCCTCCTCTCGCAATCAACTTTTCTAAGGCCATTGCTTCTGTGGGTACCAAGAAGGTCACCCTTAACTCTTATTTCCACATGCGTGCCGGCCGTCTCGGCATCGCATCTCACATACCCCAAACTAACGGTGCAATTGCTAGCCCATCTCAGTCGAAGGACCACAAGGTCACTCAACACACTTTAACATCTACCACGACTAACAGTCTAGCCGTTGGCTCGTCATCTCAGGGCAAGCAAAAAGCCACCCTGAGTCTCTCATACACTTTAGGTCTCTTGGGACCTTGACCCAATGTTAAGAGTTGCTCTCAAACCACACCAATTGTATATTCACTTAGCTCGGGGCAGCTCAAATGCTATCCCTCAAAGAGCACACGGTCATCGACCCAGTCGTAAGTCAAATGCGCATATATATTTGCATGCAAACAATGGTGGCCATAAGACCACTCCAATCACTAAGGTCCGCATCCCAAAGGCCAAAACTTCTACCTCACTAAGGGTTAGCTCCCAAGCCGCCCCAAACACGTCTTCAGACTCTGCACACACAAGCAGGACTGACATTGCCCCTAGCTCTAAGGGCAAACATGAAACGATTCTAGAAGAACTGATTGCCTTCGCTCGGGGGCTGTTCTACCTGGTCATCAAGAGGGGCAGTAACGGTCAAGCCCGAATATGGGACCAGGAGACTAAGATGCTGAAAGCTCAACTTAAGAGCAAAGAAGATTCTTCTTCTCAAGAGAAGAAGCCCTTCTTCCCCCTTGCTACCCTTGGCACCAGTGAGGTCGAAGAAGCCTACCACATGATATAGGTCAAAGAGGTCAGGCATAGTGGGGCCAGTGATCTATAAGGTTAGAAGTCTAGCTCGGGGTAGATATGAGTCTACAAACGAGGCAAAGAGCCAGTCTGACACCGAAAACCCCATAAAGTCCAAACATGCTTAACCACTACCCATTCAAGCCCCTAAGCCAGAACTTGCTCGGCTTGAGCTTGTTGTAGCTCAAATCTTCAAAGAATCTCCACTTGAGCACATTTCAAGTTGACACACCCATAGCAGCAGCCTTCTCGAAGCAACTAGGTCCGAGCATGTCATGAGGTTGGAGCTTAAGACAGCTCAATCTGAGAACGGGGCAACTCATGAGCTCGAGAAAGTTATGGAGCATGCGAAAAAGAGTATTGTGGTCCCCTCTAAAGAAGCCATTATATGCTCGCTTGAGCAAAGTATCCCCCGGGTGGTGCAATTTTTGAAGCCAGAAGAGACTGGTTTCACTACCATGTTGCGAGAAAATGACACACCATCTCCACCCACAGTCTTCACTGACATCTCGGCTCCCCAAACCAAAATCAAAGAGCAAGTCAGTATCCTTAAACTACTTCAAAAGGTTGAGAGCCTCATTGCCAAGATAAACCTCATGAACAAGGAAGGGGCTCTGTCAACATTCGTTCTCTCTACTCCTTTACCCAGATTCATCCTAGAATCTTGGAGATTGGATGAACCAGATTCTTCTTTAGCCAATTCAGGAGATGCGACCTCCATTACCTTCTTCTGCCCAATTGCTCCATCCTCTGATGAGAGCTCATCACTCTCATTTGAGGAAAACCACCCCCTAACAATGGGTGCGATGAGGTGCATTTCCTCTACTGGTAACCTCCACAAAGCGGCTTCCCAATGCCCCGATGGTGCCATGATTCCCTATGAGGGTGATAGGATGCCTTATCCATGCCTCTGAAGCTTCATATGTTCTTTTGATGACAATGATGCAACCTCACCTTCTTATGAGAATTTCATAGTCTCATTCGATGACGATGATAGTCATGCCTTAAAAAGCGAAACAGGCTCAAGGGAAGGCTTAGTGTCCATGATCAACAAGGTTGTTGAAGTAGCAGATGAACTCATGATCTAAAACCTCATCGAATAAGGGGCATTTGACGAGAAACTATATGGGAGTGTACCACCCAAAACAAAGAAGACTCTTTCAAGGCAACCCAAAGTCTCCAGTATCCCTTCGTTCCACAATGACGAGTAACTCAAACCTTCATGGAAAGAAGAATCTCCAAGCATAAATATTGCCAATGCCATGGTGATTTAAGAAACATCAGAATCCTATGGAGATGAGATGGTGCAACCAAAGGCCCCATCGAGGCAATTGCAAGCCGAGATGAGGTCGAACGATGAAATGATGAAAACCGTGCACCAAGAGATAGTGGTGTCCCATGAGGTCGAGAATGCTCACGTGGTGCACCAAACTCCCTATATCAACTCCTAACCGCCATGGGAAGCCATCGGAGAAGTACCACCGAAGGAATAACTACCCCCATCTACACCTCCCTCATTGCTGGTCTCTTCTCCATCGGCCCAGGTTGTGGATGAAGAACTAGTGAAAGGCATGGTAGCTGAAGCATTGAAAAGATACACTATTCCAACAGTAGAAGAGTTGAATCACTATCGAAAACCTTATCCAGCTCATGTTGACCAAACTTTATTCCCACAAAACTATCAAAGGTTCGATTTTCCCAAATATGATGGCACTGGCTCGTCGCAGCAACACATAGCTCACTTTTTTTCTTCTTGTGGAAATACCCCAAACAATGAGCATATCTTGCTCTAACAATGTGTGGGGATTCTTACAGGAGTTACATTCAAGTGGTATTCATGATACCACCAGGTTCGATTTCATCATGGGAACAAATGGAGAGAGAGTTCCTCAAGTGCTTGTATTACATAGAAAGGAATGTGCAGCTTCATAAACTTCTTGATGTAAGGCAAAGGCCACATAAGGCAATGATTGAGTACATCAGAAGGTGGCACATCCTGGATATAAAATTGGCCACTCCAGTGAGCGAGCTTCAAGATATGGAATACTGTGTAGAAAGAATGCATCGGGAATTGTCAATGCATGTCAGCACATCATGTCCTTCCACATTCACCAAAATGTTTGACAAAGCAGTATGAATGGAAGACTTGCTCAAACACCATAACAAAACCCTTCACAGTGCTTGAGGATAGAGATCAATCAGCAGTCACCATGCCAGATACCATGCATTCCTCATGCCAAAACTGGCACAAGATTTATTCCTTTGACAAAGGAATGGACCCGAGTTGCTTGAATCTCATATATGAGGGAATGATCGATCTACCCACACTAAAGAGGCTGGACGAATGATTGATCTACCCACACCATATCTGAGGGAATGATCGATACCATAGAATGCTTGGTCTTATGACCGAGGATTGTCGTGCTAGTAAAGACATCATCCAAAACATCATAGACAATAAGCAATTGAAGTTTAGGCCCGATTCCATGCAAGATGATTCATGAGCCCATGCAATGGTCCAAGCCGCACGACTTTAAACTTGCGTGGCACAGTCCAAGCCGCATGACCTTAAACATGTGTGGAAATGGTCCAAGTTATACGACCTTAAACTATAGCATGCGTCTTGACTGCATGACGTTAAACTGCACTGCACAACGGTCCTAACTGCATGACCTTAAATTGCACGATAGCAGGCTAAGTTATATGACCCTAAACTATAGCACACATCTTGGCTATACGACGTTAAACCGCATCGCATCACGGTTCAATCTATATGACCCTAAACTATAGCACACGTCCTGGTTGCACGACGTTAAACTGCATCGCATCATGGTCCAAGTTATATGACCTTAAACTATAACGCACGTCCTGGCCGCATCACGTTAAACTTCTTTGCACAATGGTCCAAGTTAAATGGCCTTAAAATATAGTGCACGTCCTAGCCGCATGACGTTAAACTGCTTCGCACAATGGTCCAAGTTATACGACCTTAAATTATAGCGCACGTCCTGGTCGCATGTCGTTAAACTGCTTTACACAATGGTCCAAGTTATACGACCTTAAACTATAGCGCACGTCCTGGCCGCATGACGTTAAACTGCTTCGTACAACGGTCCAAGTTATACGACTTTAAACTATAGAACACGTCCTGGTCGTATGACATTAAACTGCATCGTACAAAGGTCCAAGCTATACGACCCAAAAACTATTACACACATGCAAGCCACACGACCTTAAACCTGTGTGGCACCAGTCCAAGCTATATGACAGTAAACTATAACACACGTCCCAACCACATGACTTTAAACTGCATCACACAACAATCCAAGCTATATGACCCTAAACTACCAGCACACGTCCTAGTGGTATGACGTTAAACTGCATAACACACGGTCTTGAAGGAACGACCCTAAATTTTCCTCCATTTGATCTTAGTTGATGACCTTAAAATACACCAATTCGAAGGTCATGGGGCATGACCTTAAACATACCTCCCCACGGTCACGGCGGACCTTAAAATTGCCTCAAAAAAAAAAAAAAGATGGACACAACGAAAACCCACAAAGGCGACATGGGTAAAAGAATCAAAAGAAAAGAAAAGAAAAGAAAAGAAAAAGAGAAAAAAAAAATGACAGACATGGTGTGCACCTCAAAAGCCACCATGGGAAAAATATGTCAAAAAGAAAAGAGAAGAGACATCTATAGTGAAAACCTGCAAGGGCACTATGGGCAAAAGTATCAAAAATAAAGGGAGTGTGGTGAAGACCCTTTGGGGCACTCATTCTCAAAATAAGGATGTGTTGATCCTATTCTACAGGTCATCATGAATAAAGGTGTCATAGTCTTATGTCCTTGTATCATGACGTTAAACTATGCGACATACAGTCCGCTTGCACAACTATAAACTGCTTCTCGTTCCTACATATCTCCATAGGGTTGCCACATGACACCTTGCTACATATAGGCCCTATCGTGTCCCTCTTCATAACATCCCCAGTGGAAGAACACCATCGCTCCAAGGTGTTCTCCCCAATTGAGGTGTATCACAGCTTCGACTGTGTGAATTCAAAGCATGCAATCACTTCTCCATAATGTCATATCCCTAGTGGAAGAGCGCCAACACTCCAAAGTGCAATTCCCCCAAGCGAGACGTACCACAATTCCGACTGTGTGTCCTTAATGCAACCTCTCCAGAATGTCATATCCCCAAAAAAAGAGCACCATCACTCCAAGGTATTCTCCCCAATTGAGGCGTTACCATAGTTCTGATTGTGTGACATCAAAGCATGTAATCGCCTCTCCATAATGTCATATCCCCAATGGAAGAGCACTATCACTCCAAAGTGAAATTCCCCCCAAGCGAGGCTTACCATAGTCCTGACTTTGTGTCTTTATAGTAGCAATATCCCCAATTAAGGCGTAGCACAGTTCTGACTGTGTGATTGCAGCTTACACCACTGCCTCTTCATAAGTATCCCCCAGTGGAGGAGCACCATCGCTCCAACATCCCCAATGGAAGAGCCTCGCTGCTCCAAATTCAATAACACAAAAATGCTCTCCTTAAAAGAGGCGTACCACAGTTCTGACCATGTGACTACTGACCGCGCCATTGCCTCTTTATAACCTTTAAAGCATATAACCACCCCTTTACATAAAGCAATATCCCCAAAAGAGGCATACCACAGTCTCAACTATGCAGCTTGAAACCATGTTTTCACCTCTTCATAAACTCCCTCAACAGAGGAGCACCATTGCTTCAAAACCCATCATCTCTAGTGCTACTCCCAATGGAGGCACCACAGTTCCGACTGTGTCATTTCAAAGCATGAAATTGCCTCTTTATAAAGCCATATCCCCAGAGGAGGAGCACTATTACTCCAAAATTGTGGTGTACCACAGTTCCGACTGTGTGACTTCAAAACATGTAATTGCTTCTCCATAAAGTCATATCCTCAGTGGAAAAGCACCATCATCTCAAACTCAACACTGTAGAAGTCATAGCCCCAATGAGGCATACCACACTATTGACTAGGGGACTTTGGACCACGTCGCCGCTTCTTCATACTAAAACAATAATATCCCTATTAGAGGCATGCCACAATCTCAACTGTGTAACTTTGTCCTAACTATTTCACACATCATCTCATCCATGAGCATTTGCTCCCCAGCAACCACGTCATCTCTCACGACTCTTCTGGTCTCCATTTCCCTAGTTGAGTCACACCACTCATGGCTCTCTTGAACTTCCATCATTCATGTTTCGGGGTAAACCACGGGACCATTACCCTAGTCCCGAACTATGTGGCACCTTAAATGCCATGTGTCACCCATTTTTCCATAAGCCATTCTTCACCCTGTTGAGAAACCTGTAGGTATCCCTTAGATATTGTACCTTATGGTGGCCCATGATTCAATTTCATGTCATGTGTGCCCCTACCTCAACAGTCCAACATGGGTGAGGACTATTAAAGCATCCCTACTCGCCTAAAGTGGGTGAGGACCTTAAACTTTCCCTCAAAATGTCTAACAAGAGTTATGACGTTAAAAGATCCTCGAGCTCGTCCATTAGGGGTTATGACGATGAAAAACCCCCTGTACACGTCCAACAAGAGTTATGACGTTAAAAGATCCTCGAGCTCGTCCATCAAGGATTATGATGATTAAAGACCCCCTGCACACGTCCAACAAGAGTTATGATATTAAAAGATCCTCTAGCTTGTCCATCAGAGGTTATGACAATTAAAGACCCCTTGCATACGTCCAACAAGAGTTATGACGTTAGAAGATCATCGAGCTCGTCTATCAGGGGTTATGACTATTAAAGAACCCCTGCACATGTCCAATAAGAGTTATGATATTAAAGGATCCTCGAGCTCGTCCATCAGGAGTTATGACAATTAAAGACCGCCTGAACATGTCCAACAAGAGTTATGAATTTAAAAGATGATCGTAGCTCGCCCATCAGGGGTTATGACGATTAAAGACCCCCTGCACATGTCCAACAAGGGTTATGACGTTAAGAAATCCCTGATCACATCCAATAAAAGTGAAGATGTTAAAAGCCTCTTCATGTCCAACAAGGGTAAGGACTTTAAAAGCACCCTTATCTTGTCTAAAGTGGGTGAAGACCTTAAACTTTCCCTCAACACGTCCAACAAGAGTGATGACGTTAAAAGATCCTCGAGTTTGTCCATCAAGAGTTGACGATTAGGGACCCCTTGCACATGTCCAACAATCGTGAGGAGTTTAAAAGCACCCCTACTTTGGTCTAAAAGGGGTGAAGACCTTAAACTTTCCCTCAATGAGGTGATCACCCCTACTTGAGCACTCTCAGTCAACCACTTACTCTCCAAGGAGTTGATCCATCCATAACCATCATGACGCTGCCACTCTCATATAAGCCCCCCACCAACCATGAGAGTAAACCTTTGCTCCCCACCAAAATCCCAACTCTTGAGATTCGCGTCGCTCATCATCCCCTTGGAGTCCTCACCTCACTTTAGGCACCATTTAAACCCTTGAATGGTCATCCCAGCCTGACTACCATTTCACCCATCAACTTCAACCCATCTCTCTCTTATACACGCATCTCCGTGTATGCACAACGTCGCAGCCCCGTCATGCCTCCCTGCATGCCACCATGGCCCCGTTGCTCCTCTTCGTGCGTGCGCACAGCCCCGTCTGAAAATATTATTTTCCCTACCTTTCTTGCAAACCCGGATACCCAGATGTTGCATGGCTTAGTCAAAAACCCTTCTTTCAATCTTCGCACGTACGCCCATGACGCGGTCTTGGTAAGCATTCCTGTGCGAACGTGTAGTTCTGTCATACCTCGCCCAGTTTCACATCCAAGTTCACAGGCACGCACTCCCGCGCATCCCTGTCACAATTTCATCCTCTTTGTTCCCAGTTTCTCGTCCAAGCTCACGGGTACACACGCTTGTGCAATTCCGTTAAATTGTCTTACCAACCCCTCACGCGAACTCGGGCATGCGCATTTCGTGCAGCCCTGTTGGCATATGCCTCTTCTCTTTAATTTTTCATTCACAGACCCACACAAGCCTTTCGCTTAGCCATGGGCTTAGCAAACACTTGTGCATGACAACACTTGGTAGACAAGCGAGCCATGCTCCTTGTACTACCACACACTAACCCCTCAGTGGGTAACCTCAAGCTATAACCTTGAGCTCAGTAGCCCCCATTTCCAAACCCTCTCACCCTAGACCATGAACATGTTAATCCAATATAACCCTGGATTCAGTCTAATAAAATCCAATGGACTCTAAGGATGTTTTTGTCCTTAATTATTCCAATCCCTTGTGGAGTTTTATGCGTCAACTAACCACTGAACTATTTGAAACCCTATACCCAACACATGTGAACCATACATTACCTCAAAGAAACCCAAAAATCCCTAGAATGGTTCACTTCCCAAAAATAAAAGCCTCATCCACTGTATATGTTACCCTAATGAGCCTTACACAGATATAATCCCTATGTCTTATGCATTGTCAAGGAGGACGATTTCTCTAAAAACACAAAAAGAAGAAGAAGAAGACGACGAAGAAGAAAGGAAGCCGGGCATGATGAGCATCCGATGATGATCATCATTAGTAAAAATGAGAGCTTCAAGCAGACATAGCCACGAAGCTATGGGTAAAATCAGCAAAAAAAAAAAGAGAGAATGGAGCATGGTGAAAACCCACAAAGGCGACATGAGTAAAAATGACAGGTGGGCATGACTATGACGCCATGAGTAAGAGTGTCTTGAAAATAAGAAAACTGGTCATGGTGAAAACTCGAAAGGGCGCCATGAGAAAAAATGGAAATCAAAGGTGGACGTGACCTCAAAGTCACGGGTAAAGGAGCCATATAAAAAGAAGTTGGTGAAAACCATTTGAATGATGCCACTTCTATCTAGTTCAGCTGAAAACCCAAAAGGGCTCTTGAACCAGTTGGACCATGGCAAATTCAATGGAAGACCCTGCATGGCAACATGGGGTCAGACTTGATCTCAACAAAAAAGATTAAATTATTTGTAATTACTGTCAAAAAGTGATTAGTAGTGGGGTATTTAGGTTTAAGAAACACTTGACAGGGGTTAAGGGAGATGTTTCTACGTGCAATAGCGTTCATAGTAATGTAAGAAAACAGATGACGGTCATTATCAAGGCTACCAAGGGTAAAAAAGTCGTAAAGCAGAGGATGAATGAGGAGAAAGCTGGCTTATATACACCATCGAGCGGGATGAATCCAGAAGAGCAATATAATCATGACTTGGAGATGGCCACAAGAATGAGCTTGCACAAAACATACTAGAGGAAAAATGAGTTCGAAATACCTGGTGGTTATGGCATGGGCATACATGGCGGGCCCAGCCCAAGCATGGATGGTAGGCTCAGCTCGAGTATGCATGGCGGGGCCAGCTAGAGCATGTATGGCAGGCTCAGCTCGAATATATATGGAGGGGTTGGTGGCAATATGTATCTAGAGGCACTGAACGTTGAAGAAATTGTTCTTGGCATATCTAGGAGCACCAATATTGCAGGTCATGGTCGTATAGACCCATTTCTTTCAAAGCCCAAGTCACAACAAATGACCCTCAAATGCATGATAAAAATTACCAGGAACATATTGGTAGATATGTTGATAAATGGTTCTACGATAAAGGGATCCCCTTTGATACAGCTAATAGCCCATATTTCCCACCTATAGTTAACGCAATCCAGAGAGCCGAGCCCAAGGTAAAGCTCGCGACTGCATATGAGCTTAGTGAGCCTATCTTGGATGAAGAGGTGGAGGAAGTTAGGAAGTGGATTGAAAAATATAAATAAGGTTGGCCAAGAATAGGCATTACTCTCATGAGTGATGGTTGATTGAATAAAGTTAGCAAAAAATATAATTTTAACTTCTTAGCCTATTCCCCAAAAGGTACAGCCTTTTTGTTTAGCAAAAAAGTCTCAGGCAAAAAGAAAGATGCAAACTTCTTGGTACAACTATATAACCAGATAGTGGAGAAAGAGGGAGATAAGCATGTGGTCCAGTTTATTACGGACAATGAGGGTACTTGTGTTTCTGTAGGCAGCAAGTTGATGGATAAGGGGAAGCATCTAGTATGGATCCCGTGTGCTACACACAACATCGATCTTATGTTAGAGGAGATCGGCTAGATCAAAATTGTGAAGGAGACTTTAGAGGCAGTGAGGTTGTGTCAAGATTTATATATAACCACTCTAAAATATTATTTTTGTTCAGGGAACAATATTAGAAAAAAGAGATAATCAGGCCTGTCATAATGCGTTTTGTGATAGATTACATGGTTATAGACTCCATTCGAGAATCCCAAACTACATTGAAGAGATTGTTTACCAGCGAAGAGTGGTCAAATGACCGCCTCTCGAAGTCCAGTAATGGGCTAAAAGTGGAGGGTATAGTCACAAATAGGAGGTTTTGGTCTCGGTGTTCCAGTATCATAGAGGCCACTGCCCCTTTGGTCACGGTGTTAAGAATGTTGGATGCTGACAAGAAAGCTACCATGGGCATCCTTTAGGAGGGTATTGAGAGGGCTAAATCAGCTATTGGGGAGAAACATAGTTTTGTTAGTAAAGTGATCGGGATTATAAAAAGAAAGTGGAACACCGAATTTGGCCATCCAATTCATTATGCAGGTACATATATATTTATATCATTAGAATGTTTAATTCTAAAATATTTTTTAATGATAATTTAAATGACCTTTATCTATCTATATATTTTCTAGGTTACTACTTTAACTCAAAATTTTTCTATTTAATACCTGAACATCCCCATAAGATTATGGAAGGGTTCAAATACATTATTGCCAGCCTGGAGAGAAGCCATCGAAACCAGGTAGCGGCAATACAAGAGGTAATATTTAATAGTTGGATAAGAACTTCATTGAGTTATTATATTTGGGAGGAATTACTAGTGCACAAAAATAAAATATTTTGTTTTAGTTTTCTATGTATAGGGATGCTGTAGGATCATTCGGAACTAGACTTGCCAGGAATTCTCGAACTAAGATGGATCCAGGTTAACCCCTAACTAATATTTTGTTCTTTCATATATTTAATCTTATGAATTAATCTTACCCTTACGGTGCTTTCTGCATTTTAATCCAGCTGAATGGTAGGAGATATATGGTAGTGACGCACCTCACTCAAGGAGGTAACAATCAAGGTTCTCTCCCAGACATGTTCTGCAATCAAGGTTCTCTCCCAGACATGTTCTGCTACTGGGTGTGAGCAAAACTGAAGTACGTTCCAATAGTTGCACACTACTAAGATGAATCGACTCGCTTCGAAGAGGCTTCGTAAACTAGTCTACGTTCATTACAACTTAAACATCTGAGAGCGACGAATAAGAAGGAAGGTTGAAGACTACGGGCCGATAGACTTGGACACAATATTTTTCACAAAGACAGCAGAACAATGGGTAGTAGAGGAAGATGAGCCAATGTTGCACAAGAGAGTGTTCCTTGAGGCTATTGGTGAGGAAGATCTTGAAGAAGGTGATGAGTAGCATGAAAGAGGAAGCAACCCACCAACATATCTACAATTCGTAAGAGATATCGGTGGTATTACACCTAATGAGGGAAAGTGGGAATGAGATATAAGGAAAATGAGAGAGATGATGATTCTGAGGCCACCCTATCCCAACCAAATTATTCACTTACCGAGTTCCAACAGCAAGAGGGTAGGAACAAGAACGACAGTGTAGGTGAGTTTGAAGGATGGACAAGCTTTGGGGATTTTAGATTAGGAGCACAACAAAACACTAACATTCAGGGATTTGGGTATAGTCAGGTGCCTACTAATTTGGATGATTCGTTCCTAGATCGAGTCAATGGATTGTTACGTGAATTCAATCAATGGTACCACTGTGACCATATGAAGAACGATGTTGTCTTTCATTTTATTATTAGGTCGTATTTTACGAATTGTATGCTTTATTGTAGTCTATGTATAACGATTTACTTCATCCATAATAATTCTATGCTTCTCTTTTTATGTGATGTAAATTTAATGGTTAACATTAGTTTATACAGGGAAAGAACATCTCAATATTCGCATATTGATGCAAAAAAATGACAGTTCTTAATGGAGTACCCCCATTTCTTATTGGATTCCTAAAAAATAATATTTATAATGAATTTTAATAATTTTTTTGGATTTTTTTTAAAGCTGAACCGGATCGATTCGACCGATTCTCGATCCGGATTGCCGATTCACAGATCCATATGGGTTTTGAGGTGCTTGATCCGGGGCACCGATCCGTTATTTATACTACTGGGAGAAACAACTTTAAAAGTATACTAAGATGACCAAATCAACTAATTTATCATTAAATAGGCCACTCTCTAGGTTTAACCTCTATGCTTATTTTCGTCTAGAGACCTTCTTGAAATACCTGAAGTAACCAATAAACGCCTAAGTAGGGGCATTTTAGTAATTTAACCTCAACTAAATAGCTAAAGCCCAATGATGATTAAGAACATGGAACATATTTTTCAGATTAAAATCTTATTGTTTAGAATTCTTAAACTAGAAGGAGAGGTACCTGTGTCATCACGACTCAGGTCAAGGCCAAACGGGCCAAATGGCAAATTAAATATCTGTTGATCAATTGAAAACTTGCTTTTAATTAAACCTAAGCTCCTAAACCTAAACACAAAGGGGCAACATAATAATTTTTCTTGAATTAAGTGGCCTAAGAAAAATACTGCTTATATCCCCCTTGTTCAGGGTAGAGAACCCAAAACTTGCTCCTCCTCATTGGAAATTCTTGTTTCATATTCATAACCTAAACCTAGACATGAAGAATTAGTGTCAACATTTTGCTTAAATTAGGTGAGAAAATGGTGGCTCTACCCTCACTTGTTCAGGGTTAAGAACCTAGAACTAGCTTTTTTTAATATGAAATCCATGTTGTGGATTTCTAATAAAACCTTGAACATGGATGTTAATATCACCATTTTGCTTGAATTAAGTGCTACTAGAAAAATAATGGTTCTGCACCCTCTCGTCAAGGTAAGAGCCCAAAACTTAATCTTTTCCATTGGAATTCCTTGTTCTTGGCTCCTAATCCCAAACAAGTGGGATATTTCCACTTAACTGATGCTAAGTTATAAAAAATTAGCCTGCTAGTTTGGGATTTTGAAACCAATATAGAGATACATTGAGTATTTAAATTTTGAGGAGTTACCTAAGTGAAAAATACTTATATATCAATCATTTTAATGTTAAATTAAGATTTGACTAGCTTCACGATTTTTCTTGGTGGTTCGACTATTTTTATGATATTTTATTAATCAATCTATTATTCTTCTAACCATGAAAAGTTTGTCCAACATAAGTACGTTCGAAGTAATTTTATATAATCTTCATATTGTATAAAAAGATTGTCCAAAATAAGTACGTTCACGATTTTTCTTGGTGGTTTGACTATTTTAATGATATTTTATTAATCAATCTATTATTCTTCTAACCATAAAAAGTTTGTCCAAAATAAATACGTTCTACGTAATTTTATATAATCTTCATTAAAAAAAAGCAGAGGGCATAAATCCAAAATAACACAACATGAACATAAGCAACAAAGAGGTACAATCACTAAAACTAAATTTATGCAGTTATTTGGCTCCACAATGGTTTTTCCTTATTATCTTGCTTGGACGTGAACTCACAAAAAGAATGCAAGTTCTATGCTTTCCCCTCATTGGCTGGCTTCTTCTCCTCAAGGACCGGCTTCTTCTCTGAGGCTAGTGGTATCGATCCCTTCTCTTCACAGGTTTTGATGGCCCCATCATACATGTCCTCTAATGTGTATTGGTATTTGAAGCCAATTTTTGGAAAAATAGTATCCAAGACTGAACAAGGGTTGTCACTTACATTGGAGGGATATCATACTTTGGGTATATCTCTCTCTCAGCATTTTCGCGAGTTCCACGATGGTAGTATCATGAGAAGAACAGATATATCTACCATTGGCATCAGGGCACTCAAAGAAGAAAATGTGGCCATTGCACAATTCATCCAAACGAACAAATTGGATTTGTAGCTTCATTTCTTGATATTTTATGTAGGTACATTCAATAAGAGTGTCTAAGCAAAATATAAGAACAAAAGACTTCAATTTTAAATATTAAAAAAAAATTAAAAAATAATTGTACTTACGCTTATAATCATAATAATAGAAGGTGTGAAGTCAAAGAGCATACTTGTGAGAAGTGCTAGAGCTGTTATCATGCTAGGTGGCATACTTTGCATGATAAATGGGCCAACCACAAGGGTTGGTATGATGCTGATGAAATCTATATTATTTTCCTTGGCAAAATCCCATGCAGCTTTTTCAGCCAATGTCTTGGATACAAAATACATCTGAACACCAACAATAAAAAAAAATATATGTTCAAAGTTTGAAGTATATACAATTTTCCAGGATTATTTTTTTTTTGGGAAAATACAGTGGGAATGATGGGCCCTACTCATTTTTATTTAGTTAGTGGTTTTGAAACCGTCAATGGGATATAGGGTGTACTCCATCACGACTTCTGCCCCTTTTCTTAGAGTACTATACAAACTGCACCCTTATTATTTACTCTCTCTTGAGAATTCGAAGGAAGTGTCTCATGAAGAGTAGTGAGAGTAATAATGTCGAGTAGAATGAGTGGAGGATATGCTCCTGAGGGAGCATAATAATCTTTTGACTAATTTCTTTGTCAAAGTATAAGATGGACTAATGTATATTTTAATTTGTAGGATGTGATATGTTCCTCTGGATATTGTTAGCTATATTGGAATTTTCTCTTTAGTGTACTCAATATTTATTCATGCTACTATTTAGGAATCTGGCTTAGGATCGAGTGTTTAGCCTTTGACATAGCAACACTACAGCTCAAGTTCGATTCCCATTGAATTACTAAAAATAAAATAAATTATATTTGAGAATATGGCAATACATGCCATCATGAGGACTATAGTAAATTTTCCTTTATGTTTTCTACAGAATTATTGGAGGAACATTTTTTACTTGTTTTCCTTTGCTTGTGTGGAGACAGAGTTCGGCTGATATATGTTTGAGAATGGATCAGTGTTTGCAAACTTGGCTGGTCCAATTCGGAACCGGCCGGTCAAAGTAGAACTGGACACTAGTTGATCGGGTTTTGGTGGTCAGATTGAGTATTTTTAAAAAATTAAAAAAAATTTATATAAAATTCCAGAAATAAGGGATTTGTTTGTATTGTGTTTATGAATTTTTTTTTTAAATTATTGTTGGCAAAGATTGAAAAGTGGTTTGGCTATGAATACTTATTTTTACATTTTCCCATCTTTTTATTTTTTTTAAAAAAATATTCCTGAGTACAAATCGATTTTTTAAATAAATCCATTTTTTGACTGATTTT
>NW_006494910.1:4430448-4456060 GCF_000471905.2 Amborella trichopoda | reverse complement strand
GAAGAGAAAATGAGTGATTACTTCGGGGTCTTGTGATTCGAAATCACTCATTTTCCCTTCTTTTTTTTTTTCATCTTTTATTGATCTTAATTGAAGACACCTGTGCATCTAAATATGGCTTCATCAAAGCTTCCCTCATCATTTAAGTCTGCTTTCCACAATCTCAACCTCTCCTTCGCACCTGGAAGGTCCAATAGATGCTGGGTCTTCCGGGTGTTTGTTGTTACATTCACAAACATATTTTGCCAACATTCTTTAGGGAAATTAATTTTGTCGAGATTAGATAACTACCATATAGAACTAATTAGGCCTTTTTTCTGGTCTATAAAACCACATGACTCTGCGCTTTATGACTATTTATTTTTGGCATAAAAAGGTCACAACCATGCTTGACCTTTATATATGAAATCAGGTGATGAGTGATGTATCACAAACTTTGAGAAAACAAATTTGCATTGTAAGAGTTGTATATAGCATAGCCATATCCGCCTAGTTTCGAATCCAATGGCTAAGATAGATTGTGATTTTCTTATGCTAAAAATCCTGTGTCTCGAATCCAATGCCTAAGAGAACTTGTGATTTTCTGATGCTAAAAATACAGTATCTCGAATCCAATGGCTAAGAGAAATTATGATTTTCTTATACTAAAAATACAGTGCCTTATTGTACATTTCCTTGAAGTATTTATTCGAAGATTGGAAAATATTAATTAGCTCAAGTCGGATTTGGATCCTATAAGTATAAACAGTAAAAGAGGTTTTAGGATCCATTACTGACCTTCATTCCAGTATGGGCGTAGACATGGGAGATTTTTCTAGGATGAAACAATGAAGGATGGGAGAATAGGATGCTTGACCACTTGGGAAGTCCGTAGTACTCCAACTCACATTGCAAGAAGAAGATATAAGGAGAGGGAAATGTTTCTATACTTCCCCTACAGCATAGAAGATCTATGCTTTCCCTACCATCCAGCTGTCCAATTTTGATCAAGAAAGCCACTCATCGTTTGATCTTAGATTCGATGTCTCAAAGTGTTTTAGTTTTAGATTTCTTTATACAAATTATATGAATATGAAATTTGTATGACGGTCTGATGATCGGAATTTTGGGACAAAAACCCTATAATAGAGGTGACTGAGTTTGTTAAAATTCAGTCCGAAAAGTGTGTGCAAATAAGTGTCCCTCAAATCTCAATGAATCAATTGCACATGTAAGATTTCGCACATCATTCAGAGACAAAAGAGCAAAAATCAAAGCCAAGCATACATTCAAAAAAGGAAAATGAGTAAGAGCAAGAGAGATAAAAAAAGAAAAGAAAAAAGGGCTACACAACCTATGTCACCGAACCCAGGAGGACACATAATATGTCCTACCCTTTAGACAAATAAAAAATAAAAGATAAAATTTTTTTGGACGACTCACCCTGTGTCACTCAGCTCATGAGGACATATGATATGTCCTCCCCTTAAAAAAAAAACAAACTTTTTGGGCACCACTACCCGTGTTGCCTTGCTCAGGAGGACACGTAATGTGTCCTCCCCTTAAAAAACAAAAAATAATAACTGGGAGACACTACCTGTGTCGTGCAGGCAGTACAGCCTGGTCGCCCAGCTCAGGATCAGGAGGACATGTGATGTGCAATCCCCTAAAAAAAAATTTTTTTTTGGCCGACATTACCTGTGTTGCCCGGGCGACATAGCCTGTGTCACCTAGCTCAAGAGGACACATGATGTGTCCTCCCCTTAAAAAATAAAATATGTTTTTTTGAAAGACACTGCTTGTGTCATCTGGGTGACACGACTTGTGTCGCCCAGCTCCTCTAAAGTAAAATAAAATAAAATAGACTAAAAAATGAAAAAAATGGGCGGCACAGGGGCGTGTTTCCCAAAACATTTTGGATAAAACCTTCTCCAATTTTGGAGCCTTCTGGGGGCCAAAGTTGGTTTTGTTATACATTTTCTTTAAAAAGAAGGTTGTTTTTCATATATTTAATAGATTTTTAAAACTTTTCAGATGCTCCTCGGTGGCACGCATCGAAACTGCCAACCAATTTCGAAAGAAAACCCAAAAAATAAGCATATGGTAACCCCCAAAAACTCCAGAATCAAAATCTTTTGATTTTGGAGGTTGGTGACTTGGGTGTTTCACCTAGGTCATTGCACGACGCCGGGCGTGTAGCCCGGGTGACGCTACTAGTGTTGTCCAAAATATTTTTGGACAAGAATGCCCCTGTTCCAAGTCTGGAGCATTCTGGAATAAAAGTTGGTTTTTCTATGTATTTTTCTTACAAAAAATGATTGTTTTCAGACATTTAATTAATTTTCAAAAATTTTCAAATACTCCCTGGAGATAGGAGTTTAAACTGCTAACCAAAATCACAATTATGAAAACGTCAAATTTGTGTGATGTAAAAGAGCCGAGACAGAAAAATATCTAACCCCGTATGACGTTAAAGGTCGGGTGTATTCAGAAAATGTCTAGCCCTTTATGACATAAAAGGTCGGGTGTATTCGTCTAGCCCGTATGACATAATGGGTCGGGTGTATTTGTCTATCGCTGTATGATGTTAAACTACTTAGAGGGCTCTATGGTTGCAGGAGCTAAAACTGCTAACTAAAAATTTGTTTTTTAAAATATCTTTCTCTTTTCGAAATGATTTATTATATGTCTTGTGTTTCAAAAACCTTATTAAAATCATAACATGTCAAAAACTCCTGGTTCTATTTCAAAACTCTCCCTATTTTCTAAATTTCTAAAGCATCTCATAAAACAAAGGAGCTTGGACACCTGTATATGATGATTACCACTTTGCGGCGTCATTTCTCTCTTCAAAATTGACTAGGTAATAGTAAAACCTATAGAAGACCTTAGGAAACCCTAAGGAAATTAAAGAAATGTCAAGTTCAAGAATTTAAAAATGAAAACCTCTGAAGTTAAGTGACATTGCTGGAAAATCTAACTCGAGTTTCAAGCTTTCATAAATCACCGGAATATCTCACGACAAAAACCCTAAGATGAAAATGCCTTAGGTGGGTGAGCGGGGAGCGCATTGTCTTGGAGGGAAAGTTGGTGTGCCATTTGATCACGTGACATTAGATAAATTAGAATGCTAGCAGTATCTACTTCTTTGACACTCACCTGTCCCTAGAAGGACAGGGAGTGCCAAAGAGGGGTAACTGTTGACACCCCATCTTGAAATCTGGCAAATGCAATGGTTTTCTAAACTATAGACAACCTTAGGACTACACTATCCCAGTA
The DNA here is from genome assembly GCF_000471905.2 of Amborella trichopoda. The sequence continues at coordinate 4,452,802 of NW_006494910.1, read as the reverse complement.
AACCCCCATACTATAGACCACCATAGTCTTGAATCCTGTAGAATCCTGTAGAACATCTTGTTTTAGTAAAAAAATCATTAAAAATAATAAATCATCTTGTTTTGACCCAAATTTTGACAAGAAGCATCACAAGAGCCCACAGATCCCCTCAGAATTAGAATCTACTGATTCTGGGTAGATTTTGTCTAGGTGACACCACTGTGGCCCATGCGACACCACTGGTGCCACCCCCCTCCCCCCCCCCCCCCAGACTGACCCAAATAGGTTGATTTTTAGTAGGCAGCATCCCGTCAACCCCGAAATTAGCCTGACAAGAATCTGTCAATTCCATGCAGATTTAGTCTGAACGACATCACTGATTTCGTCCAGCCTAGACTAACCTAAATCGGCTAATTTTTAGCCGACAACATCTCAATAACCCAAAAATCACCCCCAGACTGGAATCTGTAAGTGGTGTCGCCCAGCTGCGACTGCCCCAAATTGGCAGTTTCTACACGCCAACCCCTCTCGAATCATTTTTCGCTTGGTTCAATGAACCTGGACCCTTTTGGTCTGGGTGACACTATCAGTGTCGCCCAAGCCTTGGACCACCAAAACGGTAGTCTAGACTGAGAAATCTTCGGCTTATGGTTTGTTACCCATTCTAGACGATTTTTCAACCTATAAAAATGTCATTTCAGAATCATTTTAGATGAGATTCTTACGACCTTATTGGCTTGTGTGCCCAGAGAAAACTTTGAGATTGTGAGACCTGAGAAAAACCTAGACCTAGGAAAACCTTAGCTTTAGGCTACTTGCAACTCTTAGATTAAGAGATCCATCCAACCAAGTCAAGGCCTAGTCAAAATGTGAAGATAAACAAATATGACGCACGACATAAACTCAGCCAGCGTTGATACGGGCGATGTCTCGAAGCCTCAGAAGCCCCGTGCCAATTGGCCCAGTCTGGTATTTTACTCTTTCCTGTGTTTCTTTTTATTTTTGTTTATTTTATTAGAATTAAATTAGTTTTATTGCATTTTGCATAGTATTTTACATTTCAGATCGATGCTGACACTGTCATTGATTTGAGAGTAGATCTGCTCATTTTTTAGTAGATCTGGTCTCAAATTAGAATTCGATTGACCCTTACTCTCCGTCACTCACTTTTAAAATCAGTTTGTGGTTTGGATCTGGTCGAATCTCATTCAGAGATTGTCCCGATCTGCATTGTAAACATCCATACCACAGAGACACCCACTTTTAAAATATAATTAACTCAACCAAATACCACCATGAATTAGAGAGAGAAACTTCTCAAATTTTAAATTTTAGTAAAATTTTAGAGATATAAAGCTCTTAACTAATTTTAGACAAAGAGACTACCTAAATTTTTTTAAAGCGAAACTATCTAAAAATTTTTACAAGAGAGAAACTATTTCAAAATTTGAGTTTTAGAGAGAGAAAATATCTTAAAATTTTAGAAAGGGGAACAAGATTGAATTTGAAAGAGAGAAGGACCTAAAAACATTTGAGAGAGAAACTATCTCAATATTTTTGGACATAAATTATCTCAAATTTTAAATTTTAGAGAGAAAAAGTACTTGAAATTTTTTAGAAAGAGAGACTCTCCCAAAATTTTTAGAGAGGAAAAATATATGAAATTTTAAGCTTTAGAGAGAGAAATTAGCAAAAAAAAATTAGACAGAAAAACTATCTCAAATTTTAAGTATTATAAAAAGAAAGTACATGAAATTTTTTAGAGAGAAACTATTTCAAATTTTAAGTTTTATAAAGAGAAAGTAATTAAAAATTTCTAAAGAGAGAAACTATCAAAAAAATTTGGAAAGAGAAATTATCTTAAATTTTAAGTATTAAAGAGAGAAACTCTCTCAATTTTTAAGTTTTAGAGAGAGAAAATATCTGAAAATTTTTTAGATAGAGAAACTATTATATCAAATTTTAAGTTTTAGAGAGAGAAACTATTTCAAATTTTTAAAGTGAACTATCTCAAATTTTAAGTTTTAGAGAGAGAAAGTAGCAGAAAAATTTTAGGGAGAGAAACTATCTCAAAATTTTTAAAGAGACTTTATCAAATTTTAAGTTTTAAAGAGACAAGCTATCTCAAACTTTTTAGAGAGAGAAACTATATGAAATTTTAAATTTTAGAGAAAGAAAGTACCTAAAAATATTTAAAGAGAGAAACTATCTCAAAATTTTTAAAGAAAAAAACTATCTCAAATTTTAAGTCTTTGAGACAGAAACTATTTCAAAATTTATAGAGAGAAACTATCTCAAATTTTAAGTTTTAGAGAGAAAGTGCTTGAAAATTTTTAGAGAGAAACTATCGCAAAATTTTTAGCGACATAAACTATCTCAAATTTTAAGTTTTAGATAGAGAAATTATATTTAGATTTTAAAGAGAGAAAATATATCAAATTATAGAGAGAGAAACTATTCCACATTTAAGTTTTAGAAAGAGCAAGTACCATAAAATTTTTAGTGAAAGAAAATTTCTCAAAATTTTTAGAGAATTTTGAGAAGTTTTAGAGAGAGAAAGTAATTGAAAATTTTTAGAGAGAGAAACTATCTCCAAATTTCTAAATAGAGAAACTATCTCAATTATGTTTTTATAGATAGATAGTATCTCTAAATTAGTAGAGAGAGAAACTATCTCAATTAAGTTCTTTAGAGAGAGTATCTTAAATTTTAGAGAGAGAAAGTATCTTAAAATTTGAGAGAGAGAGACTATATCAAATTTTAGAGTACTAAGCTATCAAAAAAAATTTAGAGAGAGAAACTAGCGAAAAACTTTTAAAGAGAAAAATTAACTCATATTTTAAGTTCTAGAGAGAGAAATATTTTAAAGTTTTAGTTACATAAACTATATCAAAATTTGGAGAGTGAGAATCACAAAATTTTTAGAGAGAGAAACAATCTCAAATTTTAAGTTTTATAAAGAGAAAGTACTTGAAAATGCTTAGAGAGAAACTATATCAAGTTTGTGAGAGAGAAACTAGAAAATTTTTAGAGAGAAATTATCTCAAAATATTTAAAGAGAGAAACTATATCAAATTTAATGAAAAAATTGAAATTATAATGAGTAATACAATCAAAAGCATTTAACGGAAAAACAAAAAAAAGGAATAAAAAAGAAGCCGTGAAAACGTTATATGTCCATATCATCCAAATAGCACAAATATATTTTATACGAAATAATTTTTATCAAGAAATACATTTAAAAAAAATTAAAATTTCCAAGTAATCCTTTTCCCTGGATCCAAAAGGCTCATGGTTACGTGACAATGTCAAACTTCACAACCGCAGAGTACCCAGGGTCCGAGGACTCGCATACAAGGGGAATTTATTACTTAGTGTGTATCATTTGAAAAGGGTAAATTTGATGTGGCTTATGTGGTCATAGGTAATAGAATTTGAGAATATTTTAGAGAACTCTTTGATTTATAAAAAATATAACCGGTATAAATATACGAGTAATAATAGTTCTGGATAGATATAAACAGTTATTGATAATTAGATAATTATTAATAAGTATAACTAATCTTATCATAATCAAATGATACTTAGATACTTAAACTTATCAAGAGATATATGCCAATACAGATACATATCTGCACTCTTATGTATCCATAATAATGTATATCAATACTAACACGATACATATTCAACAGTGAGGCCATTAGAAGCCATCACTATTGCTAGGGTTGGAGGGTAATGGTTGGAGAGTGGGTCCCACCAAATATGCCGCTAGTAGTTTTCAATTGTACAATAGAAAACCAAATATGATTTGAGCTCACATAAAAAATTTCACTACAAGAGGTTGTTTTGATGTTCAAATATTCTCAAATTGATCATCTGGACATCAAGATGCATGAACATTAAAAAAAAATGGATTTCAAGTTTTAGAAATAGTGCATCTTGTAATGCATTTTTGGACCGTCGATTTTTAAGATTTTCAATTTTTCATAGATCTGCTCAATCAACACTATTTTTAAAGTTTTAAATTTTTTAATTAAAGAAAAAATATATTTTCAGGTTATCACAAAGATTTCCAATCTTGAAACCACATTTCTCGATACTATTCGAAGGTTTAAACCACACCCTCCACACCCTTTTTATTTTAGTACTATGTATTATTTATTTATTTTTTATTTTTAATAATTCAATAGGGAAAACAGGCCCTACTCATTTTTTCAAGTAGATGAAACCACAACCCCATAACTAGGATGTGGGGCTACCACCATGACCCAGCCCATTCCCAAAAGTTGTTAGCCAGTGGGGATTTCTATTGTAGTTTTTGTATGTTTGCGTATTACTACAAGAGCACATAATATACTTCCATTAAAGACTATTTCTATTTTAGTTTGTGTATGTATGTCTGCGAAGAGCACATATATTATGCTCCCACAAGAGCATATTGTATATCTACTGCCTCGCCCAATACACCTATTTAGAAAGTTTTGTTTTAGTTTAGAGTCTTGGGAACCACATGAGAACCACTACAGGATTATTTTCAAAATAAAAAGTTTGAATTTTGAGTTTTGTGATGCTTAGATGTTGCCATTTAAAAATTAGATGAGGTATTTTTTTTTAGTACATAGATAGTTTGCTTCAATTTTTTTAATCGAGATTAGTGTATGGATTATGGAAATTACATCCCCAAAGTATGAGATCTAAAAAGTATCCATGGCATTTGTTTTGCCCAAGGGAGTAAATGAATAATATATCCCCACATGAATAGAAAATAGCTTTGCTTGATACAAAGTTTTTAAGCACTACATTGTTCCTCACATTTAGTGGGAATAATGTTTTTCTGAAGAGACTCAGTGTCCATTGATGAATATGAATATATTGGTTTATCTTACATAGACAATTACATATGACGATAATAGAAATAAATAAAAAGCACGTATAGTATATCCAGGCTTGCCAAGATATTGTACCTACCCTTCCAAATATACTGATTATATATACACGGTCCACATTAACTTGTAGACAATATATACTTTGCTTTCATATGATAAACCTCCTGAGAAATGAAGTCATTAGTTTACCAGTCGATGGGCATTTTGCAAAGCAGCTTACGCAATGAAAAAGAAAAAGAAGATTGGCTTTTCAATAGAGGAATTACGAGGATATTTAGAAATGGAGCCGGTTTCTATAAGACCAAGCCCGCATATGTAGAAATGCGGGCCTATTAATAAATCTATTTTTGAGATGGATGTTTGGACTTAATTTTTAAGGACGTGTAATATCTAACATGGGGATCATGAATGTGAAAAAGTAAGTAAATTTTGAAAACTAAAAATAATAATTTTAGTACGAAAACACTTGAACCATTAGTTTCCATTGTTTTTAGATGAAATGCCTACTTGCATCCATCTTTAAGATGGAATGCATATGTAGTCATGCGGCCCAGCTCGCATGAAACAATTTTTCTTTAAAAATAGATAGATCCCATCAACAACGCTTCCTATATCCACTTCTATTTCAGAGTATATATGTGCACTTGCCCATAATCATGATTTAAATTGATTGATTCTTTACGATCCTGTGGAAGATTTAGGTCATGACAAAAAATCGAGTTATCTAAATGTAAAACGTTTAAAAGAAAAGAAAAAAAAGAGGGATAAACCAGGGTGACGAACGGTTGCTTTGACTACATAACCATGCTCCAGCAACCTCATGATGAGCCATGATTCCACAAACCCAGATGCACCTGTCACACACACCGTCTCCTTTGTTGCTGCAGCCCCTGTCATCTCTCTCTGGGAACTTGAATGCATGTTTCATGGCAAAGGCCATTCATATATATACATGGGCTCCAATATCCACATCTACCCTCAGCTAATCATTCTACTACACCTACCTCTCTCTCACATCTGACGTTCTTTACTGCAATCTAGTGTGTGTGAGAGAGAGGGGTGCCGGTTCTTGACTAGGGATGTAAGATCTTCCACCTCATATTTTTTTTGGGTGGGGAAAACGAGTACATACCCATTTTGTTTTTTTAATGAACACAAAAAAAAAGTTATATCACATAATAGAATATTTACAAGGAATTAACCAGGCCTTTCAATATAATCTTCCATTATATTAGGCACTAAAGTTTTAGAAACAGTTATGTTGCTGTTTTTCTTGATGTTTCTTTTCTAGTTTTTTAATTCACCCGGTACAATCCCACTAACATTTAAAACAAATGCTTTTAGTAATTGAGAAACATTAAAACATTTTGCATCAAATGCGTTTTTGTATAAGTGTGGTTTGTATAAGGCTGAGGCTCTAAACAATCAAAGTAAAGAGCACCTTCAAATAATGTTGAAATATATTGTTTCAGCATAAAAAATCTTTACGATGGTCTGAAAAATAATTTTCATATTTAATTACAAAATTTAAAGATTAAAAATAATATAGATCGAACAGATCTATAAACACTTATAAATCTTGAAAATTGATGTTCTAGATAATACATTACGAGATGCAGTATTTTCGAGACTTGAATGTATTTTTTCTCGTATGAAGATATGTTAAGGTCGAGATGATCAAAATGAGGGTTTTTGAGTATCGAAAAGAACTCTTCTAGTTAATTTTTTAAGCTCACCGTAATTTGATTGTTTAGGGCCTCACCTTTATATACACTTTTTTCTTAAATGCTTATAATAATTGAGAAACGTTTAAAACATGGGAAAAGTTTATGTAGAGGCGAGGCTCTAAATAATCAAATTAGAACCTCTCTAAAAAATTTCACCAGAAGAGGTTGTTTCGATACCCAAATATTCTCAAATTGATCATCCCCGCATCAAGATGCATGGACATGAGAAAAAAAATGGATTTCAAGTTTTGGAAATAGTACATATTGTAACATATTTTTTGACCGTTAATTTTCAAGATTTTCATAGATATGCTCAATCCAAACTATTTTTGAAGTTTTAAATTTATAATTAGAGATGAAAAATATTCTAAGGAATCTTAGGCCCCGAATCCGATTATGCGAAGGCCAACTTCGAACCAACTTAAGTCCATCCACTCCCTGGTCCAGAATCATCTTATCACAAATATTTTCAGTTTTGAAACCACATTTCTCGATACTATTTGAAGGTGGGCTCCAATTTGATTGTTTAGAGGCTCGGCTCTATACAAACCGCTGGGCTCTATACAAACCGCACACTTGAAACATTCATTGTGGAATGTGACTTCACATCAAATGCTTGTTTGTCAGCTTCTAGTAATAGAGGAGAGAAAAAGAAAGAAGAGACAAAGTGCCAATGAAAGGTGCTTCTTGTCGGGCTTTCCAACCGCTATTCCCCAGTGAATTGACATTTACAGGTAGATGTCACCTACCATCTCTTTTGGGTCAATCAGTATTCTAATTGGATCTCATCTTCATAGCTTAATGGGTAATTGGTTGCTTAAAGGGTAATTGGTCCGTTTCTGGTAAGTCAGCGGGGAAGAAGGCCCTACCCTACCCATTTTTGGTACAATGGGTTGTAAAGAATGAACAAAATCAAGATATACCCTACAGTGAAAATGATGTTGTTAATACACTCATATACACAATAACTCTTCATTTTGTAGGAAGTACAACATTACTAGAAGCAAGATCAGAAGATCTGCTCTCTAATTTACGATGTCCAACTTTATCCCATTATAAGTGGTATAAAGATGTTTTCTTTTCCAGATTATTAACCAGATAAGATAGTCATCTAGATCATTAGAAAGAAAAATTTATTGCTGGATTACCTTATCTTTTTGCGGAAAAAGTTAAAAATCGGCTTAAAACTAAAAATGGTGGTATTATACCATATTCCTCTTATATTTTAGGAGAACTTTCAGCAGAAATATGTACAGAAAGATTAGCTTTGTGCACAGATTTGAAACTAAAAAGACAATTAGATAAACAGAGAATGACAGGTAAAAAAGAATTAGGAGACTTTTGTGAACAATTTGGATATAGTATCAATACATCTCCAAATAAATTAGGCAAAAAGAAAAAAAATAAATCAGCAAGAAAAGATAAAAGAATAGTCAGAAAATATAAAAGAGAAAAATTCATCGAAAGATTCTCTCCTAAATTCAAATATAAGAAGGGAAAAAAGAAAGTACCTGTATGTTATAAATGTGGAAAAGTTGGCCATTATAAAAATACCTGTAAAATACAAAAGAAAATTGATACTATAATACTAGATGAAAACATTAGAAATAAAATATATGATATCATACAAATTTATGATGCAGATTCAGAAAACAGTTCAACTGAAGATAATAGCAGTGACTCATTAATAGGAAATATTGAAGATGAAAATTTAGTATGGAGTAGTTCAGAGGAACAATCAGAAACTGAGAAAATGGAAGATTGCTCCTGTAATACATTAACTACTGAAGAAAGTTTAATATTAGATCTAATAGAAAAAATAACTGATCCCGATGAAAAAAGAGATATAAGAAGTACATTAAAATAGCTAAGACAAAAAACAAACCTGCACCATTAATAAAACATATAGATAAATATAGTTTCTCAAAAATAACAAAAAGAATAAACAAAAGAGATGCAGTCCAAAAAGAACCAACCATAGTAGAATTAAAAAGAGAAGTTAATGATGTAAAACTAGAATTACAACAACTAAAAAATAGAATAAAAATTCTAGAATTACAAAATGAAGTTTCAGGAGAAATTTCAGAAACAGACGAATTAGAATTTGATCAAATAATAGATAATCATAGAGAACAAAAATCAATAGCACAAGATAAACGTGAATCATCAGGATTAATAATGAAAATTTAAGTGTAAATTTAGTAAATAGAATTATTGCCCCGAAGTGGTTTACTTTAGTTAGAATTATAGTTAAAGATGAATACAGCTTTCAGTCATTAGCCCTAATAGACTTTGGAGCAGACCTAAATTGCATCAATGAAGGTCTAGTCCTTACTAAATATTTTGATAATACCACCCAAATTTTAAATACTGCTGATGGAAGTCGATTAATGATCAATTATAAATTATCTGATGCTGTTGTATGCAACAATGGAAGTTGTTTTACTACACCTTTTATAATGGTTAAAGGATTAAGTCAGACAGTTATTTTAGGCACACCATTTTTAAGCCTAATTTATCCAATAACTATAGACACTACTGGAATAGAAACAATAGTAGATGGCCATAAGATAAAATTTGAATTTATAGATAAACCAAAAAATTAAATAAATAAATAATGTAAAAAATAACATAGAGAATAAAGAAAATTTTCTCTGTCACCTTAAGACAAAAATAAAATACAAACAAGTAGAAGAAAATTTAGTACTTCCAGAAATTAAAGAGAAAATTCATAAACTTAAAAATCAAATAGAAACAGAATTATGCAGTGACTTACCCAATGCTTTTTGGGAAAGAAGAAAACATATGGTAAGTTTACCATATGAGCTAAACTTTACTGAAAATAAAATTCCTACTAAAGCAAGGGCAATACAAATGAATTCAAGTTTATTAGAATTTTACAAAAAAGAAATAGATGAGTTAATATAGAAAGGATTAATAAGGAAAAGTGAAATTCCTTGGAGCTGTGCTGCATTTTATGTAAATAAAAATGCAGAACCAAAAAGAAGAGTGCCAAGATTAGTAATAAATTATAAATCATTAAATAAAGTACTTCAATGGATAAGATATCCCATACCAAATAAAAAAGATCTGTTAGAGAGATTATTAAATGCATGTATATTCTCTAAATTTGACTTAAAATCTGGATATTGTCAAATAAGATAAAAGAAGAGGATCGATATAAAACCGAATTTAATGTACCATTTGGTCAATATGAATGGAACGTCATGCCATTAGGGTTAAAAAATGCCCCATCAGAATTTCAAAAAATTATGAATGATGTATTTAATCCTTATTTCAAATTCATGATAGTATACATAGATGATGTGCTAATCTTTTCAGAAAATATAGATCAGCATTTTAAACATTTAAATGTTTTTATTAATGCAGTAAAACATGCCGGGTTAGTTATTTCTGAAAAGAAAATACAGTTATGTCAAACTACAATTAGATTTTTAGGACATAATATATACCAAAGAACAATTATTCCAATAGATAGAGCAATACAATTTACTGACAAATTCCCTGATATTATTTTAGATAAAAAAGAGTTACAAAGGTTTTTAAGATGCTTGAAATACATCGCTGATTTTTATGAAAATTTAGCAATAGAAGCAAAACCGTTATATGATAGATTAAGAAAAAATCCTCCAAACTGGACAGAAGAACATACTTTAACTGTAAAACGCCTTAAAATTAAAGTAAAAGAATTACCATGCTTAGCATTACCTGATCCAAATGCATATAAAATTATAGAATGTGATGCTTTTGAATTAAGACTTGGAGGCATTTTACAACAACAAGTAGGTTCTACTGAACAATTGCTAAGATACACTTCAAAAGCATGGAACCCTACTCAAAAGAATTATTCTACAGTTAAAAAAGAGTTTTAGTTATTGTACATTGTGTTACCAAATTTTAGAATGATGTTCTTAATACAACATTCTTAATTCGAACATATTGTAAAGCTGCTAAGGTTATTTTGGTAAAAGATGTCCAAAATTTAGTTGCAAAGCAAAATTTTGCCCGATGGCAAGCTATCCTCTCTGCTTTTGATTTCACTATTGAACATTTAAAAGGTTCTTCTAACTACCTTCCTGACTTCTTAACTCGAGAATTTTTGAAGGGAGGGCCGCACAGATCAATTTGATCCACCAGAACAACCATTATCTATAATACTTTTCAATAATAATATGCATAGGGGCAAAGCACTTATGGACCTAATTCTAATTGAAACCACTGGATCCCCAATAAGCCTTTCACCTTATTCACTCAGTAGTCCAATAATAATGTATTCTGAATATTCAAGCCAGACTCCACCTCAAACACAAACTCCAGTATTCTTACAATCAATCCCTCAAAAAACCTCTTCTACTAGTAAATCCCAGTATGAAGAACCAACTTTTCTTGTAGACTCAATCATTGAAGACATACATGTAATGGAAGACCCAAATAGAGTTGCAAAAACCTACCTACATAACAATATCAGCCATTCAAATGGTATCAAAACAAGAGAATGGTATGGGGCCATTCTCCTCGAAACTGGCTCCATCACAATTGTTCATTATTACCACAAAATACTAAAATGGTATCTTATTCAAAATTACAAATTAGAAAAATTCTATCTTTTAGTGAATGGAATTCAGACCCAGTCAAAGCAAATAAATTACAGGCCTCGGAATTCCCAAATGAATATTATCGGCACTCTGAGTATGTGGACGCGTGGCACAAAGTTTTAGCCATAAAAAATAATTACAATTCTCACACATGGTTTCTTCAATTCAAAATGCCAATTGTTAATTCTTTTCCAAATTGGTTCTGAAACTGGTTTGGAGTATGGGGATCAGGATCCCAAATATTACCAAAACCCTTACAAGTATCTCGAGCCAGATTCATTGAGTTCAATGGGAAAGATCCTAATATAGATTATCATCTATATTTTAAAATGCAAATAAAAGCTATTTTTAGTATCAAAATTCGCCAAGCTACTTATATTACTTGGATCATTTTTGATATAGCTCCTTTTTCTAGATCTAGATAGTAAATTTTTCTTTCCAATGATCTAGATGACTATCTTCTTTGGTAAATAATCTAGAAAAGAAAACATCTTTATACCACTTATAATGGGATAAAGTAAGACATCGTAAATTAGAGAGCGGATCTTCTGATCTTGCTTCTAGTAATGCTGCACTTCCTACAAAATGAAGAGTTATTGTATATATGAGTGTATTAACAGCATCACTTTCACTGTAGGGTATATCTTGATTCTGTTCATTCTTTACAACCCATTGTCGAGTATTGGTAAGTATTTGATTTTTAATATTATCATTTAAATAAAAATCTCACCATCCTCTAAGCCATCCTGTGAATCCACAGACTATGACTTTTGCTTCTTTTTTATCATGATTACCTGCCATTTTGCAGGCTGAAGCATACATTGTCATATGTTTCATGGTATCCAATATCTGGTGTTCAGACATTCCATCTATGTTCCAATTGACTATGGTCCTTCCAGAATAGGAAGTTATATGGGATACTATATCTTCTTCGAATTGGATATCTACAGGGGTTGGTCTAGTATGATACATTCTGGCGTTAGCTACAGGCCTCCATTTTGTTCCATAAGATATTCTATGAATATCTTGATTATTAGGTTGACTACTTTCAGTAAAAGCAATTTCCATATTTTCTACAGTATTTTCTATTACTGGCTCCTCTTGAAGGGTTAGTGCCGCAGGTTCTTGCATGATAATTCCTTTATTTCTTTTGTCTTTTATTATTTGAATCTTTTTCTTTGAGGTCTAAATGGGATAATTTTGCAATCAATTCATCTATAAGATCCTTATGGGCTTCTCTAACATTAAATCTGGCTCTATTTATTTCAGGAGTAGGTTTTATTAGGACTGATTTCTTTTGGATTTCTTGCTTTTCTTTCTCCTGTGGTATTCTTAAAATATTTTTTATTCTTGTAGTTTGTTTTCCTAATGTTTGTATATACAAACTTTTATAGTTATTTTGTTCTATTATATGGGGTAATAAGTCTAATTTGTGAGTAGATTCTCCAGTGGTCATTTTATAAGGGGTTGCTTTAGTTCCAGAAACTATGGTTGCGTCTGTTTCTTTATCTTTATGAGGTCCCTTAATTACAATACTTCTTTCTGGTGGATGTATACTGGTTATATTGTCTCCTTCTACTACTTGAAATGTTTGATATTGTTTTTCTAGAGTATGTATTTCAAAGTTGGGAATAGGAACTTATTTTTCTGCAAGTATTGCCCTTAGCCAACTAAAACATCCTACATTTTGCTTTTCCTTTATTAGAAATTTATTATATTTTTTATGTAGCAATTCTATTATTCTTTTCTAAAATTTAGCAAGGTATCATTCTCTAATTTGGGTATTTTTTTCTGCTAAATAATCATTTTTTAGATATTCTAAATCTACTCTTCTTTTTTCTTATAGGGTTAAAATTTGGAAATCTATTTCAGTATCTGAAAAGTCTGGATGATTACTTGCTGGCTTATATTGAGGTATATGAACATTATTCTTGGTTCATACTAACCCTTGAATTATGGGATTTTGTATACTTGATGTTGATGTAGAATGCCTAGCGGGTTCCGATTGCTTACTTTGTGATTTTATATCAGAGTCATCTTTGCTATTTATTTTAATTTTTCTATTATTATCAAATTGGATTTCTACTCCCCCATCCGGGTGTTCTACAATTTGATTAGGATTATTATTAGAAGGTGTTTTATATTGTTGATTCTCATTGTAAATCGACCAAGGTTTTGGTAATACTATTTGAGACCAATCAATTGTCTTTGGTATTATAGTATTAGATTTTTCAACATTTGTTTGAAAAAATATGGTTTTTCCCTTAGTATCTACTTGTGAAACATTAGGACATAAGGTATTCATTACTTTATAACAAATTCTGTAAACTAATGCAATATTCTGAGACCCTGGATTCATATCAAATCCTTGAGTCTTTAAATTAAGTGTTAATACTTTTAAAATATTGGGATCACTAAGTGATACTGAATAATCAGGAAAACAATTGAAGTAAATTAGTCCACTACATAGACTCGATTCTACTATGCCTAATAATGAATCAAAAAATTTGTTATGTCTATTATCTCTTAAACATATTAATATGGAATTATTAAGTCCTAATCTAGTTAATGGTTTTATGGCTACTTGGATTAAACCTATATGTAAGTACTTATAATTTTTATCCTTATGTGCTTGAATTATTTTATTAGATAATAATTGGAAATTTTCCTGAATACTTGTAACTGATAGACTTTGTTCTACAGTCTTAATTGCATATCCTGTTTTTAATTCAAATGTTCTTTTTTTATAAACTTCAGATGTTAGAACCTTAGATATGTTCCAATTTTGAATTTGTTTTTCAATTTTATCTATTAAAATTTCTTCTTTATTTTTTATTCGTAAAGTACTACTAGATTGAGGTAATGCTTTATTAGCCAGACTCCTAATGAAATTTTCCATTAATAAGTTTCGGATGAGTGCCTTTAGATCAACCTCTTATGTCTTTTTTGACCTCAGCGGCTCTTTTGGCCTTAATGGTCTTTTAGACTGTGCGTCAACAGCCTCAACTCTCGGTCCAATTTATACTAGAAAATTTAATTAGGTTTCTAACTAATAAGATATTACCTTCAATATAGTAATAATTTACTGCATAAAGTTTCTAATTCTGGTTTCTGGCTCTGATACCAACAATACAAGATCGCTAAACCAAGAAACTGATTAAGCAAGCATCCTAACCTATCCAAAATACTGATTAAGCAAGCATCCTAACCTATCCAAAATACTGATTAAGCAAGCATCGTAACATATCCGAAATATATTAATGTACCATTTGGTCAATATGAATGAAACGTCATGCCATTTGGGTTAAAAAATGGCCCATCAGAATTTCAAAAAATTATGAATGATGTATTTAATCCTTATTTCAAATTCATGATAGTATACATAGATGATGTGCTAATCTTTTCAGAAAATATAGATCAACATTTTAAACATTTAAATGTTTTTATTAATACAGTAGAACATGCCGGGTTAGTTATTTCTGCAAAGAAAATACAGTTATATCAAACTAAAATTAGATTTTTAGGACATAATATATACCAAGGAACAATTATTCCAATAGACAGAGCAATACAATTTCCTGACCAATTCCCTGATATTATTTTAGATAAAAAAGAGTTACAAAGGTTTTTAGGATGCTTGAAATACATAGCTGATTTTTATGAAAATGGACAGAAGAACATACTTTAACTGTAAAACGCCTTAAACTTAAAGCAAATAAATTACCATGCTTAGCATTACCTGATCCAAATGCATATAAAATTATAGAATGTGATGCTTCTGAATTAGGACTATGAGGCATTTAAAACAACAAGTAGGTTCTACTGAACAATTGCTAAGATACACTTTAAAAGCATGGAACCCTACTCAAAAGAAGTATTTTACTGTTAAAAAAGAAATTTTAGCTATTGTACAATGTGTTACCAAATTTCAGAATAATGTTCTTAATACAACATTCTTAATTCGAGCCAATTGTAAAGCTGCTAAGGATATTTTGGTAAAAGATGTCCAAAATTTAGCCGATTGTGAAGCTGCTAAGGATATTTTGGTAAAAGATGTCCAAAATTTAGTTGTAAAGCAAATTTTTGCCCGATGGCAAGCTATCCTCTATGCTTTTGATTCACTATTGAACATTTGAAAGGTTCTTCTAACTACCTTCCTGACTTCTTAACTCGAGAATTTTTGAAGGGAGGGCCGTACAGATCAGTTTGATCCACCAGAACAACCATTATCTATAATACTTTTAAATAATAATATGCATAAAGCAAAGCACCTATGGACCTAATTCCAGTTGAAACCACTGGATCCCCAATAAGCCTTTCACCTTATTCACCCAGTAGTCCAATAATAACCTATCCTGAATATTCAAGCTAGATTCCATCTCAAACACAAACTCCAGTATTTTTACAATCACCAATCCCTCGAAAAACCTCTTCTATTGGTAAATCCCAGTATGAAGAAACAACTTTTCTTGTAGACTCAATCATTGAAGACATACATGTAATGAAGACCCAAATAGAGTTGCAAAAATCTACCTACATAACAATATCAGCCCTTCAAATGGTATCAAAACAAGAGAATGGTATGAGGCCATTCTCCTTGAAACTGGCTCCATCACAATTGTTCATTATTACCACAAAAATATTTAAATGGTATCTTATTCAAAATTGCAAATTAGAAAAATTCTATGTTTTAGTGAATGGAATTCAGACCCAGTCAAAGCAAATAAATTACAGGCCTCGGAATTCCCAAATAAATATTATCGGCACTCTGAGTATGTGGACGCGTGGCACAAAGTTCTAGCAATCAAAAATAATTACAATTCTCACACATGGTTTCTTCAATTCAAAATGCCAATTGTTAATCCTTTTCCAAATTGGTTCCGAAACTGGTTTAGAGTATGGGGATCAGGATCTCAAATAGTACCAGAACCTTTACAGTATCTCAAGCCAGATTCATTGAGTTCAATGGGAAAGATCCTAATATAGATTATCATCTATATTTGATGGCTCTTTATCAGATACCATGGATATTAAAATGGAATTTTGCAATATCTGAAAATAATTCTAATAATTATGAATTCATTCCTTGTATAGGGAAGAAAATATCAGTAAAATAGTGGGATATATTTGTTTATAAGAATTTAGAGCCTGACCAAATTAAACTAAGGAAAATTCCTGAAGCCTAGGATCATTCTCCTATGAGAACCCAAATAGTCTTTTTGAATATATAAGGCAAATGAATAAAAGAAACCCGAAAGCCACCAAAGAAGAACTTGGAAAACAATTGCTCCAGATATTTGAGGAAGAAGCACAGAATGAAAAAGAAAACAGTGTAGAAATTGAAGAAGATCAGTTAGTACATGGTTGTTCTCCGAAGCAAACTTTGTATTAGGCCAGGACTCGCCTGACCCAGCCCAAAAAACAATCCCAAATAAATCCAAAAACAAAAAGATAAAGGCCAGCCGACAGGGAATAATCCACCTGTCCCTGCTACAGTTCCCTACTACAGTAAAAGCTGATCACCAGCTAACAAAGAATCATCCACCTATCCCCTGCTACAAAAAAAATATTCGACCACCAACAGAAAAAGACAACTCACCGACAATCAAAAGAAGATTCCCTCTCTACTTTTCATCTCCACCATCCATCTGTCTTCTACTTCTTCACCAACAGCTGCAGAAGAGTCATCCACCATCCATCTGTAAGCATCCAGAGCCATCGGAAAAAAGTAATAAACCAATTAAGAAAAGAATTTGAAGTCCATGCCTAAAAAAGATCTCCTCCTTCAGACAGGCAGAGGTCAGAAGGGAGGCAGCTGAGAAGCCTTGCCAGTTCTTTCTAAGTTTTCCAGTCCTCCTTTTCTGTGGGTGTTTGTACAATTGAGTGTTATGAGTGATCTTTGAGTGCTTGTATAATTGAGTGTTATGTGTGAATGTAATTTCGCCAATCTTCCAAGCTACTGTCCATTAGAGTGGAAGTTATTATGTAGTTACTGCGTCAGTAAATTGTAAGTATACTTCTGCTTTGAAGCTTAATTTGGTTTTTATAAATAGTTAATTATATAAGTTGTATAGTTATTTTGTAGTTGCCTATATGAGTTGTAAAGTATGTATGAGATGTTAAAATGCAAATAAAAGCTATTTTTAGTATCAAAATTCGCCAAGCTACTTATACTATTTGGATCATTCTTGATATAGCTCCTTTTTCTATTTTCCTCATTTTATGTATGTTAATATATTTTGGATATGTTAAGATGCTTGCCTAATCAGTATTTTGGATATGTTAGGATGCTTGCTTAATCAGTTTCTTGGTTTAGCGATCTTGTGTTGTTGGTATCAGAGCTAGAAACCAGAATTAGAAACTTTATGCAGTAAATTATTACTATATTGAAGGTAATATCTTATTAGTTAAAAACCTAATTAAATTTTCTAGTATAAGTTGGACCGAGAGTTGAGGCTGTTGATGCCCAGTCTAAAAGACCGTTAAGGCCAAGAAAGACGCTGAGGTCAAGAAATACATAAGAGGTTGATCTAAAGGCACTCATCTGTAACTTATTAATGGAAAATTTCATTAAGAATCTGTCTAATAAGGCATTACCTCAATCTAGTAGTACTTTACGAATAAAAAATAAAGAAAAAATTTTAATAGATAAAATTGAAAAACAAATTCAAAATTGGAACATACCTAAGGTTCCAGCATTTGATGTTTATAAAAAAGGAACATTTGAATTAAAAACAGGATATGCAATTAAGATTGTAGAGCAAAGTCTATCAGTCACAAGTAATAAGAAAAATTTCCAATTATTATCTAATAAAGTAATTCAAGTACATAAGGATAAAAATTATAAGTACTTACATATAGGTTTAATCTAAGTAGCCATAAAACCGTTAACTAGATTAGGACTTAATAATTCCATATTAATATGTTTAAGAGATAATAGACAAAGCAAATTTTCTGATTCATTATTAGGCATAGTAAAATCGAGTCTATGTAGTGGACCAGTTTACTTCAATTGTTTTCCTGATTATTCAGTATCACTTAGTGATCCCAATATTTTAAAAGTATTAACACCTAATTTAAAGACTCAAGGATTTGATATGAATTGGTCTTGAATTTTAAAAGTATTAACACTTAACTTAGTGATCCCAACAGTCTTGAAATCATTTGTATTGGTCTTGCTTTTGTAGGTATTTTGTTTTCTGTAAATCCTTCTTCATATGGAAGAGTTATTATATGTTTTTTTCTATTTCAGAAAGCATTCGGTAATTCGCTACATACTTCTTGTTCTATTGGTTTCTTGATTTGGTCAATTTTTTCTTTTATTTTTGGAAGTGCTAAGTTATCGTCTACAGTTTTATATTTTATTTTTGTTTTTAATTGGCATAGAAATTTTTGTTTATTTTCAATTGATTGTTTCACATTATGAATTTTTTTAATTTTTTTAAAATTTTTGGCTTATCTATAAAATTGAATTTGACCTGGTGGCCATTTATTTCAGTTTCTATCCCTGTATTATCTACTTTTAAGGGATACAATAAAGTTAAAAATGGAGTGCCTAATATTACAGCCTGACTTAAACCTTTTACCATTATAAAATGTGTTTGGAAGCAATCACCATTATTACATACAGCTGCATTAGACAATTTATAATTTATTATAAGTTTACTTCCATCTGCAGTATTTAGAATTTGGGTGGTCTTATCAAAGTATTTTGTAGGTACTAAGCCTTCATTGATACAATTCAAATCAGCTCCAAAGTCTATTAATGCTAAAGATTGAAAACTATATTCTTCTCGTACTACTATTCGGATTAAAGTGTACCATTTTTTATTATTACTTTATCAATAATATTTAGATGGTCTTCTTGTATTTCAGGTTTTGTACCAGAAGATTCAGGCTTTTCTCCTAAAGAAATTTTTTGGTTAGAATTTATTAAATCATCAAATTCTATTTCTTCATTTGATTCAGGTTCAGAAAAATCTGTTGCCATTTCTAATATATGAATCCTATTTTTTAATTGTTGGATTTCAACTTTTACTTCATTTATCTCATGTTTTAATTCAGCTATAGTAGGTTCCTTTTGTATTGCTTCCCTTTTATTTATTCTTTTAAGTATTTCAGAAAGACTGTATTCATCTTGCGGTTTTGTTAATTGTGGGGGTTTATTTTTGTTTTTAGCAATTTGCACATATTGGATAAGAGCTTCTCTTTTTCATTGGGATCTAAAATTCTATCTATTAGGTCTATTAGTAAGCACATTACATAAACATTTTTGTATTTCATCGACTGAATCTTTTTCTGAATCAGAGCTACTCCATATGAGATTTTCATCCTCAATTTGTTCTGCCAACGAATCATAATCACAAATTAGACTTATTACCCCATATAATAGAACAAGATATTACCCCATATAAAGTGGTTTATAGCATACCACTATTTACATAGACCAAGTAATACCTAATTTTGAAATCAATACCTAATTTTGAAATTAATACTCTTTAAAGTCAGTATCAGACTTTCTATACACCCGAAGGAGAAGACATTCAAAGCATACACCCCCCTGAGAAGGCTCTTGTGATAAAGAAAAATAAATTAGAAACTAAAGCTTCACCCTATAAAATAATTCCTGAAGAATATACTCATAAAATTGAATTAGTTCCTCACCTAGTGGAACAAAATAATTATACTAATTTGTATCTCCACTCTTTGGGAAAGCAAGCTACTTGAATAGAAAATATCATTAGCAAACCCTTTAAGCAAATTGAAGAAAAGAAAAAAGCAATAATGTTTAAACCACCTCCTAAAATAAATAAAGACCGTTTTATCTTATTCTGGAAGGAATATTGTCAACTGGAATATTGATGGAATGTCAGACCATCAATTATTAGATACAATGAGACATATGACTATGTATGCCACAGCATGCAAAGTATCAGGTAGTCATGATCAAGATGTTGTCAAAGCCATCATCTGTGACTTCACAGGTTGGTTGCGAGGATGGTGGGATTTTCACATGAATGAAACACCAAAAACCAAATTCTTCATGCTACCCGCCAATGGGTAGTAAAAAACGAGCATAACCAAGATGTGCCAACGAAAGTGATGTTGTCAATACATTAATATATACTATAACCCTTCATTTTGTGGGCAGTACATCCTTATTAGATGCTAGATCTGAAGATCTACTCTCAAATCTAAGATGCCCGACTCTTTTTAATTTTAAATGGTATAAAGATGTTTTCTTCTCAAGACTCTTATTAAGAGAAGACAGTAGTGCAGGCCATTGAAAGGAAAAATTTATAGCAGATATGCCTTACCTTTTTGCTGAAAAGGTTAAAAATAGACTGAAAAATAAAAATAATGGAATCATTCCATACTCTCAATATACTCTAGGCGAACTTTCTGCAGAAATCTGCGCAGAAGGCCTAGCATTATGTACAGGCTTAAAACTTAAAAAACAATTGGATAAACAGAAAATGACAGGAAAGAAGGAGTTAGGTGATTTTTCTGAGCAATTTGGATATAATCAGAACATCAGAACATCATCAATATATACAATCATAATTTTGATATATGGATTAAAGACATTATTCATTATTTTCTGGAATTCACAAGGAGCATTCTTTAGCCCAAAAGGCATGACATTCCATTCATATTGTCAAAGGGACATTAAAAGCTGTTTTATATCTATCTTTTTCATTTATTTGTATATGCCAGTATCCTGATTTTAAATCAAACTTTGAAAAGACACAGGCATTTAGTAATCTGCCAAGTAAATCCTTTTTATTTGGTATTGGATAACGAATCCATTTTAATACTTTATTTAGAGGCTTATAGTTGATTACTAGTCTCGGTACTCTTCTTTTTTTTTCGACATTCTTTTCTACATAAAAGGCTGCACAGCTACAAGGAGACGAACTTTCTTGGATTAGTTTCTTTTTGAGGAGCTCATCTATTTCTTTTTTACATATTTCCAACAGTCTTGAATTCATTTGTATTGGTCTTGCTTTTGTAGGTACTTTGTTTTCTGTAAATCATTCTTCATATGGAAGGATTAATATATGTTTTTTTCTATTCCAGAAAGCATTAGGTAATTCGCTACATACTTCTTGTTCTATTTGTTTCTTGATTTGGTCAATTTTCTCTTTTATTTATGGGCTAAGTTATCGTCTATAGTTTTATATTTTATTTCTGCTTTTAATTGGCATAGAAATTTTTGTTTATTTTCAATTGATTGCTTCACATTATGAATTTTTTTAATTTTTTTAAAATTTTTGGCTTATCTATAAAATTGAATTTGACCTAATGGCCATTTATTTCAGTTTCTATCCCTGTATTATCTACTTTAAGGGATACAATAAAGTTAAAAATGGAGTGCCTAATATTATAGCCTTACTTAAACCTTTTACCATTATAAAAGGTGTTTGGAAGCAATCACCATTATTACATACAGCTGCATTAGACAATTTATAATTTATTATAAGTTTACTTCCATCTGCAGTATTTAGAATTTGGGTGGTCTTATCAAAGTATTTTGTAGGTACTAAGCCTTCATTTATACAATTCAAATCAGCTCCAAAGTCTATTAATGCTAAAGATTGAAAACTATATTCTTCTCGTACTACTATTCGGATTAAAATGTACCATTTTTTATTTATTACTTTATCAATAATATTTAGATGGTCTTCTTGTATTTCAGGGTTTGTACCAGAAGATTCAGGCTTTTCTCCTAATGAAATTTTTTGGTTAGAATTTATTAAATCATCAAATTCTATTTCTTCATTTGATTCAGGTTCAGAAAAATTTGTTGCCATTTCTAATATACGAATCCTATTTTTTAATTGTTGGACTTCAACTTTTACTTCATTTATCTCATGTTTTAATTCAGCTATAGTAGGTTCCTTTTGTATTGATTCCCTTTTATTTATTCTTTTAAGTATTTTAGAAAAACTGTATTCATCTTGCAGTTTTATTAATTGTGGGGGTTCATTTTTATTTTTAGCAATTTGCGCATATTGGGTAATAGCTTCTCTTTTTTCATTGGATCTAAAATTCTATCTAGTAGGTCTAAAATCAAATTTTCTTCTTTAGTAAGCACATTACAGAAACATTTTTCTATTTCATTGAATGAATCTTTTTCTGAATC
>NW_006494910.1:4405654-4425497 GCF_000471905.2 Amborella trichopoda | reverse complement strand
ATATAACTTTTTTTTTCCCCCTCCTCTGATGTGGAGAAAGAAACAGTGCCCTCATGATCTAAGTCTTCCAGGAAAAAAAAGCATCACCATTCCTTGCTCATATGCATAATTTGGTTTCTATATTTCCTACACCATGCCTTGCAAGAATTGGGTCATAAGGAATAATAAGAATCCTGCAACAATAATTTTGGTTACTTCTATGCATTTTACTTGCTTTTGCCACCCATCTAAATGGGTGGATTGATTTTATTCCACTTCTCTTCACTTTTTTTCTGTCTTCATTTTTGTATTGCATGATTTCTTGTCCAACGTTATACCTGTCCGTCAAATTCTTACTCATGTGTATCTTCCACTGAAGATGATTTCCCTTTTTCTTTTTTGGTGCTAGATCACATCCAGAATATTGTTACTCTCTGGGTTATCCATTTGTCAGTGTGATGCACAGTGTGCCGCATAGTTCTGTCAATCCATGTTGCATTGGTTTCATTTCTTTTCTTATTTGCTAATCTCCAGTGCCTTCCCGTAGTTTGGTGTTGCAAAAGTTTTGGTGGATGGGATAATAATGACTACTTTTGATTTGTAGGGCTCTAGAAGAGCGGGATTCATATCCACCTTGTATGGGGGAGGTTTTTAGATGTTTGGGGAAAGTGTCTCGTGCAGCCTTGTGTGCTATTGCAAGACATCTTCGTCTGCGCAGCGAGTAATCACAATATTAATACTATTGTTTAATAAATCATGATATCAGTTACTCTCATTCACTATTCACAAATACATTTGCTTTCTCTCATTCATCTGATTTTTCTTTTTTTCTCTCCCTTGGCAGTGTTTTTAACCAATTGCTGGATGATACATCTTTACCTCCCAATGAGGCATCTTCCTCAGTACTGGTTGCAAGTTATTCTCGTGCTTCTGTACAGAATGGGAAGGTGGCTGTTGGTGGAGGAAAGTCTGGAATGATCTATGAGGTGGAGAAGGGATTGCTGATCTTGATTGCTTCAGACTGTCCAGGACTTCACGTGATTATTTTCTCCTTAGTAGATAAAATTCTCTTTCTGATGTTGTCATTATTCAGTAGACATGCTTATTCCAATTTTGAAGAAGGTTGTTGATTTCCTTATTATTGTTTTACTCTTTTATGGGTTCTTGTACTCGATGATCATCAATATTGTGTTTAGTATGATCCTCAAATCATCTTTACAGTTGGTTCTTCTGTAGGTTTGTGACCCAAATGGCCGTTGGTTTGTAGCAGATGGTGGATCAGGGCTGGGGATATTTTATTGCTCACAGGCAGGGCTCTCAGCCATGCCACTGCTGGCCTTCAGCTTGCTGCTTCTTATAAGACAGCTCCTGACTAAACATCAGGCGCCATGACTGGTGGCAGGTTGAATTTACATATGCAATGCTGACATTTTTCCTTCGATTTGCTTTGTAAACATTATTTATGGAAATATTTGGTACTTCAGTTTGTTGGTGTTTTTAACCTTAATGATTTATAATCATGTTTGCATGATAAACCTTTGTGCTAAGTAGGGTATGTGATATCTGTGTTATATTGTTGTTATTGCAGGACTTCTTTGGCATTTAGACCATGCCCCAAGGCAATGCACTATTGGACTGTTCCCCAATAGCAGCAGCTGGTCATGTTATCCCACAGAGCTTTGTGCCCATCACTGTAAGCCAGTTTATGGATGATCTATCTGCTGGAGATGATGCAATGTGCAACAACCGTGCAGAAAATACTTACGTAAGTTAGGATGCACTTATGTTATTTGGATAACTCGAATGTTGATTTGCTTCAACTTCTGAGTTAGTGGTCCATAAGTTCATTCTGAATCACTTTGTTTTGATAATATCCGTATCATCTTTTGTCCTAACCTGAGCTGACAGATGCTGAGGGTGTAGGGTCACAATCCTTTTGGGGATCCGTCCACTATTAACTATTCATTATGCAGATATCCTTGGAGACTAACAACAAAACTATTTCTATTGTTTAGTATAGGATTGTCTGGAAGGCTTCCCTTCTTTGCAGTGTGGGATATTTTTCATAGGCTTATTCTTGATGGTAAATATTGGTCCTGCTGGCAAGTTCTATGAGCTTTCCAATTATTCGATAATGCTTCTCTGCTGCATCAAAAGTTTGCTCATTATCCACTTTAGACTGTCATTATTCGATCAATGCTTGGAATATCAACCAAATTTTTTGAGAAAGGGGTTTGGTGTCATTATGAGGAGCTTGGAGAGGTTGTTGGTTATCATGAGAAAAACTGAAATTGTGGGCTTGCCCTTCGATGGGGCAATTTGGATGGTGGTTCTCATAATCAGATTGACCTAGTTATGACTTCAGAGAACTGAGTCCCAATATTAATGGGATGAGAGTTGCATTTCCCCATAGAGGCATAACGGGCCCTCTGAGGTTGGCTCTAGTCTGTAGCCTGGTCTTGCCGGATTACATTGTCTGGTGGTGTTTCTATGCCATTCAGATTTGAAAACTTTTGCCTGGGATGAGATTGTTTTACTTAAAAAATGTTTGAGGAATAGTGACAACCTTTTTGGTGAAGGTTTATGCATGAGTTACAGAAAATTCTGATGCTGAAAAGGGAAATCAGTGTGGCTGGAAGAGATATTTGCTGCGTGGGGATTGAAACTGAAACAGGAGTTAAAATTGCTAGGTTGAAATCTATGAAAAATGAGTGGACATTCATGAAGGCTGAATTTAAGGAACAAGTCTTTTGTGATTGTTTCTCTCACTTTGGTGTTACTTATGCAAAAGGGCATCAACACTATTAGGAGTCCTATTCTTTGGTGAAAACATATTAGCTTGATTGATTCACTATTTTAATAGTGCAATTGATGTTTAGTTTGGTGGGTTGGCATTGAAAGAAACAGTCTTGCTTTGATATTGCCAGCTTTTTGGCATGGGGATGTCAATATTGTCAGCAGCAAGTTGTATTGTGTCTCAATACAACTCTTAAAATAGTGGATTGAGAGCAAATATTATTTCAAATAGCATGTAGTGCTATACTAGTTATCTCTTATTTATAAAGATTATTACTTTGTCTTGAATCAGTCTCCTCCAAATTCCGCAAGTTGTATTGTGTCTCAATGCCACAAAAGTGGGTTGAGAGCAAATATTATTTCAAATAGCATGAAATGCTATACTAGTTATCTCTTATTTATAAAGATATATTACTTTGTCTTGAATCAGTCTCTTCCAAATTCCATTGTATGAAGTTTGCTGTTAAGTTGTGTGGTGCAATTTAGCTTTGGGATCTTCTTGTTTGTGTTGATTTAGGATCTTCTGCTGTTAATGGTGAAGCTTTTTCAATCTTCTTTATTAATTAACGGATGTATTTGTGCATCTTTTGTGTAGTTATGAGTTATACAAGTACTTGTCATGTATTTATTATTGGTAAGCGATGAGTTCATTGTTCTGCATGAGTCAGTTGTCCCTATTCTATGTTATCCTCTCTAAGAACATTTTTTCTAGAATTTGTTAAAAGAATATTCTATCCTCTTTGTCTTGTACACTTTGTGTTCATTTTTAGATAATTATCCTCGATGTTTTTTTGGGGTGACAGCAACCTCGGAATAACATAACTTCAGAGCCAACATTGAGGAGTGTTCTCTGGGATCCCCTATCATAAGTAGTTTTGTAGTTTTGAGTCTTCAAGTTTGGGAATGCAATCTTTTGTAATTTTGATATTCTTAATCTGTTCCTGCTCATGGATTTGGAGCTTCTTGTTATTTCCCTCCTCTTCAGTGTGTACTTTGTATGTTCAGAACTAAAACTTACCCGTAGAAGAATTGGAGGAGCAGATGCATAAAAAATAATGATAAAATGTATACCATCTTATGAGTTGCTTTTCACCTGTGGAATAGGGAGGAGGAGACCTTGTAGTAACTGCTTGCTTCCCCCTCTTTGCCCTTCCCCTTTCCTTTCTTTTGGCTTTTTTGGAAGATGCTCCTGACTCCAAAATACATATTTACAAGACAATGAAAGAAATGAGAGAATCATGTTTTAATATATTCAACAGTATCTCCTTTCCTCTTTCAAAGTAACAGTATCTCCTTCCTTAGGAACCTTACATGTATTGTCTCCAAAATTCTGAACTGACAAATCCCTTGTCTTGTGAATCGTCTTTCATGCTCCTTTATTTTGGTTGTTGCTCTTCTGTATTCTTGCTGATCTGATAGCCTTGATTTTATGCAAACTTATTCTCTTTCATTTTGATATATGTATTGTGTTAAGGGAGGTGGCCTGTTTAGGTACTTAAAAGGATGTGTAATTTGTTTCCTCCTTTGATACTTTTCTCCTTTTCTTATTGGAGCTAATTTGATGGACTATTGCTGTCTCTTTAATTTGGATGGCTGTTATCTACTGTGTCACTTGAAATTGCAAGCTAACTCATTTCATTTGAAAGTTTTTTGTTGCATATTGATGTAGACACTAACTATCATTAAGTTCATAAACATTATACATTTGGTTCTCTAGACCTGTTGTACAATTCTATCTCTTCATTGAAACCTTGACCATACCTTTCCTGGTCTCCCCGAAAGAGAATTTTTGAAGCCATTGAACACAAACCCATGTGATAGATTTGGACTGAGATGCAATGTCAGTCCTAGATTTCAGTGGAAGGATATGTTTCCATAGTGACCTCTCTACTCCCTTTCTATGGTCTTATGCATATTATACTAGACAGATACCTCAAAAAAATGGCCAGATCGATAGTTTCAGAAATCACAATATATATTGAAACTTCTAAATGCAATATTAAGCCATCCAAATTATGAGTGGTGGCAACTAACCTCATTGTTGGAACTTCTAAATGAAGTTTTGTTCAGATGGGTATACAACGAAGGTTTGGCCTTGTTTGGGACTTGGGACTGATTGAAGCTTTTCCTTTACAGCTTGCATACTCCATCTTGTGGTTCCTTTAATTGCTTTTCTGCTATCAATTGGGTTGTCTTAGAAAATCTCTGCATAGTGGATGGTGTATCCTTTTTTGAGATAGTTGTTCATGTTCATGGAAAGCATGGGGTGCCTATATGGATTTTCAACGTATTGTTTGTGATACATGAACATTGACATGACTATTGGTGTCTACAAATGTCCAATGTGTCTATTATTGTGTCCTAAAAAGCAGACAAGGCTAGACACCTCCATATGACTATATTATAATATAAATAACATGCAATGTTCACTTTTTTACGCTAAAATATCCTTCTCAATACATAATAATAAGTGGATGACCAGGCGGTAGAGGACCGTAGGCCAGGAGGCCTTGGGTTCAAACCCTACCGTCAGCCCCTACACAATACTTAATTGTTTATAATCTACCCAGTTGCAGTGTTAACATGGGACACCAGCCTAGATGAAGTGCCGTGGTGACAGTGTGTATAGTAACTTAGTAAGTTCTAAAGCTTCTCTGTGTACTGTATAATGGGAGCACCATCTTTTGTGCTCTGCATTACACGCTATAAAAATATTATTCATCAAAGAAAGCTGACAATGTCGAATTTTTTGTAGTAATGGAATATTTCTGCTCGAGTAAAGAAATCAAGAGTTCAGAGTTATCTTTCAATGCTCTCTTGTGCTGTAAATTTTATTGAAGTGACTAAAATGTTTGTATACCATATTCATCTTAGAAATTAGTTTTTAGCAGTTTGTTTATTGATTATGGTGAAGGCTAGATTCCATCTATCACTTGAATTATGCTGTCGTAACATTGTGCTTTCCTTATGGGTTGATCTGGACAATTTGAAAGCTCAAATGTTGGTATATGCGAATGAATATATGAAAGGCTACTATTTGCGTATAATTATATGATGTTGCCAGTAGTGTATTCCTTGAAGATGCCATGTTGGTCTCCTGTGGGCATTCATTTTGTGGTCTCCTGCGGGCATTCATTTGGTGGTCTCATGCTGAGGAAGGTCCTTGAAATGGTAACAAATGCTCCTGTCTTAATTTGTAATGCAAGAGATATTGCAAAAGATAGGAAAACTGTGCATGTTAAAAACCGAAGCAAAATACCTCTGAAACAGAACAGTTTATAAGCAGAAGATATCGTGACCAACTGATGCTATTCCCCTTACCGCCCACCCACTCCCCCAATCACCAAGTACAATGAACACTACAACCTCAATGACTCTTTCTGATCACATCCAATTTAGAGAATAAAGAGTGCAATAAGTGTTTTCAGGAGTTAGGGCCCAAGGTGGATTGGTCATTCATGACAATGTTTTGCCTCCATGTATACATTTTATCAAAACCCTTCTTTTACCTTTGAAAAGTGTGATGGCTTTGTTTTTTCCTTCCTGGATTGCTATTACAGCTTTCATTAATTAGTGCGTTTTCTTAACAGGTTGGGAGGTACCATTTTGCATATGTGTTTCAACGTTTGTAGTTTTCTTTTTATTTTCCACAGTTTAATTATTCATATTGCCATTTGGCCCAGGGTTTTCTGACATGTATATATATTTATCCTGCACTTCTTTGACCTTATTAATGATAAGTTGCCTTAATGGTGAAACATGGCAGGATGCCATTGTCTTTTCATGTGGGAAAATTAGGACTGGCTACAGATACTCTGATTAACATGACCATCATATCTGTTTTGGATTATTTATCACGTATTAAGTATTGCTTATAACGAAATATTTGAAATTTCGATCTAAAGTACATCTTTCTAATACTAGGATGGTTTCTATGGTGGGTTTAATCTTTGTATTTCTAAGTGATAATAATTCAAAAATAAGATATCTGTGCATTGTTTTGCCATTGAACTACTAAATGCGGCTCCGAAGAGGAACTAAATATGGTTTCCTGTCAAGATGCAATATTTGTGGCGCAGAGATTGATGGTTCCACTCTGATTCCAAATCATGGTAAGATGCATGTTAGCTATAATAATTGTCATATGCTCAATTTTTTTCCCCCAAGAATAAGTAGGTAATTAAATAGTTGTTCTGTTTCTTTTAATTTCTGAAGAAGCTGAATTTTTCAACTAAAAATAGAAAAATAACCGATGTCTTTTTACAGCTTTGAGAGCTGCTGCTGCTGCTGTAAAACATGAGGATGATTAGAAGGCTATTCCACAATGCAACACTTCGAAAGCGCCGAAAAGAAGCTGGGGAACATACAGATGCAATCAAGAGGCTTAACAAGGTATTCATGCAAATTCGAAACTCTTTCTTATGTGTATCTCCTTTTATACTCCTTCCTCAAAAAAAGAAACAGAAGGAATGAAGAAGAAATTCAACAATCAGCAGTAGCTCAACTTTTCTGTTATTGTTTCTTCCAGAGAGATGCCAGGGTTGAAAAATTGCTTTTATCTCATTGAAAAGAAAATATTTGTGTTTGCGATTCCTGTTGCCTTTACCTGACTTTTCAAACATTGATCTTACAGGAAAATGGGGATATGGGTGTTGACGGAGATGGTTCTGAACACCTAAAGGGAGTCCAGTATCCATTTGCAGTTAATGAGAAAGTTCTTATCAAGGTAGTATACACACTCAGATATTAAGTTCCGGTAAAACCTCTCCGTGTAAATTCTTATTGAGGGAACTAAAGGAAGACTAATTATGCAGGGGAACAGGAGGACTCCTGATAAATTTGTAGGAAGGGAAGCAGTGATCACATCTCAATGTCTCAATGGCTGGTGAGTTTGTGTACTTTTCTTACTGCCAGAATAACGTCAAGATGGAAAACTACGGAAAGCTGTTCTTTATTCAAATTGTGAGAATAACTTGGAACTATTGTGCACTCGTAATATCTTGTCTGTGTGGGAGAACTTTAGGATCTTTTTTGGTGGAAATAATGATCAAATGTCTTCTGATTTTACTGTGATTTGTACTTTTGCCTTTTTTTTTCTTTTCATTTCTATTTCTCTTGGGCTTTCTGGTTGATTGCCAAAAACTCCTCAATCACCATGTTACCCTCAATTTCAACCCTGTTTTCAGATTCTCATTTTACGGTGGTATTTGACTTCCTTTAGAACCTTTTTGTTTTATTACAATTTCAATATAATTTAACTGCATGAAGGAAAATGCAATTTTGGTTGCAGGTACCTGTTGAAAATTCTTGACATGGGGGA
This sequence comes from Amborella trichopoda, assembly GCF_000471905.2. The sequence continues at coordinate 4,417,402 of NW_006494910.1, read as the reverse complement.
GAGTGTGCGCTTGCAATACCGTTGTCTTCACAAGTTGCAGAGCTCTCAAGGAGAAGACAGGATTCAGTTGCAGCCACTCATTCAAAACAACCCTCCCTCCTTCTGGATTGACAGTGTTGCCATACCCATGTTTCAATTTGAAGGTTATAATCCACTGTTTTTTCCTTTTCTTTCCAATTTATGTTTTCAGTTTTTTGTATGTGCAATTAGTCAGAGATAGGAATGTGAAATAGACATGCCTTGCTATCATTGTCAATTGGTAGAAAAGGAAAAATCTGTACCAAAAACGCAGAGCTGAAGTTAACAAGAGTTCGACAACCAGGCGCAACACAGTTGTTGAGTAATTCTCGCTCAACTCTCTCTCTCTCTCTCTCTCTTATGCTATAATTCCTAATTCGATGGTAGTTGTGTAGAGGATATATTAGTTGAGTTCCTTTTTTTTTTGTCTGGTTTTGGGAAGATCATGTGTTAGTTTTTTTATTGTTGATGTCCTCTTTCAAGTGTGAGCTGCATAGAATTGAATGTGCGGTTGTTGCTATTGAGAGAGAGAGAGAGAGAGAGAGAGATGGGGTTCAAAAGGAAGAAACGAAGAGGACCGGGAAATAAAAAGATGAAACAAGAGAGAGAATAGAAACAAAGAAAAGAATCCAGGACAGACGCACTTGTACAAGTTGATACAGTATCAATCAATCACTGGTAAAGAATGTTACATTGCACTCAAATCTACATGGACTGCAGTAGCGATCGCTGCCAAAGAATTCGTCTGATTGCAGAAAGGGAAATACAGGATTGATATTTCACACGTACTATAGTGTAATGCTAACTACCAGTGCCACCAGATAAGGAAAGCTTCAATCAAGGACATGTCGAGAAACATGCCTCCGATATCTACTTGCCTCATCCCATTATTGGGATGGGGATTCTGAGGACACAAACCAGGATCGATAGGGGTATCCGGAGCTGGGTGGTCAGGAGAGGGAGGGGCCTGTGGCGGTGGTTGATGATGTGGTGGCGGTTGGGAGGGGCTGGGGTTGTCTGGTGGTGTTGGTGTGGGCGGGGGCCGGGGCCGGGGCCAGGGCTGGGGCTGGGGCGGGTGGGGTGGGCATGGACGCGGGAATGGAAACCAATCCTCTGAGTTGGGACTAGGGCTCAGCCTGGGGTCTTGTTGGATATTAGGTGAATTGGAAAGGTCGAGATGGGGCGGAGAAACTAAGGTCCCACCCAGCGTAGGCTTAGCAAGGTCTTCCTCAGGTTGTTGATGGCGATTAGGGGAATGGAGACGTCAATTGAATGGGATGACCGCTACAAGATTCCAGGCATAAATTGATTCATGGGGTGAGCAGTACCGAACGGATGCCTTTAAATAGTATTGAGATGTGTTTTGGCCATTTTGATGATGGAGAGATATCCATATTGTCATTCATCAATGGGATTCTCTTTGCTTCTTGGTTGAAAGGTCTGTTGACTTCTTTAATTAAACACCCAACAACATTGAGTCATTATGAATATGGGATCATGCTCCAACCTAATTGAAGCGATCCGCACACCCAGGTTCATCATGAAAATTTTCATATTCGCATCATTTTTCTAATCTCCACTTTCAATCGTGTATGCAATTTTTAAGCTTCAGACTCAGCTTTGTATCTTTTCATCATCTCCAGTTTTTAGCATGCATGCACTTTCATGGAGTGTAACTACATCATATGCTGGATGATCTCCACCGGGTAAAGTACAACCGGGCTATGCTGATCGCAAGTGGCAAACCTTCACACTTAAAAAACAATATTGAATGGAGACAATTTGCTTCACTACTTCCTCATCAAGTTCATAGTGAGACCAAGGATTTGCACACCACTTTCTGTGACATATCTTTCCTTGTTTGCCCTGATCTCTCTTTCCACCATCTTTTCCTCCTCTTTCACAGCCTGCCTGCAATCTCACATTTGCTCGGTGTCCGGTGATCTTTCTAACTCCCATGGCTGTATCCAAATCTCCTTCCCTGCCGTCTCTCTTACTTGATAAACTTCTTGCCTCTCTTGCTTGATAAACTTCTTGCTTTACCAATGGGATCTGTGGGTCTGGTAAAAAAAACCAAATGAAAGAATAATCTTGATGGTTTTGAAAACAAAGGTAATAATCAGGGATTTTACGAGATGGAAAGCATGGGGCTCTTAGATCATTTGGAAGCTGAAAGTAAAAGGTAAGAGATCAGAACAATGGTTCTCTCCATTGAGAAAGACAGAGGTGAATGATGGTTGTAAAGGTGCCAACAAGAGCTAGCGAGATTTTAAGAAGCAAAGAAAGCCCTCTATTCTGGCTTTATAGCAAGTGGGATGGTGACCCTTTCCCTAAACAAATATGGTCGGTGGTTTTTTCTTTTTTAGAGATATTTTGCTCTTGAGGGAGCACATTGTTCACTACTCCTTGGATAAATCTAGGGTCTCTTTTAGGACCACAAATTTTGGGATTTACCTCTTGAACTGATTTCAGTATGGAAAACAAAAAAAAAAACAATCTAAGGATACGCTCTATATCACAAAATATCAATGTCTAAATATTGAAAAGAGACTATCTAAGTTTTTTCGGGGTGAGATCTATGTGAACAACTCAAAATGTTATGTTTTTTTAAAATAATTGCCATGAATCTAAGTTGGATCCGAAAATTTCAGATGGAAATATCCTTCATGTCGTTTGCTCGAGGGAGCATGCACACAAGATGCTCCTATAGGAGCATGTCGGCACGCTCTTTTTTCAAAGGGATAAGTTCTAAACAATTCAATTAGAGCCTACATCAAAAAAATTTCTAGAAGAGGTTGATTTGATGCTCAAATATCTTCAATTGATAATCACGACATCAACATGCATAGATAAAGAAAAAATGAATTTCAAATTTTGAAAGTAGTGCATCATGTAAGGTAATTTTGGACTATCAATTTTCATGATTTTTTAGTTTTCATAGATCTGCTCCATTTATATATTTTTTAAACTTTAATTTTTATAATTAGAGATAAAAATGTATTTTAAGGCTATGACAAAGATTTTTAATATTAAAATTAGATTTTTCAATACTATTTGAAAGTGTGTTTTATTTTGATTGTTTAGAACCTCGACTCGATGCAATCCACACTTTGCAGTTGGCATACGGACGCATCCATAGCTGTAGAGGTAAGGTGGACTTTCAAATTTTATCACAGTATATAATTTTGACATAAAATGTTTTTAGGATTATCTGAAAATTTATTTTTATATCTAATTATAAAATTTAAATTTTAAAAATGGTTAAAATCAACTAGATGTATAAACATATGAAAATCTTGAAAATGGACGGTGTAGATAATATGTTGTAAAATATACTATTTGTTAGATTTAAAATTGTTTTATTGCTCATGGTCCTACAACTCGTCGTCGAGATAATCAATATTAAAATCATCGTTTTTTGATGGATTTTTGAGTTGCAACGGTAGCTGTAAAGATATAGTACCTTTAGATAAACTTTTGCCATTTTTCAAATGATTCTCTTAAAAGGAGAGATTTCAATTTGCACATATCAAGAAAAAGAAAAGTGACGAAATCTTTCTTTTGATTTTCAGGATACACGTCTTCTTATTTACTACTTCCTTCTCGAACAAATACTTTCATGACGAAGAGCATGTGAATGCCACCTATTTTCCACAATATATTTATTCCATGTAAAGTCAAAAAGTGAGGCAAAAAGTATTCAATGCTCTTTACGAGAGAGCAGAAAAAAAGATACATGGCTTTCATCAGATGAGTGGAGGTAATTGTGCCGCTCTGACCTCTCCATGTGCTGGACCATGTCATGGGTAGGCACAAAATATGGAGGATAGGTGCAAGGTACACTGGTTGTAATGAGCCTACCCTTTCAAAATCATCTAGGAGATATTTTGGATTCAAAATTTTGGAGGACTGTCCATTTTTTACTATTGGGTGTCGTTTTCCCTAAATAGTTAAAGCAAAGCCGGCTTCAAATAGTATCGAAAGTTGTTTCAATATTTGAAACCTTTGTAATGCTTAGAAAGTTTATTTTTATATCTAATTATGAAATTTAGGACCCGGTTTCTATGCAGCCAAGCTAACACATATAAAAATGTGGGCTTTTTAATAAATTTATTTTTTAGACGAATTTTAAGACTTAATTTTTAAGGAATGTGTCTCTAACATGGAGATCATGGATATGAAAAGATAAATAAATTTTAAAAACTAAAAATAATAATTCTAGTACGAATACATTTGGACCATTGGTTTCCATTATTTTTAGATGGAACACCTAGTTGTATCCATCTTTAAGATGGATTCTTTACACTTTCTGGTCATCATATGTAGAAATACAGTCCAGTCAGTATGAACCAATTTTCCTATAATTTAAAGCTTCAGATATAGTGTAGATTGAGTAGATTTATAAACACTTAAAAATCTTAAAAATTGAAGGTATAGAAAATCTATTACATGATACACTATTTCTAAGACTTGAAATACAACTTTTCTTATATCCATACATCTTGAGGTCCAGATTCTCAATTTGAAAATTGTTGGGTATTGAAACCCCCTCTTTTGGGGTGTGCCTTTATTTAATTGTTTAGAGCCTCTCCTTAATGTAAACTTTTTCTTTTACTATTTGAAAAAAAAATAGATTTGAACTTTGAAAACAGTCTACTTTATGGTTTTTTAATTGTTTATTTCAAAATTTGAAAGATCATATGTACACTTTTTGAAGTTTCAAACTCTTGGATATGAAGTGGAGATATGGTGTTTAATTGATTTGTTATCTATTTTAGGAATTCCTTAACTGTGCTTAATGTATAGAAACCTACAAATGACAGGGAATATATGCAATACTGGTTATAATTAATATTTGGGTTGCTTAAACCGGCAATCCACCATCGATCTTGTGCATAGATAATGGTGATTGGCCAGTATTCCATTATTAGGTCCTGTCAGGCAACGGCTGACTTCTATCAACAGTTTCCCGTAAGGGAAGGTTGGTTGGCTCACCCATATCATAGTGATAAAAGCAGTTTATGCAAGTAATAACGGTGCAACTCAAAAATCAGAAGGTTCTTTTGAAGATGAAACCCCTCCAAGTGATCATCTAGATCTCGACATGGTTATAAAAGAAAATAGATTTCAAGTCCAAAATATAATGAATTTTGTAGCTCATTGTCTATAACTCCTATTTTCAAGATTTTCAATTATTTATAGACATATTTGATTTGCAATATTTTGGAACTTAAAATTGAGCAATGATATCATGCAACCAGTGTACAGTAATATGATGCAACAACCTTAAAAAACCAATTTATGGCTATTTGTTTGATCCAAATTTTAAAATATGCACTCTTTTCGTTCTAATGAACAATAAAAAAAAAAAAAAAAATTGAAAATACAACCTATAAAATATTTTTTTAGCCCAATTAACATAGGCCGTATTTTGGTGAGATGCCTAGATCTAGGTCTTAGAATGATTTTTTTTATTTTCCAAATTCTTTTGGATGGCTTTATTACCATTAGATGAACAATGTTAAAAAAGAAAAAAATGATTTTGAGTTTATTAAAACTAAGATCTCAAAATTCACAAAATGAATGGGTTAGATTCGTTTTTGGAGGGGACTCATTTTGACCAAATCTAGGGATCAAATTGAACTTTTTTTTAGGAGGATTGATTACTAAGATGAAGAGAGTGTGTGTGCAAAATTTGGGATCATACAAATACCACAAACATGGTTTTCTAGAAGTGTCGTTGCATTATACTATAATACAACCGTTGCATTAGATCATTGCTCCTTAAAATTTTATAGTTAAGGGTAGAAATAGGTTTTAATGGTGCGCCTTACTTTGATCCCTTAATGTGGACACTTTAATAAACAACAAAAGCGTCCTATATGCCATTAGGCATAGGGAATTCATTTATGCCGCCCTCTTCCAGTCGTGCAATCTGAATGGATGGATGTGATAGCTTCAACCATATTTCACAATTGATCTTCTCATTGTTTGATCTGGATTTGACAGCCTAGAGAATTCTGATTTTAATTTTTTTTATAAATAATATGTACATAAATGCATGTCATCATCTTAATGCGGTGCATCAAAAAAAAAATATAAAAAGTTTTCTAAAAAAAAAAAATCACAAAATTGCCCTTCAAATTTCCAAGGGCAATTTGGTCATTTTGCTGTCAGGAATATATTTTTATATTTGTTATAGTCGTGATTCTATAACTGGATGTAACACCCCAAATTTGGTGTCAATATATTTTGTAAACAAAATTAAAAATAAAATTGTATTTGGGTGTGACATTGTGATCTAGACCATCTTAGTCGTCCATTAAAATCTGACGGCTAAGAGAGGCATGGCATATACGAATTCCTCATACTTAGTGGCACACAGAAAATGTGGTTTCACCAACATCTTCCATTTTATCAAGGGCGAGAGTGCTAGAACCAGTCTTTCATAACTTGGCCAAGTTACTCGGGCGAACTCCATCGGCTAGAGTGTTTTTTGCCATTATCTTTATTTTTATATTTTTTTTTTGGTTTTTTTTAAGTGCCCCCAATTATAAATCAAATTTTTTTTTTAAACCCATTTTTCCTAGCCTATTTAGACTTTAAGGATTCTTTTGGTTTTATCCACTTTTACTGCCTTTATGAGATGTTATTTGATTTTCCAAGATTTTCTATTTTTAAATTTTTTTTAATAAAGTTATTTGATTTTTGATGTTTTTCTATTTTTTAAAAAAATCCTAAAGCCTTTGACCCTATACCGGACTTGCTCGAGTGACTTACCTCCGGCAAAAGGCGACTACTTGGCCGAGGTAAATTCCTAGACTGTGGCTACAATAGATCAAAGATTCAAAACACTTGGAAATACAATTGACAATGCATGCTATTGATCTCTGTAAATCTAAATCTGATAACAAAACTGTTCTCTTGGGATAAAGGGGAGTGTGGTCCCTCGAAGACCATACTAAGCAAATGATATTTACAAATAACGAACTGTGCTTGACGATCTAGGCTAGTCGGTTGTAAAACCCAAGGTATCTTGGCATAAAAAATAATGGATTAGCCCTTGCTGAGGTCGAAGCTTATGCCTAGATGGGTGAACCGAGGGATTGTGTGACCCTTGTATGTGATGGTAGGCCTACAGAGACAAGGGCCAAACCTTATCCATGTTTCATCACACGTCATGCATATAAATAGATCGTTCGAGAATGCTTGATATCCACCTTTGGGTGAAACATCGACATGTGCGAGAGATACCTCTATGCGTTATAGAGCAGTGGTCGCATCAGCTCGTGGTGACCTTGACTTGTCTCAAGGAGAGGACCTGTAATCCACAGACTGGGATTGTGACTCCTTGGCTCGCCGACCAGACTTTGGTGACCCGCTAATGAGCCTCGGTTTGGACTGTGGGTCATGGAAAATACTAGGTCGATTCGATAAAGCAAGTGTGATCTGTAGTTCACAGTTGAAGGTGGAGTACCCTGTGATCGTTGATTGAACTCCTGAACCATATGGATCCACTTCCCATCATATTACTTTAATTGTGTTGATTTTATTATTGAATTATTTTAGATTTATTATTAGAATTTTATAAGTCATTTAATATTTTATTTCTAATTTTTGGACTTATAAAAATGAAGTTTATTAATTTTACAAAGTTATAATATTTTAAAATTTATTTTGTTTAAATTTTAAATATTTATTAAAAATATACATGGGGGCCCACAGTGCACATGGGCCCACCATGTGGGTATTAAGTGGGACCCCACATGCCATACATGGGTGGCACGCCTGAATACCTTATCTTATTATTGCTTTGTCTTCAAGTTTGTTAAATATGGTAACTACATCTTGTAGCATGTGGTCAAATATTGATAAGGAAATATTAACCATATCTTATCTTGATTATTGAAGAAATATCTTGACTTGATATTATTGAAATATTGTTATGAAAAATATGAGATGGAATATGCAATTTATGGTATGCACTATATCTTTAATGGATTTAATTTATTTAAATATATTGATGGGAAAATGGTTTAAGAAAAAGGGGATAATGGTTCATGCACCTTCCATAATGTTGATGCCCATCTATGGAATGGTTGACTCAGATCTCTCACCCCATAAGTCACATTGATCAACGGTCCATATTTAATTTCAAGAAAGTGGCAAACTATGGAAACTTTAGACCTAAATTTCACTATAAATAGGGGTGCTCTCCCCCAATCTCAACACACCTCTCTCTCCCACAAACTCTCTCTATCTTCCCTAGGGGCCATATACCTTTCTCTCCCATAAACTCTCTCTCTATCTTGTTTAGGGGCCACGCACCTCTCTCCCACAAACTATCTCTCTATCTTCCCTAGGGGCCATGCCCCTCTCTCTCCTTACTCTCTTATTTTCTCTCTACTCTCCCTCTCTCTCTCTGCTAAAAGGACCCCAGGGGGCACGCCCCAATATATAGACTCTCCTTCTCTCAAGATCTAATCTAAGGGTTGGGAAACTTAGGGTCCGAGCTTTATTATTTTGGAGTTAAGGTTTTATAGAGATTTAAGGGTGGTTACCTAGTTTGGCCGAAATTAGTTTTCTCGATTCGAGATTGAAGCTGGATCGCTGATCCTACGCCATTGGATGTGGTGACTCGATGTGGGGTGTAAAAAGCCCGGTTGAGGTAATCTCCAATATTTTTTTTTTTAATTGTTTGTTAGTTTTTTTTATATTCTCAAGCACAGTATTATGTTATATGAATGACATCAAGTAGTTGAGATTTATTTTATTGATGTGTTATTTAATTTTGGAATTTCTATTGTTTCTAATAAGACCACCTGTGAGTGATCTTGTTGCCAAAATTATAAGAGGTGATTATTATTAAAAAAAAAAGAAAGAAAATTGTATTTCCCTGGCATAAGATTACATAGGTTTTTCTTTCATTGGTATTAGAGCTAGATTTACTTGATTGCCACTAGGAGTCATTTTTCTTTTTTTTTTAGAATACAAAATAATAGCTGCTCGTATCTTCATCTCTGAAATCTTGAAAACCGAAAGGTTTGATGAGACCAACTTTGCTTCGTGGAAAAGAAAAATCAAATTTGTGCTCTATGAATAAAACTTGCATTAGGTACTCTTTGAGGATCGACCTCATCATCCAACTGACTACTCATCGCAAATAATCAAAGATGAATACACCAACTGGAAGAGGAAGAACTTGAGATGCGAGCATATTCTTTTATGTGCCATGACTAACTTGTATGCTTCTGAGTACGAGTCAATCTATATTGCAAGTGAGATTTTTGATAAACTTGATGGAGAGTATGCTGAACCCTCTCTCATGAAACAAACTATGGCTATGAGAAGGTACAATGATTTAAAAATGGTAGAAGATAACAAGTTTGTAGATCATGTGCACGTGTTTCGTGATCTAGTAAGAGATTTGGAAGATATAGACATGAACCCCAATGAATCTATGCAAGTGATTCATTTAATGAATTCTCTCTTAATTCATGAGTGTCACACCCCAAGAATTTACAATACTGTTATTCCTGAGATGTGACAGACAAAATATATATACATCTATTGATAGGACAAATTTACAGTGGCGAGGTCTTACAAAGTAAATAAAAAAAGCTAGCACAACAACAGTATCTTCCATAGTTGATCTTGACTAGCACTCAAAATGAATCCGCAGTTATCCTGAAAAAATGTTTACCATAGTTTGATGAGTTTGGCTACTCAGTAAGTCATAATCATAATCCTAAAAATAATCATGATTGAAAGATATCAATATTTTCCAAAATGAGATCTATTAACAGAAATGCATCAACAGTTTCACTTTCAATAAATGCATAATTAAGTAGAATCCGAATAATTGAAATGCATATAACACTTTAACGGTAGTGCATAATTCAAAGGATTTCACAAAATACCCTACTGGCGTCCCAAGTAGGTCACCTATATACCCCATCAGCGTCCTGATGGGTCCACTTAATCCCTATCGACGTCCCAGATAGGTCCACTTAATCCCTGCAGGTCCACTTATACCTCACCGGCATACCGGATGAGTCAACTTAATCCCTACCGGCGTCCCAGATAAGTCCACTTATACCTCACCGGCGAACCGGATGAGTCCACTTGCATACTTAAATTATTTCTAAATCTCTTTAAACATTCGAAAGCAGCAATATCATGTATTCAACATATCACTGAAATCATTAATATGAATTTCACTTAAACCATTAATAACAGTCACTCTCTATAACATTTCAAAAATAACCAATCAAATATTTTGGGCTCAAATTTAGAAAGGTAGCAGTTTGTAAGGGCATTCTAGCATAATTGCCAATTTAATATGTATAGAAAAACTCTTATAGAAATTCAAGAATACGGAATTATCACAATTTATGGGATATCAATCCACAAATAAATATTTCACAACAATACTATAATCAATTGCAAAAATACCAATTTTAAAATAATAAGGGAGTCATTTGCACATGAATTTTTCAATGCCTAAATATTCAAAACAGTAGAAAGAAATATCACAATTTTACTAAAAGCAGAAATATCACATTTATTTCTAATAATTTGAAAGTATCTAAAATTTTCTAACAATAGCCAAGAAAAATAAATAAATTTATTTTTCTAAGAATTTACAGCATTTAAAATTTCGAACATAGGAAAAATATCACAATTTTTATTAAACGGATTATTTTTCAGGAAGATGATGTCACTTACACACAAAACTTATAAAATAAAGATCCTGGACGGAAATATCACTATTTATTAAAAACAGACTGTTTTTCAGGAACACGATGTCACTTACACACAAAACTTATAAAATAAAGATCCTGGACGGAAATATCACTATTTATTAAAAACAGACTATTTTTCAGGAAGACGATGTCACTTACACACAAAACTTATAAAATAAAGATCCTGGACGGAAATATCACTATTTATTAAAAACAGACCATTTTTCAGGAAGACGATATCACTTACACACAAAACTTATAAAATAAAGATCTTGGACGGAAATATCACTATTTATTAAAAACAGACTATTTTTCAGGAAGACGATGTCTCTTACCTAAAATATTTGAGAGGGAGCTTCCGATAAAAATTCGGCTAGGGAGAGGAGCTCACTGTGTTTCGACCAGAAAGGGAAAGATTTCAAAAGTTTTCTAGGGTGGGAGTCCTCGCCTCTCGTATTTAAACTCTTACGACACCTTATTATAATATTTTATTAAGTGACACCTCATAAACTAGGTGTAACCGTTACAATACCCCTTATATGCTTAAAGCCGACGTCCACTTGACGTGGCAAGGCAGGAGCAAACAAAAGAAACTTAATCAAAAGATTTTGAAAATAGTGATGGTCCCTAAGGACCATCATGCTCATATAGACCATCACTTATTAAAAGTTTATTGTTCCCTTTTTTTTTTTTTTTTTTGTTTTTGGAAGTTTAGGATTGTTACATTCTTCCCTCCTTGAAGAAATTTAGTCCTCTAAATTTATGTACCTGATTATTGAAAAAGATAGGGATATTTTTCTCTAATATCGTCTTCTCGTTCCCAAGTCGACTCTTCTCTTGAATGGTACTGCCATAATACACGGACTAAAGGAATCTCCTTGTTACGCAACACTTGCACCCTTCTATCCAGTATCAAAGTTGGCTGCTCAAAGAAGGATAGGTCCTTCCTGATCGGTAAAGGTTCATATTTCAAGATATGGGATGG
>NW_006494910.1:4378857-4399701 GCF_000471905.2 Amborella trichopoda | reverse complement strand
GTCCATCTATAGAATGGATGACTCAGATCTATCACCCCAGAAGTCACCTTGATCAATGGTCCATATTCAATCTCAAAAAAGAGGCAAACTATGAAAACCCTAAACCTAAATTTCACTATAAATAGAAGTGCTCTCACCTCATCTCAACACACCTCTCTCCCCCACAAACTCTCTCTCTATCTTCCCTAGGGGCCATACACCTCTCTCTCCCACAAACTCTCTCTCTATCTTCCCTAGGGGCCATGCACCTCTTTCTCCTACAAACTCTCTCTCTATCTTCCTTAGGGGCCACGCTCCTCCCTTCTCTCTCCCTACTCTCTTATTTTCTCTCTCTACTCTATCTCTCTCTCTCTCTCTCTCCTAAAAGGACCCTAGGGGGCACGCCCCATCATAGAGACTCTCCCTCTCTCAAGATCTAATCTAAAGGTTGGAAAAATTAGGGTTCGAGCATTATTATTTTGGAGTTAGGGTTTTATAGAGATTTAATGGTGGTTATCTAGTATGGCCGGATTTAGCATTCCCGGTTCGAGATTGAAGCTGGATCGCTGATCTTGTGCCATTGGATGTAGTGACTCGGTGTAGGGTGAAAAAGCTCGGTTGAGGTAATCTCCGACATATTTGTTTTTAAATTGTTTGTTCTTTTATTTTATAATCTCAAGCACAATATTAGGTTGCATGAATGACATCAAGTATGTTGAGATTTATTTTATTGATGTGTTATTTAATTTTGAAATTTCTATTGTTTGTAATAAGACTACCTGTGAGTGATCTTGGTGCCAAATTTATAAGGGGTGATTATTATTTAAAAAAAAAGAAGTTGTATTTCCCCGGCATCAGATTACATAGGTCTTTCTTTCAGGAACCTAACTATGAAAAGTTTATAGTTGTGAAATAGGGTAGTTACAATTTGCCTCCCAAAAAAATTAATGTCTATGACCCTATGAACATAATAAGCTCACTTCATAAACTAATTCAGAAAGACCTCACTATGAAAAGTTTATAGTTGTGAAATAGGGTAGTTACAATCTGCCTCCCAAAAAGGTTAATGTCTATGACCCTATGTACATAATAAGCTCACTTCATAAACTAATTCAGAAAGACCATAAAACAAAGCAGGCAGTATGGCATTGACCTAGAAGGATTGATATTCATTATGTTGCATTGTAATGGTGCCTTCCCACTAGGGGGACTTTTGAAAGGGAGTGACAGATCAACCTTTTAACCACCATGATAGGGCATCATAAATGTTTGAAGTCTCACTCCAAAAAGTCTTCAAATTCTGAGAAGTCACACCCCAATGCACATCAGCTGATTTATCCTTGATGCAAGAGGACTTGGTGTTCGGAAAACAAAATCATCATTGACCAAATCACCATTCCGAGAAGCAACGACTGTTGTATGAACATGAAAATCAGGTACTAAAAATCTACTTTCTTTTGAATGGCGACCGGCTTGTCAACGAATCGTGTGGTTCCAACATTAGGTTGTCACGGAATGCATCAGTATCAGAGGACTTTGGCAGAGAATTGATAATTGGAAGAAACTTCATGGACCTCCACCTTGACCGATTATTAATCCTCCTGAGATGAGCAATCACCTAGGGATAGATTTCCATTACATAATCATGGTTTAGAAATTTCGGAAAATCAGTCAACCAACACATAAGCTATTCACTGTTTAAGTACACATCAAGCACACATTATGAGGGGTCATATGTTGAATTATCGGTGGAGGCGCAATTTCGAGTTTTGTTGCCATCAAATTAAAGTTGTTTAAAGGAAAACAACCTATGTAATATATTAAACTAAAAAAAGAAGTCCGAAGCCTTCTTCATATTGGGCGAAGTACTGAATTGTTTCATTTTTCGTATCAAACTGAAGAAGACTCTGACAACATAAGTTTCATCACCTTAATTCATATTTTCCATATTTTTTTTAAATTGTTCCTTTCTGAATATTGAGCTGGCTCTAAATTTCATGAAAGATAATTTATATAAAAATATTTAAAAATTAAGTACTTTGAATCAAAGGTCAAATGGTCAGGATAGTAATTCGTGACATTATGACAAAAACAATTCTAGCAATCCAATTAGATTAAAATGACAAAGGGAGGAAATATATTTTAATTTATATAAAGAAAGACACAGATTGTAGGACTAGGGTTGGAAATGAGCCAGTTGTCATGACCTGGTCCGGTCAGCAGACACTAAAAATGTTAAGGCCCTGGACGATAAGGGCTGAGCAGGCCTAGCTTGGGACACGGCATGATAAGGTCGGCCCAGCTTGCCCTTTTTCGTTCTTACTCTTATTTATTTTTTTTACATTGTGATTGGCCTGGTCAGGTCCTCACAGAGCCAAGGCCTCTTCGGCCCCATCTGGCTAGGTTGGGCTCAGTCCAGCCCTATGAAGACCCATCGCCAGAGTTGGTCCAGCCCATTGCCAACCCTACTAATTTCCTTGGATAGGGACGAGGGCATGCGACCTTTCCTCAAATTTACATGGGAAATAATTTCTGGCTATTATCTTCCACAAAATATCTTGGGGTGTCTTTTTCCTAGATTCTTTTTCAGTCAATTGCTTGTGACTATTACATTCGATGATCACTTAAGAAAAATCTATTCTTCCTTTCTTGGAAGCTCCTGCACATCAAATTCAAAATGCATTAAACTTTGGAGGAAAGGAATAAGGGTACCAGAAAAGTGAACGTAATAAAGTAACACCATGTTTTACAAACGACATTCCGTTTTTTTTGCCCTCAGCAAAAAGGATTTTGGACACAGTTTCTATGCGCTCAGCCCATATATTGCTAAAATGCGAGCTTTAGAATAAATATGTTTTTAAATATAATTTTATGAGAATATATAATTTTTAACATGAAGATCATGAATATGAACAAATAATTGAAAACTAAAAATAGTATTTATATTAAAAAACATTTGGACCATGAGTTACACTTGCTTTTAGATGGACCACACATATAGAAATCTCATAATTTATGGAATTCATTGAGATTGATGCATATTATGTGGAATTGAGATATTCTCATATTTTGTGGGATTGAGATATTTTTATATTAGGTAGAATTAAGATATTCCCATATTTTGTGGGATTGAGATATTTCCATATTATGTGAGATTGAGATATTTCAATATATTATGAAATTGATATTGATATTGATATCGACAAAGTTCCTAAAAATAGAAATCCAATAAGATTAAGAATCTTGGATATGTCTCTTGGACTTTTGAGATATATGTGATATTCAATTATATATATGGAATGACAGTACAGAGAATTTGATGCTCAATTTGAGTCTCGAAATAGTATTTCCTCTCTAGATAGAGAGAGAGGGGGAAAGGCTTTAGGGGATGGGGAAATAGAGCCTCCTATGCATAAGATGGTTTTTTGGACCGAATTGTAAGAGTCCATGCAGTAATGAGTTTCCCCTTAACAATTTAACTTTGTGATGGTTTTCTGGATCTAATTGTCGAGGATATATAATCTCTAATATGGAGATCATAATAAGAAAAATAAATAAATTTTAAAAATTAAAAACAATAATTTTATAAATAAAGTATCTGGACAGTTAGTTTAAGCTGGTTTAGATGGACCGCCCATAGCGATCGTTTTTGCAAAAGTAGAAATGCGTCCCCCACCTCATGAAGCAATTTTCCCGAGTTTTATTCCTCCTGATACAGTTCCGCACCGTAAATTCGTGCCCCTGCGGCTATGCCAGCACCATCCATTAAACTTGGGTTAGAGAGAGAGAGAAACAAACTGCTTTCTCGAACCAGGAAGGGAAGGAAAAACGTTGAGTTTGAGAGAGAAAGATAATGGTTTCCCAACAGAAGCGAGCTCTTGGTTGGATAGAATGGCTAAAAGGCTGGCTCAGTCTCTTCTACGAAATTCTTTTTCAGAGGATTTGGGCTTGCCATTTGCAAAACCCATTGCATTTACCCCATCTCCATCATCTCACCTGCATTGTCACTGGTTCAACAAGTGGCATAGGCCTGGAAATCGCCAGGTAAGCTCCATAGCTTTTAACCCATCTCCTCTTCTTCTCTTTTTTTTCTTTTTTTTGCATTTGAATTGTTTTTGAGCCAATTGGTCTTGCTCATTATAATATTTGAGCATTTAGGGTTTACGTGAATAATGGTTACAGATTCATGCCGTATAGTTTTATTACTTCTGGATTTATTTGCATTTTATGCACAAAACTTGACTTGGGCTTTGTATTATTAGGAGTAAATAGTGCAAGTTCTCATGCCTATTTGGTTTATTTTTCTAAATTTTTTGTTGATTTAAATTGATCTGGTTTATTGTTTTCATTGTCTTCTTGATATGGTTTTTTGTGAAAATATTTGTTGGCTCATTTCGTATAATCTCAAGTATAGACACATCATAGATGCGAGGCTTCACAATGTCAAAATATTACAATGAGTAATAGAATTATAGAGACAGAAATTGAAAGAAGATTAATTATTGTAAAGAGCCCAATGTAGCCAAATTTATTTGAAATAAAAAGTTGTCTTTTTCTCTTCTCTTACCTTGTGTGCTTCATCATCAATCAAAGTCAGTCTGGATTGGTTCTTTGCCTTGGCCTCTAGTAAATGATTCAAAAGATATCTATTGTGTGTACTGTTGAGATCAGGGTTTCTCTCGGTGAAGTACGTTGAACTTTGCGTTTGCTATTGCTTTGGTTAATTATTGGAACTGTTTTTTATTTTCTTTCGTCTCCTTTTGATAAATTTAACCAGCATTAGCTCTCTAAGATCTGGGTTTCTTGTAGTTCAGCAGTGCAAAAACTTTAATATCTTATTTATTTATATTAGTAATCCATAAAGTTAAGGAACTGATCTAGAATTTGGTGATCCCAAAATAGGTCTTTTTTGGTTTTTTTTTTAAATTACATCATCATCATCATCATCATCATATGTTTTTCCCATTTAATTGGGGTCGGCTGCACTAATCCTGGTCAGTCATTTTTCTCTATTTAAGGCCATATCCTCAGTGAGGTTATAAGTCCCCATATCTTTTCAGATTATTTCCAACCACGTCCTATTGGACCTATCCCTTGCCCTTTTCAATCCTTCCACTTGAACTAACTCGCACCTCCTAACAGGTATTGTACTGGGTCAATGCCGCATATGGCTAGCCCACCTAAGTCTACTCTCCCTCATCTTATCACCTATTGGTGTCACATCTAAACTTTCTCAAATGGATTCATTTCGGATCCTATCCCTTCCTGTCTTATCACTCATCTACTCATTTTATGGGTACATTGTTTTTTATCCGCCCAACATTGCCCCCATAAAGCAAAGCTGGTCTCACAACTATCCTATAGAACTTACCCTTCAGCTTCATTGGTATGTAGCGTTCACTTAAAATTCCAGTTGCACATCTCCACCTTGCCCACCCAGCTTTAATTTTATGTGCAACATCTTCGTCAATCTCACCATTTTCCTAAATTATTAGCCCAAGATATCAAAAGTGCGGTCTTTTTTGTACTTCCTGGCTGTCAATCTTAACTACTTCCTCTTCTCTACTCCTATTATTATTAAAAAATCACATAATTTACTAAATTTTCATAGCAAAATTGATGATGCTTAAAGAGTTTACATTTTTTTGTAATTATAATATGCTTATTGTCATTATTATCACATTTTTCTCTTTATTTTACACTACGTTCATTTTCATCTTGTCACAAATAATTTTCTTTATTTAGCTCTATGTCCATTTTCATTCTATTTCTGCTGCAAATCTTACTCTTAACACAGGCAATTAGCAGAGTCAGGGGCGCATTTGATCATGGCTTGTAGAAACACAAAAGCTGGTGAGGAACTGATCCAGAAGTGGCAAGAAGAATGGACTGGGATGGGGGTTCCTCTAAATATTGAGGTTTTGCATTGGTTTTATGTTGCAATACCATTAGTCAATCATGAAGTTTATGCTCAAAGTAGACGCAGGGATTTGGTTACTGTAGCTTAATGGAATCTGATGAAAACTGATGCACTTCATGGCTTCTATATATTTTGAAAGCAATCATATGGCTGTTATGTTGTGAGTGGACCAAGACACATGCTTAAATTTTGATTCCAAGTAATCACAAAGTACTTTAATACCATACCTTGGATTATGAAGCACTGTTATATCTTCTTCCATGATATTTTCTCCCAAGATTAAGTACCTAGAAAAGAAATTATTTGGTGCACAGAATGCAATTATTTATTGATTATATTTAGTAAAGATTTTTTAGTTTTGGGAAGTTATGCAAGCCTCCAATATTAGGTGGCTGAACTTGTGCGTGGTGTTTCATCTATGTTTGATCTAAACTGTCCTCTATCTCCCTGTTTAAATTGCATGGTTTGTTCTTGTAATAAGCCTTGTGACTGTTTGCTGATTACATTGGTATACTGGATTTATAACCCTGAAAGCTCAAATAAGATTCCTCTGAAACCTAAATAACTTACTTACTCTGAAATTTTCTCTTAAATGTCCCTGCTGTTGATGTTTAAGGAAATTCCATGTGCCTTTATAGAGTTTAAAGTAGTTCACTTAAATTGCCAGCTATGTGTGACCTTACTGCTATAGATAATTCCATGAAACTGGCAGAGATGTAGCTGTAGAAAATTGAAGAATTGATGAGCATGATGCACATTTGTAGGTAGCATAATGAGGAGGGTGATTCTCAAGCCAGAGTTACTGTCACTTGGTGGCTTGAACTTTGGGACTCTAATGTGATGTACTTCCTGTGCACCTCCTTTAGTTAATAGCCATTGATAATAGTAGAAAAAGGAAACAAATATGTAACGTAAGTTTGTATCAAATGGTGGCCAAGAATTGCCTGGCTAGATCTTTGGAACCTGAAGATGCCCTTGGTCACTTTCTTCAGCAACCTTTGATGGTACAAACTTTCCACTTTTTACCATTATTTATTCAACAACCTTTGACAGTACAAACATTCCATTTTTTACCATAATGTAATGTGGTTAGGTCTTCATGACCGGGCGAGCACTTTTATGACTTTGTTCAACAACCTTTGATAGCATGAATATGGAATTTGTGCCAGCATAATTTCTACATCTTACTAGATGAAAAACTATGTATGACCAATAACTATTTATACCAGACATGATTAGTGTGTTATTTGACCTGTACTTGTTGCTCTCAGTGCAATATTATGAGATTCACCTTTTTCATTTTCTCTTTTTTTTTTTTTGGTGTCGGGGGGGGGGGGGGGGGGAGGGGATGACTGAGAATCCTGTAATTTGTGACTCATATCCAGGTCATGGAGCTTGATCTTCAGTCCCTTGATTCTGTTGTAAGATTTGCACGCGCATGGAATGCACGATTACTACCATTGAATGTTTTGATCAACAATGCTGGGATATTTTCAATTGGAGGTTTGTACGCGTAATGTTTAATTTATGACAATTCCTTTCTGATTTTACCTTTTCTTGATGTTGGAAGAATACTGAGTTCTAGTTACTTTCATCATCGTGGTGGAGTCCGGAATTTCTGTAATAGTTGTCTGTATATGCCTATTCACTTTTACAGTTTGCTTCACTATGATGGTTTTCTTTTTACCAGAAGATACTACTTGATATTGTTATGCAGGGACTCTTGAACAAGATAGTAACTAAGCTAAAAAATATTTGTATCACATCGTTGTGGTATTGATGTTTAAAATTTATGTCAAGTCAATCATTATCTTCAAGGCATTTTTTAATAAATATTTTCTCAAGGTATTCAAAGCATTGTAGAATTGAGCACATTCTGACAATCAATGAAACAAAAAGACTTAACATGTGTTAGAGATCATCATGGTCAGCAAAATTAAAGAGTTGGGGTGACAAAGTATTTTAATTAAATAAATTCATATACATGCAACATCAACTTGTTGTTAGGGACACATGGCACATGGGCAAACAAGCCAGTCTTTACCGTTGACTATGGTTAAAGAAATCCAGTAGGAGCTAAGGGTACTACATATTCTACCCTGGTCTCTGCAATAGGGTGGGAGGTGTGGAATATTCAAATTGAATTCACTATTTTGAAATGCTGGTTCTCTCCTGGTCTTTCTCTGCTCTGCCTAACCATGTTAATTTGATTGCATGTGTAACATTCATACTACACACTTTGTAGATTACGAGTGTTTGATCATTTGAACACGTTGATAGAAGTAAAGAATGAATTTCTAGTACTAATTTAGTCTATCTACATGTTTCAGCACCCCAGCGATTTTCAAAGGATGGATATGAAGAACATATGCAAGTGAACCATCTTGGCCCAGCACTTCTTACTATTTTGCTCCTTCCGTCTTTGATCAGAGGGACTCCGAGCCGGATAGTTAATGTCAACTCTGTTGTAAGTTCCTGGTTTGCCAAATATACATGTGATTGTGCCACTAATTGCCTCTTACTTTGGGATATAAAGGGAAGTAGGGAATTGTAGAACTCTGTTGTGAAATGATGTAAGAGAACCATACAATAGGGGTCCTTAATTCACAGGGATGTGTTGCCTTGACTTCTTCTTGATGTGACTATCCCATTTTTCCACATGTTAATATTTGTTACCGATCTTAGGAAGGAAGTTAGATAATTTTGGTTTCTTTCGAGGATAACATTATTGCCCACTGAATCAGAAGTTAATAGGGAGCAGCTGCTTTCTTTGATTGCTCAGAATGCCCCAATTTTATGGAAGGAGATGGAGTTTTCATGATTTTGGCAGTAATATATTTTGTGATGTTAAGATCTCTCTTTAAATAATCTTCAGGATCACTTCATCCAATTGCGTTATGGACTTCTTTTCCCCTTTGATAATTATTGCAGTAGTTTTGGTATTCAGTTCTACTTTAAAAGATCGGCACGTGTGTTAGAGTAGCTTTCTGCATTTCTACTTGTAAAGTTAAGGTTCATATGCAAATAGATACTTCCGGTTACGGAAAAGAATTACAAGATATCTTTTGATTCTTAAGGTGATAGAATGTACTGATGGTGGCTACTCTATTTCAACACAATTCAGAAGAAAACAAGTTTGTTCAAAAATTGCACTATGAAAAAGCAGATTAATAAAATTTAATATCCAAACTAATTGCAAAATATGACCTAGATTGCTTTTGAACTCTATGAAGATAGTAGCAAGTGAATTGGAATACGATTTATGCTTATTGTGAAAAATAGATTTTTATAGTTTTCCTTATTGTTTTCCCAGTAGATCTCATGTATATTTCTTAGTATGTTGCCCTTGAACTTGAGCTTAGTGGTAGTCATTTCATTTTGGGTGGGGAGGTCAAGGATTCAAATGCTTGATGTTTGTCCCGAAAAAGCAAACAAGCTGGCCTTTTTTTTTTCTTTCGTAATGTATCTCACATAATAATGTGTGTTTCTGTTTGTTGTGTTTGTAGATGCATCATTTAGGGTTTGTTGACCCAGATGATCTCAATTTGGTTTCTGGTAGGAGAAGGTATGGCAGTATGATTGGATACACAGGGAGCAAGCTTGCACAGGTACAAGATTCACTTGATTTCTACTCGTATTTGCGGCAGCAAAAAAGGGGAAAAGAAAATGTTGATTCCTTTTTATTTTCATTTCTCTCTTGGCTTATACTGAACAGCCAGGCTAACTGAAACCTGGTTATAGGGTTCAAATTTTAAACCCCCTGGAAGTACTAAAATGATATGCTTTAAGTAAAGTCTGGCACCGGCATATCCATTGCATTGTAATATATAGAAGTGGGTGAAATATGTGATATTATAATGAGTGATGTGAAAGGAAGCAACATACTGGATCAGCATGGACATTTACGTTAGAAATTCAGGAAAGAGGCCACTATTAGTGTTTATTGATAATTGGTTTTTTAGGAATTGGGTTTGGGCTTGTGCTGTTAGCAGTTGACTTTGGCAATGCTACATCTCAAGTTCGGTTCCTACTGCTGAACTACCAAAAAAACAATATATATTTTTGATGGGGAAAGCTGGTGTAAAACATTGGATGCACAATGTGATGTAATTTCTGGTGGTTTCAGATCATGTTCAGCAGCATTCTCCAGAAAAAGCTACCTTCAGAAGCGGGAATTAGCATCATTTGTGTCTCTCCTGGCATCGTCCACACGAACATTGTAAGTTCTATGTATGCGCATGCGTGGTTGTAGCTCTCTTTTGTTTTTATTGTGATGGAATTCTTGAGCATCTAGCACAGTTTTTCTTATTTTTGGTCTGCACTTAAGTTCTTGTATATAATTCTCCTTGCATACAGGCGAGGACACAGCCTCGGATAATTCAAGCTGGTTACCAGCTGATTCCATATTTCCTGTTCAATGCTCAAGAAGGTTAGTGTTTGCTTCCTTGCTAGAGAAATCACTGAAATAATAAATTGTTGATTTGAAAGGATGCAAAATTGGCTCGAAACCCACAAATTTTCGGAACTGGATCAAATGCCAATCCTTTTTCAAATATGAACTGTACTTTGAGGTTAAAAAAGTTCCCCACCAAAAAACGCATTGGAAAAATATTAACACATTATTCATATTGGTTTGTTTACGATATACTGTTTGGGCCTTTGGTCTTATTGAAGGTACCCAGTTTTTTCAGGGGTTGAGAGGTTAAGTATACCCCATCATCCGAATCAGGTACCTAGTAATAATCACACCCATTTATCAAAGAAAAAACTACACCAATACACATATATGCACACACACACATGCATATACATATCCATTGTGATATGTCACATGGGAGCATTGCCTCTAGTGTGGCATGATCTATAGCGAATGGTTTGTATGTCATATATTGTTTCAAAGAAATGTATGGTGCATTGATTGCTTTTGTTAAATATTTCCAAAAGTTTGTTAAATATTTCTGAACTTAATAGAATAGACAGTTTTAAATGATTCTGTCAGAGTCTTTTCCAAAGTGATGTCTACAAGCTCTCTCTCTCTCTCTCTCTTTATGCTTTTGAAAGTACCGATTTTGCCCTTTTGGAATCACCATTCCAACAAACCATCTTAGTATACAACACATTGTGGTTTGTGCTTTTAAAAATTTAAATTGATTATATCTTACTGGTGCATCTCAGGTGCAAGAAGTGCCATCTTTGCAGCTACGGATCCTCAAGTGTCTGAGTATTGTGGGGTTCTGAAGGCTGACGATTGGCCAACTTGTGCATATCTTTCTTGCGATTGCCGGCCCACAAATCCCTCGGAAGAAGCGCACAATGTGGAGACATCTCAGAGAGTGTGGGAGAAGACATTGGAGCTTGTTGGGCTCCCTTCTGATGTGGTCGAGAAGCTCCTTGAAGGTGAAGACTTTCAGTGCAAATATGGCGTTGATTGAGATTAGCTCTCAATTTCTCTAATGTGACAATTTTTGTTTTCTACAAATGAGGATAGCTCTCAATATCACTAATGTATTTTTGTTTTTCTACAAATGAGGATTTTAGTTGGAGTTAAGTTTAATCAAATTGTTTTATTTTTATTTTTCGGCGAATGTGGCTTGAAATGTTTGAGCAATTGGTCTCTCTCTGAACTCCATTTTTCCCTTTTTTTTTTTTTGAATATGAACCCAATTTCCATCTTTTATCTTTTACGATCCAACAGACTCCCCTGTCCAAGCCGTCTGTTATCGATTTTATTCAAAAATCGAAATCCTTCAATTTTTTATGTAATAATTACTTGGTTTCAGGTGTGATAGTTAAACTAAATCTGTCATAAATTAGTGCTCAGTTAAGCCCAGAAGGAGTTAATGGCCTGTAATCAAACACTGCAGAAGGTTAACCAGAAGGAGTTAATGACCTGTAATCGAACACTGCAGAAGGTTAAGAAAGAAACTCCGAATTGTTGAACTTACAGATGTTTGATGTACGATTCTGTCTCTTTTAAATCTTGGGTTATTAATACAACAAAGTATTTGGTGAATCAGCTGGCTCTCGTTTGCCTTGATTTCAAGAGATTTAGGACCTGCAACAAATCTCAAATCATTGCAAGTTAATTTCTGCTCATTTCCATAAACTTTGAAGCTTAAAAAATGACGCAGATCTGATCCTTGAATAATTGAAAATTTGAAATGAAGGAAAGAAAACAATACAAAATAAACCATTTTAAGGGTCTGAACTCTTTTTTTTATTTTTTTCATATTCATGATTTTGCTATTCCTTTGTAATAATCATGATTTTCCTAGTACAAATTGTAAGCCTTCAAATTTTTGGACCCAAATCCTATCTTTTGGAAGGAGGGACTCCTTGGAATAGGTCCATCCCGCGGGCGCACCTACCTTTAATAAGGACTGAGCACGGCATGTCACATTATCATGTTTTCCCTTTTTTTTTTTTTCTTTTTCTTTTTTCGTGTGTGCGTGATCATGTTCTGCAAATAAACCTGTTCCAATTTATTTGGTTACAAAATTTTCTTATAAAATCAAGCACTTGCACAAAACTTTGTGGATGAGAAAGATATTGTATATTGCTCATATATGTAGGGATATTATAGTAATTATTACTTAATTTTTTTAGAAGTATTTTAGTAATAATTACTGAACTTTATCCACTTGATATATCTACTCTGGCGAAAGACTCACTTAGAAGAATCATTTGGATATTGAAATCCACTTTATTTTCAAATAATGAAAGCTGAATTTTAAGTTTTGAATCAATTGGATCTCTCTGCCAACCATAATGGGAAGATATAGGGATGCCATTTTTTTTAACATTTGTTTTAAGACGTAGCTAGGGGAGGAGGTTATATACTCATAATTTCGTCATAAATACTCCTAAATAAGGTTTTACCCAAGGAAGTAAATCAAAATATATTTTTTGGATTCTATATCAAAACCCATACCCTATAATTCAATGTAACCGTTTCGTATGAAAAAAATAAAGGGCGATAAACTTTTGAAAAACTATACAAACACCCATACCCAATGATTCTATTAGAGCATTTCTCTAAGACAGATGAAGCGAATGGATCTCATATTCTTTTTTCTTTTTACAATCTCCAAATTTATCCCTGTAGCAACAATTTGACCAAGTCTTGGGGTTGCATGTTATGTTTTCCACGTAATTAGCGAAATCATTTAATGTTTGAAAAGTCTCTAGTGAGCTTGAAAATCATTTGATCTGGATCGAAAATCAACAAGAATAGAATCGGTTTTGAGAAGAACATATATCTGCCTGGTTCCCCATAAAAAAACTTATTTTTATATTTTATGCATTTTTAGCTTTTTTGATACTTCCTTAGATATCTCAAAAAAATTGCTTCGGGTGTGATACGAAGTTCAAGAATTTTTTTTTTTTAAACTTTGAATCGCCTATGACATATTCACAATCACCTATTTTGAAATTTGATGGATATGATGATTATGACTTTTCTGTATTAAAAGTAAATGATCGATCTTTTTGTATATTTTTTTATTGAAAAAATATACTCATGAATTGAATATTATTGCTGATAAATGTTATTAATTTTCCTTAGAAGAAGATTAAACCATAGATAAAGAGAAGAAGATTACCCTGTAATGAATGAAATACATTAGTCTGAATATTTTGTGCAATAGCATTGTTTTAGTTCTTGTCAAGTTTTACATTAGTTGTTTGGGCCTAATTCAATTTGTGTCTGCTAAAGGACATTTTTTATTCACCATGGCATCTCTTTTGCACAATCTCCACCATCCATGCTAAATTGAGAGGTTGTTATGCTTGCTAGGGGTAAATATATAAATCCAAGCCGTTTATCTCTCCAAGCTGGTTTAAATAATGTGGTTCATATTGTGCTCATAGCTGGTAAAAAATTAAGTTAAAACGTCAATTTGGCGGTATTGGTTTACTACCAAATGATGATATTCTTCGGTCATAAAAGGGAAACATTTTCTTGGGTCAGATATACACAATTTTGTGTGGGGTTCGATAGCCATGTCCTCACTAGATTACTAGCATTACATTGGTAAGAATATAATACACCGGTCAGAATGTAGACTAGCATCTTAAAAATGCTTATAGTTTTTGTCGATATTATTGTCGACTCAGTTTTGCCTCATGAGACACAAAACTACATGCATCTAAAAACCTATTAACAAGCTCGCCTTTTTTTGCCAAGAAGTTAACCGCACAAAGTTATCAGTTCTCTATGGAGCGACATGGTGGCAATTGTTCAATCCGACATGCAGTTTCGTATAACTCTAGCATGATGGTGGTTTTTTTGTATAATATTTGTAGTGAATAAAAAATAAAAAAGGAAAGAAGAGGCCCATCACTATAGGAAAATTGTTTCATGCGGGCTGGACTGTATGACGACATATGCGGTTCAAAAAGTGTAAAGCATCATCTTAAAGATGAATGCAAGTAGATGTTCCATCTAAAAACAATGGAAACTAACGGTCCAAATGTTTTCTTACTAGTCTAGTTTTTAAAATTTACTTATTGTTTCATATTCGTGATCTCCATGTTAGAGATACATGTCCTTAAATATTAAGTCCAAAAATCCATCTCAAAAATAAATTTATTAATAGACCCGCATTTCTATATATGCTGGCTTGGCCACATAGAAACCGGGTCGATAACAATATGCATCAGCGGCCAATCACAAGTTTTTCAACAATTCGGAGAGAGAGAGAGAGAGAGAGAGAGAGAGAGAGAGAGAGAGAGAGAGAGCCACATCGATTAGTGTTATTGCTAATCTATCGTAGTATATTTACAGTATACTATCAAGAGACCATTTATCTTTCATAATTGAAGGTCAACACTAATTGTATTCATTAGATGTCAAATTAAATAGTTTGAAGTGAGACACAAAATCTCAGACAAATTGTTTTTGGAACTTTATATCTAATCAATGACTCTCTTACAACCATCCATTTTGAAATTCAAGGGACTGAAAATAATTGTGACCTCCTTGTATAAAAGATAAATGGTTCCTTTATAGACATGTAAGAAAAAGTTTATATAAAGCCACAATCTTATACTATTGAAGTAAGGTTAACATCAAAAATTTAGTAAAAAAGAGTTTTTTGAAGTTAAAAAGCCTTCCAATTGATCATCTTGACATTAACATGTATGGATCTAACGAAAAAACGAGTTTCCAATCCTAATAATAGTACATCTTTTAAGTAATCTAGACCGTTTATATTTAAGATTTCCAAGTTTCCATAGATACATTTGATATCCACCTTTTTTTTTGAAATTTTAAATTTCATAACTAAGGTTGCCGTCAAAGTTTTTGGTACCAGAACTATATCTTCTAGCAAAAATTTAGAAGTACGTCTTACTTGTATAGTATAGGGTGGGCACCTTTCAAACCTTATCGATACATTACAGTTTATGTTCCGTTTTGAGAATATCAATAAGTTAAGGATCTTAATACACTCTAATCAAATGACTTAATGACTATTGCTCCAAGTTGTAAACTCAAAAGTTATCTTTTAATAAAAAAAGTTCTTCTTTTTTTAAGTTGGGAACTAAAAAATGTGCATTTTGGTAATTTGGATTTACTTAAGTCCCTTAACAAAAAATAAATGTCTATGTTTGTTCTGGGTCCTAAACTCATCATAAAGATTCTTGATAATTATTCCAAGAATCTTTGAAGTAAGGGCAGTGAAGTTAGTTTGCTTGAGTAACTTAAGTGGGTTAAATTATCAAAAGTACAAAATACTTTTGCTGGTTAATGTTTCATATATCTAAACAGGTAATATGGGCATCATTTAATAAAATAATTAAGGAGGTTCATAAAAAAAATTGAAAAGGGAAAAACCAATTAACTTGTAAAACCACTTTACAAAATCATTAATATGGTCACACGGTCCCATTTACATAGAGCAATCTTGTTATTTATTAAGTTTTATTTAGTTAGAAAATGTTGTAAAAATGGCCAACTTTGCTGTTATTTAGTTAGAAAATCTCCCTTCTTTTGAAGACAACCCACATCTTCTGCTTTTGGGCCGAACTCTTTTAGTAGCATCCAACTTCATATTCTTACTCCTGATCACTTCCTCCACAGCCAACTTAATACTTGGATCGTCAAAATCACCCCAATGAAATTCATGAATATTTGACCCATGAATGGCTAATTGAGTAGAAACACCATCCGTGACTTCCCTTATCGGAGTCTCATTAAGCTGCTTGACATATCGATCAGCAAGCAGATTACAAAGACTCATAAGAGCTCTTCTCACTGAACTGCTTTGTCTTAACATCGCCATTCTTCTTCTGCAAGTGTCTGGGGGTGCAGGTAAATTAGGTATAGTTGTCCAGTCAACACGATTAAATTTTGCACCCAAAGCCACACGGTGCCTTGCATACTTGATCACCATGCGCCTGTTTTGCATAAATGCATCATTTTAATTTTGAAAATTACATGTATCACTTTGGTGATCCCCTCATAAATAGAAAAGAAACTGCAATTGAATGCAAAATCTTCTTAACTATCTGATCCATCTGACCATTGAAATTTCTTTTTGCGTGATGATTTCAACTTCGAATGGGTAAACTGATTGATAAAAGTACCCATATCCCCATCTTCATTGATAGAATTATCAATCATGTATTCATCATGATCATGTGGAGAAGCATGACTGAAGTTTTGAATTGTTTGGTCCTCTGCATCTTTTTCAGATGGCGCTCCTTCATTTGATGATAAAATGGGAAGAACCAACGGGGATCTAGACAACGTATTCTCAGAGGTTTTCTTCTTTTTAGAGGCATGATTGCCAATATCGCTTTTCATCAAATGGGACACCTTTTGTTTTGCAGATTTCCTAGAATCATGAAGAAGTGGTTGGAGACGGACTTTCCTATTCCTATCATAAGATACCCAAAGCACCTGCACCCAGCATCTCTCAGAAGAACTATACTCACTTTTTCTTTTCCTTTCTTTTTTCTTGGAAAGTAGCAAAAGAATAACTAAACTTAATATGAATACCTAAATTAATAGGGAAAAAAAAAGGGACTTGAGAAAAAGCAAAGGGAAGCACTAACAGGTAAAATTCTGTTATTTAAGATTGCAATGCAATAGATACATCAAAAAGTTTGAGTGGTGACCAGTCAATACAAATATAGGTTCCTCAAATAAAATGACAAGGTAATCAAAGAACCAACAAGATCCAGTAAGTAATGAAATTATGTCTATTTTTTCATTGATACAGAAACAATTTCCTGTTAGCAATATCACTAGTAAAATAGCACCTGTTTCTTATAGAAATATCTATCCTACCGCTCCTAGTATGACGAAAAATGCTCTTACTCAAAATTTCTATTACAAAACAAGGGGCAATGAGTGTTAAAAAATACTGAGTAAATTAAAAAAATACTCATATGTAAGAGCACCCTAACATAACATAAAATGAACTTATTTAGTTATATTTTAAATATTCAAAATTTAATTCTATGATAAAAATTTCAAACTTCAAAAGAAAAATTGATAAAAATATGCAAATTAAAATTTACTTAATTATAGTTTTGTATAAGTCGTTCTTCTACTCTTTCTCTCTTTCTTCCATTTACCCATATCCCTCTATTTTCGTTTCACAATGCACAATCAATATTGATTCATTTGTACATAAAAGGATTTCCATTGCTGCAAACATAAAATAGATAATCCTATAGTGAATGAATGCTTCCTTGGATCTTAAGAAAAGTTCCTTTGAAGAAATTATAAATTGGTAAAAAATTTATTCAAAACGATTAAAAATCTATTGTCTTTTCAGACAAAAATAATGTTAATTGACAGGAAAATAAAATTAGTAGTTCTATTTGTCTTATTAGCAATTAACGTAAATCTTTATCCATGCAATGCGTCAGTAAAGGTGTTTTATTTGAACGAGATAGAGAAATTTGTGTGACAATGATCCTGCACTATCACATTATATATTTTCTCCATGTAGAAAGCTCATTTTCAGAATATTTTTATGTAAATTTTAGTCTCCATTTTGGAACGTATGGATTATTGAAAATAAAATAAAATGTAGGGATGATATTTCAATTTAGCAATATACAAATCCATTGTTTAAAACTTAGAGTACGCATTGAGGGAGCATCAATAGATATTATGTTCAGAATAGATAGCAATGGTTTTAATAATGTTGTAAAATAAAAAGTTCACCTAAAATGGTTTAGAAAACTACATTTTCTATTTTTATTTTTTTTATGCTATTAACTTAATTTTAAATTGTGAATAGAATTCCTACTAACACGAAATTACAATTTTAATGTGTGTTAGCTTTTGAGTAACAATTTGATATCCTATATAAGTAATTACGCATTTGAATGTAATTGAAAAAAAACTTTTATATTTTTAAGTAATATATAAAATTAATTAGAAATTAAAATGAAATAAATGTAATGCCTAGGCTTTAAACAAAAATTATCAAAATTATCGCTAATATTCCTCATAATTTGTTAATTACAAAAAACCATTTTTTTTATTTTTACATGCATATCTATTTTTCTTGAAAATTTTCATCATATAACATTGTTACGATCCCATTATAATTGTACTGCCTGGAGCTCTCTAAAGGATCTATAAGATCCACAGCTCTATATTTCTGTAGCACTGGGTGATACGGTTTTGTTTGAACATTGAAGTTTTTAGCACTTCATAAAAATGCAGGGATCACCAAGAGTCCCAACATGATCTTACAAAATTGTGGTGGTGTTTGCCCCGTTATGGAGATCATATAACAACATTGTCTTTTGCGCCACTACCAAAATGTGGCCCCTTTTTGGGTACTTCTTCCCAAATTGGGAAGTGTCATATGCACTGCAGATCTAATAGATCCGTAGAGCCTAACCTTTGCGGGCCTATTTTGGGTATAACAAAATATTTCCATAAAAACAAGTTGTCATGTAGAAAATAAGGGATTGTATAGAATAAGACCATTTACCATTCTTACAAGGAGGTCACAATTGCTACTAGTCATTATATGTCAAATTGAATAGCTTGGGTGTATCACAAAATTCGAGAATATTTTTTTGAACTTTGAGTCGAGTCAATCACACTCACAACCACCCAATTTGAAATCTAACAGAAAAGATTGATTGTGACATGCTTGTATTAAAAGTAAATGCTCTCTTTGAATACTTTCCCAAGAAATAGAATTTTAGATGTTTTTGTAATAACAAAAACTATAAGTGATATTAATGATAATTTTATTAATACGGTGATGTCATCATCACAAACGGTTAATTGAGACTCAAAGTTTGACATTTATTGATGGGAGTACTTTCTTGTAAAGTATTAGATAATTGAAAACGTGAGTGGCACGTGTATTACCTATGCTATAAAAGTAGTTCTGACTTAAATTTATTTTTTAATTAATTAAGGGTGAGTTTTGTATATGGCACCCCCTTTACAGTGTAGAACTAAGGCACACCTCTAAAATGTGCTTGGAGATGTAGTTCTGGTTTTGAAAACCTTACGATGGCTTGAAAATTTATTTTTATCCCTATTTACGAAATTTAAAATTTCAAAAATGTTACGGATCAAGCAAATATAGAAACACCTAAAAATATTTAAAATAGATGGTCTAGATAACTTGTTACAAGATGAACCATTTTTAGGACTTAAATTTCTTTTCTTTTATATCCACACATCTCGAAGTCAAGATGATTGATTGGTGGATTTTCCAACATCGAAACACTCTCTTCTAGAGGATTTTTTTGGTGCACCACACTTTAATAGTTGAAGGTTGCAACCTTATAATAATTTTTTTCATTAATTAATGATATTTCTCAAATATAAAATTTATAATTATAAATCTAAACTCATTTAGATTTATCAATTAAACTTTAATAAACATAACATTTTATTAAGTTGATTGAGATTTAATTTTAAAAAGGAAAACTTACATTTAATATCCCTTATAGTTGGTGATATTTAAAAATTCCCCCATACTTTACACTTACACTCATGTTTCACTTTTTTATTTTTTTTGGGTAAATCATTGAGAAAAAAAAAAGGGGTAAGTCAAGGATTTGGACCCCTACCCTTTGGTGAGAATGAAGTCAAAGGCTTCATCATAGGGCTCGTTGGTTCTACTACCAAGGCCCCAACCCATTCTCAAGTGGTAAGTCAGTGGGGATTTGGGCTCATGTTCCACTTTTCATATTTTTTTATTTTTCCCCAAAATAGTTCCAAACTGCACATCGTAAAGAATCCAAGCAGAGCACCTAACTATCTGAAATCACTTATTACAGTGACTCAAAGCAGTTCGAAACAAACAGTTCCAGACTCTCATTGCAAGGAATCTAAGAGGTCTAAAACCTATTAGTTCTAAACCACTAATGAAAGGAACCAAAATGATCTGAAATTAACATCTTTTGAAAATAGATATTAAAATTAGTTTCCGATGTTTTTATTATTTTATTCAATGGAAAACTAAATTATTAACCAAATATTTAAGAATTTGATAGTTTAAAATTGTGTTCATGAATTGAAAATTATTCCAATTCATAACCATCATCATCAGAGCCTTTTTTCAACTATTTTGAGTCATTTAAGAAGTAACCAAATAAACAAATAATGCCAATAAGCAGTGAAATTGAAAAGAAAACTCACCTCAGGGTTCTTTGATTCAAAAGCAATTGGTGTCGCAACATGGAAAACTCCATCGCATCCCTTGACAGCTTCATCAAAGATACCTTCGTCATAAAGGTCTGCATTCCAAAGCGTGAGTTTCATGTTTGCCTCTGGCAAATCAAGGAGATGCTCTGTCTTCTCCTATGACAAATGAATGATCCATAGCATCAGCAATTGAATTATTGCCATGTAAAAACTGAAATATATAGGAATGAAGAAAATGTCCTTAAAATATAAAGAATAAGAAAATAATAAAATACATGTATATAGGATCATGAACTCGCCCCCT
>NW_006494910.1:4320418-4378837 GCF_000471905.2 Amborella trichopoda | reverse complement strand
AAAAGTAAAATAAAATAAAATAAACTAGTATAGTAGTAGTACACTAGTACTACGTCCCCCCTCCCCCCCCCCCCCCACCCCCCCCCCCACCCCCCACCCCACCCACCCACCACACACACACACACAGATATACATGTATGTCTGTTGCATAAATATGGATATGTATGTCAGTACCTAACACATATATAGTTGCCAGAAAAACTAATCTCAAAATTATCATTTTTGACAAGACAAGTCCATATACCATTTCAAGAATGGAGGAGCAGTATAAAAGATGAAAATAAAGACTTTCAATAGTGAGATTTGTAGATGAGATGTCGAGAAAAAATGTCTTGGTTTCTAGAATGTTAGACACACATTCGCAAGACGTCTGCATACAAATAAAACCATGAGCAAATGCGTCCATGAGTCATAGATACACACATAAAATGGTTGCTTCTGCGTCCCTATTCTCTTCAATCTTCTTTTCATGACAGGTGGAGTTTATATCTTATGGGCTTTGCCTTCACAATGTTTTTGCCCCTTGAAGGAAATGCAAAAGAAGTACGACTTGGCTTGATAATTCAAAAAGCGCCAAATTAAATCTCTCTAAAACAATGCGGATATAGAAGTTCCTAAATAAGGGCCTATCCTAGAAATGGCATCGAGAAGTTGTTAATGTAGGGCCAGTGATCCAAAATCACCCCCAACATGAATTTTTTCTCTTTATTAAGGATAATTTGGTTAGTATATAGACTTTACGTGATAGCTAAGTTCATATTGCAGAGGCAAGATTTTGATGGAACACTTTTGTGAAGGTTGTCATTGGGGATTTTGGGGAAAACTGTAACTATCATTGTGCCTTAGATTGGATGGTTCCATCGCCATTTTGCAATGTAGGTGTAGCACCGGTGATGAAATGGACGATGTAGATTGATTTTGTGGTTCTTTAATGGCAGTAGAAAGGGGAATCAGTTGTGCTTAGCCATTGCAATTGTGAGATAACCCACCAGTTGCCCGTGGAGATAGCGCGATTAGGATGAACCACATATATTTATAATGTTATGGTTTTTGGAGTGTGCTTTGTGGAGTGTTGTTGTTATTTTCAGTTTTCCTTTCTCTTTTTTATTTTTTTCTCTCGGTTTTGTACTAATTTTCCCAAATTATTTTCCCAAATATCATTGTTGGGTGTTTTGAGTTTTTTGATATCAATTTGTTGGTTATAGGCAGTTGGTTTCAAGGTATTAGATTTATTGTAGCGCATGGTTCACTGCAATATCGAACAATGAAGCAAGTCTCTGTTTCCAAAATTTAACATTGTCTCATGTTTAATCTTCCAATATACAAAATGGTTTGGCCTTTAGAGATGCACCATGTGCAACTACTACAGAACTACCCCTTGAATATCGTTTAATGTTCTTAACTTTACTATTATTTTCTGAGTTCGCATACAATTACAGTAACCCTTTCAGAGCTACCCCAGGATATCTTTATAGGATATTTATTTTATTATTGTTTTCTGAATATTCATGTTAAATGGGTTACATATGCAGACGGAGACCTCCAATGAAGCAAGCAACGGGCTTATTTATATAAACTGATCAAAACAACACAACAGTAAAAGAGATGTACTTCAATTGAAGTAGGAAAAAGAAGACCTACTCGTCTTACGAACGGTGGCTCTGACTGTGTATCCCTCCTCTAGAAGGCGCTTCACGAGCCATGAACCCACATATCCTGCCGCCCCTGTTACACACACTGTGCGCGCCATCTCTCTCCTCTTCTAATTACGCGGTTGAAGGGTAATTCATCCTGCAATCGGAAATTATCAGATGAAACGCATGCCCCTTTGGGTTGTGTGTAAAAGATTGAAACCCTATCCTACTCTCTCTCACCAAGCTCTGTTGCTCGCAGGACAAGGGCTCGCTCTCACAACGCTCACGAAGTTGACTAATCGCTCATTAAGAGGTTCTTTTGGCCCTCTTTTTTTCCATCGATGACGATGAGTGCTTTCCCTCATTGATTTTTGGTATTAAGGTTTGATTTTTCTGTATTAAGTTAATCCTTTATATTATCTTTCTATTCATATGGTTTAATTTTCTTATGTTGATTATCTATTTTAGGGTTTCAATATTTTACCTCAAATGTGATCATTGTTGGATATGGTTATATCCAAAATCACCATCATAAAAAAAATCTTATATTATTGGGATTGATATTGAAGAATTTTCATGTTTATTAGGATTCTTATTTTGAGAAACCAATTTATAAACTTCAAAATGAGTAGTAGTAGAGGAATGGAACTAGAAGTCCAAGAAAATTTTGAGTACTCATGTGCAATGTCCAGTATCATCCAAGACATAAGACAACTTCAAGAAACTCTCCCTTGAGTTGTCATTCAAGAGCCATGTTTGTGTGAGGAAAGAGTACTTAATGCTTTATGGTACTGAAAGTCGCAAACAAGGTTTGACAGACTCATGCTGGACAAAAAAGAAAAAGAGCTCCAAGGTAGCATGAACCTCAATAGCTTACCAATCTGTTTTCAAAATTCTCTCTTTTCAAAATTTTTCCCTATGTGTTTGTTAGATTTCAAAAATCTTATTTTTCTTTGTTAAAATAGCATGCCTATGCACCTGGTTATGTTTTTAAAAAGCTCTCCTTTTTTCAAATCGTTAAAAATATTTTCTAAAGTGAATGAGTTGGAAAAACTCGTATATGATGTTGCCATGATTCTGCCTTCTTTGAAATTCTTGAAGTTTTGATTAAAACCCTTAGGAACTCATAGGTTCCCAAAACCTTAACCTGAACCTGTGGACCTTAAGAATTTAGAGTCAAAGGCAAACAGTGTTGAAAGTATGGCCTATCAAGGTCTAAATTCCAGTAGTCTCTCATTCAGTGGGAGCGATTGAGAGATTGAAATCTTGGTGTCTTGCGAAATGGAACCCAGATTCTTTTACCCCGAGTACGAATGAGGCATCGGGAGTTCACGTGTTGAGAAAACAATTTCTCAAGGAGATGTGAGTTCACCTCTTAGTTAGGATTTTATAAGTTAGCCTCATGTTTAGTTGCAATCGGCCAGGGCTCGGAGAATCCAAATGAGAAAAAAAGACCCCGAGTACTTATTGAGTATTCGTCCTGTATTGAATGGTCAAGACTTATGGGACATAAGTCTGTATCCTGATACGAGACCATTGCATGGCATGTGCATTTTCATTTCGTACGGGAAGTCACTCTTCCAAATGCATTATCCGAGTTTGGAAGAGCCAGTGCACATGTTCTTTAAGAGGACTCCTGTAATTGAGTTGGATTATTTCCAACAGGGGTACACCTGTAATCTATTGAGAGCCAAATGATCAGAAGTTTTGGCTCAGCGGTTTTGATATGACCAATTATGTGTCTTTGTTTTAGACTATGGAACATAGGTCTATTGGATCGATCTGAGACTCGGTAGAACATCACTCGGGACTAGCCCAATGGAGTACTCTGATACCTATAGTTATTAACCTGAGATCTCATTATACATTTTGTCCGATTTTATAATTATGAGAAAAACCTAATAATTGCTAAAAAATACTTTAAATATTTATTTTGAATTTTAAAGAATTTTTCAGAATTTTAACTGATAAAAAAATGAGGGTTTTCATATTGTTTGGCTCAAATTCCACTTTAGTTCTAACCTGGTAGTGCCATGTGGCGTCCGAGTGGCCATAGGGCTGCTACATAGCACTCCACACCTCACTCTAGGATCACCGCCCAGATGGGCATAGATTCCTAGGTGTGGGACTAGATTGGCATTTGGTTGCTTATTTTATAAGGGGTTGTGTTATGGTGTATTGTTATATATTGTTATATTTTATTATATAATGTTATAAATTAAGGCCCTATATTTTTTTCACATGTCTTGATTAACTCACACATGGGTCATGCATGGCATGTGTGAAGTTTAATTAATTAATTTATTTGATATTAAAGAGAAAATACATTTTCAAATTTGAGTTGAAAAATATCTTCACATAGATGTGTGATGGGGACATTATCTTTAAATTGATTGGTTTGAAATTCTAGATCTATAAAGTGATTGGCTTTGATAAAGTAAAATATTTACACATATGTGAGCTTTATCAATTACTTCTTTGCCGTTTAGCCTTTGTGATTATCTACTCTAATACATTATTAGAAAAAACTAAGGGTATTTTTGTAAGGCCATATTGGATACAATTGGAACAAAAACATGGGCCAAGGACAAAATGGTAAAGTGGCATAACTTAGGGTTAGGTTGAGTGATAATGGTGTGAAATCTCATCCCTTCATCCTAGTGGTTGAATGGGGATGGGTGGCTAGGTACATTAGCTTCTCATGTGCCTTTGGATTACTGCATCAAGGATATTGATTGAATCCAAAGTTACACCCATGTTATAAAAGTGCATCATGAGATCTCAAACCCTATCTATCTCAACTCTTGAAATATTTTAGAAAATTGTTGCTTCCCTACTTCTTCTAAGGTTTTGTGAGAGAAAATTGAAGAGAGAGAGCTTTTAGAGTTCTATTAATGATGATCTTGATGGTGGTCCTCCTTTCTTATGCTTAAGTCCATAGTGTGCATTTTCTTTTTTCATAAGATCATATCCTTCGCATCTATAGTTGCTGAAGTTTTAAATTTAAAAAATTTTCATTGATCTTAAAATCTTCATTTGATCATCTTTTGCATCATGTTTATTCATAGTGTGGTCCTTCATGAGTTATAGGCTATATGCATGAGAATCCATGATCATGCATAGTATCTATTAATTACTTTGCTTCAAACCCATCAAATAATTTAGTCTCAAAGTGTCACTCCATTTTCAGAACTTTTTCATCATGTTTTTACTTATGGGGGTTCATAATCTTTCCATACAAGACTGCTTTGGTGGTCTGAGGGACCACCGTGTATAGTTTGGCCATAACTCTCTTGTTCTTTATCCGATTCGATTCAAACCTTTTTCATTATGTTTTGGATGGTAATGCCAATATGTTGAGATTTTCAAAAGTGATTTTAAGGTGTGTAACTTCTTCCCATTTGGATTAGACAGTCCTGTGAGCTTGAACCACTTTTATACAATCGGAAGGTACAGAATTAAGTCCTTATAGGGCCCGATTGCGTAGCCCCGGCACAAGGGGTTCGAAACATGGATTCCCTATTTTAATTTGGCATTCTAATTCCCAGTTTAGTTGATTTTATTCTTTGGAATTTTGTTTAGATTAGTTGCAAGATGTATTTAAGCTTTGAGACATAGTTTATGTAATTTGTGCTATGAAAGTGTAATTTATAAGCTAGTCTTGCTTTATATGTAATTGCCCCATAAGGAGTTGGTATTTATTTACAGTGGTTATACAAGGCTAGAAATGGTTGTAATTGTTATGTAAAATGATTGTAAGTTCTTCACTTAGCTTGTTTTTTAGCAAGTGGCTTGTTGAAGGTGTCCATTTTTCCTTGTTTTTCGACTTGAAAATTTGCTCTAGTCTTTGTATATACTTTCAAGCAGAAGTTCAACTAGCCAGAAAGTCATCATTACTATCACTTATCTCTTAATTCAAATCCCCATATAATTAAAACTCATGACCATAAGCAAAGATAGTACAATTCCAGTTCAATGTCTTACAGATAAAAAAAATTCATTGGCGTACCGCCTTTCTTGAAGGCACTGGTCATTCAAAAGATAACTCATCAATTTTTTTTTCTATCGTGTCTCGGGTGTTTACTTCTTTGCTATTCACTTGACGTCCTACGTGAATGCCAAAGAGGGATAACTGTAGACAAACCCCTCGAAATTCTAGTTAAAAGAAGTTCCCAAAATCCTTATCTAAGTCCTAAGGAGTACAATAACTCTAGTGAGCCATAGTGAACGTAGACCTTTAGAATTACCCAAAATCTATCTTAATATACTCAAAAAATCACTTTAGACACCCATGAACCTAATGAACCCCAAAAACTAACCTGAAGGTTGATCTAACACCCAGAAACTTGAAACTGAACCCTAAAGTCCTAGCTTTATAGGCTGGTAACTCAAATTTGCCTAAATTTAGCTCTAAATTATAGAGGAGATCATAAGCTTTCAAACAGTCCAAGAATCGCCCAAATTTAACTGACGGTTAGAAAGTTATGGCCACATGAAAAATTGTTAAAAAACATGACATCTTAGTCCCCCATGTTATTTGACATGTGCCGGGCGATTGACGTGCAAAGCGCGCAACTTGCCGAATGAAGGCCGCGCATCACCGAAATGTATTTTGAGTCTTATTTTGGCAACATTTAAGGTGTTTTTTTACTAGAATATTCCGAAAAAAGTCCAAAAATTAGCCTAATCCTAATCCAACTAGAACTAGTAGATTAAAACAATAAATTTCAACCCTAACCCAAGCTCAAGCCTATAAATACTCCCCTCTAAAATCCCAAAAACGATATTATGAAAAAAAAAAAAAAAAAACTGAAAAGATTCTTAGTAAACTCCTTAAGAAAATTCCCAGATAATTCAAAAAATCCATGAATTCCAAATAATTAAGTAATCACCTCTAGAAAATTAGAAAACATTCAAGAAAATTAGGAAAAATCCTAAAAAGACTAAAACAATAGAGGAAAATTTTCCAAAGACCCTAAAAAAATAGAAAATCCCCAAAATCCTTAAAAAATAAGAAAAATCTTTCAAAAAAATAAGAAAAAACCCTAAAAAGCCTTAAGCTAAAGCTCTTAAGCCCAGATCCTCGTAACATCTTTCAAATTAAGATCCAATCCTAGTAACAAGTTATCCCAAATTCAAAACCTTAGATCCATTCTTTAAAAAGGCAAGGAAAATCATCAAAATGTATAAATCAGCTCATAATCCTGATACGGGTCCCCCTTTGGGTCCCACGTATGTGCTTTTTCTCTCTTTCTTTTAATTTTTATTCATTTTCTTTTTTTCATTTATTTTTATGTTTTATTTTATTTTAATGGTTATTTCCTTGTTTATTATATTTAGTTAATTTTTATAAAGCTTTTAAGGTCTTGTATGTTGATTTGGAGCTAGCATTGCTAGTGGACTTAAAAAATGACAGGATTTGTATAGATATGCAATGTTTATGAGCCTATAATTTGAGCAACCACAATCTCGGTATGGATCTTTAAAAATAACTCGTTCCGCATGAGATTTATGTCAATCTCATTCAAAGATTAGCAAATATCCAAGTATAAACAACTATGTTGGTCTTGGGCTGGGGAACCCTTTGACCTTGACTTTATGGACGACCAAAGGCTAGAGATGGGCCTGGTCGAGGTCCAAATAGTTCAATAGCCTATAAGAAGGTCCAAACCAAGGATAGGTTCCTAAGCTGAGCAACTAAGGACTGGTAGATCTCATAATCGCGCTCTAGATCAATCCATGTAATGAGCCGTGATGGCTCAAACCTCACCTCTTGGAAACATTAGAATGAATATTGGATGAGTTTTGGCCTTGTTGACCCAAGTTCTTGCACCGAGAGAGTCGACCCTAGTCAAGTTGACCCTAAGGTTTAAATGAGTTAGGAGGTGCAAGGGCCTTGTCGATGGTGTGAACCTCCGTTTTGACTTAAAATTGGAGATTTTAGTCCTACATGCTTACCTCCTTCAACGCAACCCGGGCCTCATGCCCTGGTTGTGCAGAGTGGTCAGCCATGCAGATTTCCCAAGCCATTAGACTCTGTGGAGTAGAAGGCGAGTTCTCAATGTTGAGCCTAGGATGCAAAATTATGGATCCACTAAATCTCATTTTGGGTTGACTCGACTCTCAAGGTAGACCCAAGGGATAGTGCCATAGGGCCCAATGGGCTGCCTTAGCCAGGGGGGTTTGGTGGAAATAGTGGACTCGTTGCCTGAGTCACCACAGACCACTGACATGGTTCTAACGTAGGATATATAAAGAAGGCACACAATAAAGGTTGAAACAATTTGCACTAGTGGACTATAGGTAGGTAGGTCTGGTCAAGGTTACCAACTGATGAAAATGGTTACGATTAGGTTTGACTAGGTGCCGGCATGACGCTGGTGCCAGTATAGGGGTTCTAAAAAATCATTTGAAATTCCTTTTAATATGTGCAAATTGCGTGTGATAAGAATGTGTGGAAGAGCAATACACAAGTGGTAGGTGCCAAAGGGTGTAATAAAACAAGCAAGAAGCGAACAACCTAGTTACTGATGTAGGATAAGGATAATGCAAGAAAGATAAAAATCTTAAAACCTAATCTAATCCGATAAGGATATGCTACAAAGATCTAAAACCTAATCTAATCAACTAAGGATGAGTAAACATAGAGAAGATATACGACTTAATCTAAACAGATAAATATAAGCAAAGACCCAATCTAATGATGCAGCCGAGCAAAGATCTAACCTAATGACCGGAAATTACTAGTTAATAACACCGGACAAAAACAACTACATTTTAGAAAAAGAAACAAAAGTTTAAGAAGAAATTAACAAGAAGATAGAAACATGTGCAAATCTAAGTTCTCCGCTACACACCCACACCCACAAGCGCAAGAGAACTTATCCACGCCAAAAGCTTCCACCAGTACATGGTCGATTTTCCTTTTATCCCCCCATCAAAAGGATCATCCAAAAAAAAAAAAAAAAATTTCTCTCTCTAAAATCTGACTAAAATAAATTAAAATATAAAACATTACTTCTTTTGACTGTAATCCGATCGCTTCAGTTAGTCGAGCACAATCATCTTAATTACATCTTCTCCCCTGGTTGGAGAGAACTCATCCTTGAGTTAGTTCTTCCTCACTAAAGGAATCTCATGCATAAAGAATTAAATACTTGACATTAAAAACATCATAAGTCTTCATATGGCTTGATAGTTTTAACTGATAGGGCATTGTCATTGATCCTCTTTAAACTTTGGCATGGCCCAATCTTCCAATTACTAAGCTTGTTATAATCCCCAACAGTTAAAGAGAAAGGATAAGGAACATAAAAGGAACAAACACACCTTCATTAACACACAGACAGAACTCTTTTACAAGCTTCAACTTCTACTGGAGGCTCTGATACCGCTTCCCAGTGGGCGTCTGATTTTCTCTTCAGAAAGCATAATGCCAAATTTCTTACAGATATCATAGAATTCCTGGAGAAGAATAACATGATGCTGCATGTCTTTGCTGAAGAGTAAAAGGTCATCTATGTATATCAGGAGATGGTTTTGCAGGGGTTGAAAGATTTGGGACATCACTTTTTTAAAATATGTGGGTTATGAGATATTCCAAGGACATGAAAATTGGCCAGCGCATCATTCCCAAGCAAGCAGGGTATGGGGATGCTTATTGCTCAGACTGAAATTGATTTTTAGGCATGCATTTCTCCAATGGTAAATATCATCTCCAAACACATGTTGCAAAGCATTTGATTGAGTTTCCTGACAGATTGAACAGTACCAAGCAGATTCAACGGTTTCTGGGGAAGGATTGTCAATTATATGGCTCCAAAATTTTGCTTTATTTCTTCTGATAGATTCACTGCTATTTCTCGCTCCGGATCAGGATTCCATTCTTCTAATTTAGTTGGAAATATTTCAGAAATATCTGGAGTGTATGAGAGAGAACTATATTCAACAAAATAGTTAAATTTTTCTTCACACTCACCCAATATTCCAACTGTGGGATCCTTTTACTCATACCTCTCTTGCAACTTCTGTTGTGAGGATTTTTTCTTTCTTCTTGGTTTCTGGAAATCATAGGTTTTTGAACAGAAGAGGCATGGATTTCTGGCATGAATGGTTCATATAGCATGTTTGGAGGGACGTTTTCTGAGTGGGTTTCTACTTTTGTCTGGGTTTGTTCAGGCATTTGCGATGGAATTTGTGGGGTATTTTGTGTTGTTTGGTTATAAGAGGAAGAAGGCCTATACTGTTCTTGGGTTTGGGTTTGGGGCTGAGGTCTCATTCTTTTATGCAAATCAGGGAATAACTAGTGTTCTGGAAATTGTCTTTCTATCTACTTGGAGGTATCAACTGGGTTGTAGGAAACATGGTTTTTGGGGTAGCAAACGGATATGCAACGGGTTTACTTAGACCTCAGCCCAAAACCCAAACCCAAGAACAGTATAAGTTTTCTTCCTCTTATAATTTTTTTGGACAATTTTGCAAAGTGTCCTTTTTTTTCCACAGACAAAACAAGCGTCTTTTTTTTTTTCTGAACTTTCTTACTTTTGACTTTCTCATAAATCTGAATTTCTTGAATTTCTTTCTTCTGAATTTATGTCTTTTCTTCAGCTTTCATTTTTCGTGCTTTGCTGGTTCAGGACAATAGCATTTAGAATTTTTTCCATATTTTATTCTCAAGTGATCTTTGTGCCAAAACTTCTGTAACTGCTGTTTTGTTTTGTTTTCTCCATTTCTATGCCAAGTCAAGAAGCATGAGATGAATTATTGGCCCGCTGAAAAATAAATATTGGTTGTTGTCAGAGGAGTCGAAAAGTTTTACACCTGTTTAATTGAAAAAACATTTATTCTCATAACTGACTCTTCCAATCTAATAAGTATAAAGAAAAAGAAAATTGCTAGTAGTTTAAAATTACAAAGATATACATGGTGACAATCATCCTTTCCCATTATAAATTTTCAGTTGAAAAGGTTTCGGGAGCAAACCATCATCTTCAAGATGCCCTCATAAGAAAAATAAAAATGATAAGAATGATCTAGAAAATGAGTGGCTGACATGGTCTTTAAAAACCCCGAAAAAAAGCCAAAAAATTTGTCAAAAGGTAAGGAGTTATTTTTCTCTTGTACTAGAAAATACTTATTCAACTACAAGAAATTACCATTATATTGATTGCTTTCTCACATCCGGCAGAAGAATCAGTATAATAATAAACAATTTCAGATGGACTTCTTTAGAACCCGAATTAATTGCCTGGATTATTGAAAAGGAAGTATTGGATGACTTGCTGATTTTCAAAAGACAACTATATCTTGATCATATTGCTAGAGAGTTTATGATAAAATTATTAAGATATACATATAGAAAAAATGATTTATGCGAATATTTTTAAAAAATTAATTTCACTGAGCAAGTTTTTATTTGAAGATATAAAGATGAAATTATTTGTAATCATTAACCATCCATTATAAAGCCATCGGCATCAATGTAGCTATTAGATAGCTTTTACAAAAATTTTAAAAATTGCAAGAATTGTTAAGCCAGATGACATTTTTGTATGACTTATTATAAAGAATTCAACAACATTATTGAAGATGAGTCACCAGCATCATCTCAAAATATCTCATAAAAAAATAACACAAGGTTTTCCTGAAGTAGTTTTACTTTATAAAGAGTGTATCTTCTTTTTATGAGTGATTTTACTATTTACCTTTTCAGTATGTGGAAGAGTGAGTAACGAGTGTATGTAATTATTGTTGTGTACTTGTTGCTTTCATTTTTGTTTTAAATGGATGCACAAATAAGTGACATGTGGAAGTACTTGATATACTAGGGTTGTATGGGTCTTTTTTAAGTGACATGTGGATCTACTTGATACTAGGGTACTGTATGATTTTGCTTTTCATTTATGGTTTAGCCCATAGTTTTGTAAACCAATGTGTGGTAAATCGGGTTATGTTTCACTATATATATGTAACCCTTTGTGTAAAATGAACCAGAAGTGAAGTTGAGTTTGCTTCGTACAAAGAATTGGGTAACCAAGCCCGATAGACTCATCACGATCCAATAGTCCTTTGGTGGACTTATCTGACTGTGCTTCTTGACGAAACTTAGGATAACAAAGCTCTCTTTTACTGTGAGCGTAATATCGGTTAGGAACACCGTCATGTATTGTTAACTGTTTTAGTAGCTGATCTGATCGAG
The DNA here is from genome assembly GCF_000471905.2 of Amborella trichopoda. The sequence continues at coordinate 4,367,005 of NW_006494910.1, read as the reverse complement.
ATGACTAATAAGTCACAACCCTTAAAAGAATATCTTGACTAATTGTTGGCGGTTGAGCACAATACTCAACCCTTTCATCTAACTTCTCCCTTATTTACTTTCTACCTCTCCATTACCTGCCCTACCAAATAACCCTATTTTTTTTAAAAAAAGAAAGAAAAAACAAAAACACATACAAAACTAAAAAATATTTTTCTCTATGCTTCCCTTTTGTTCCCTTTAATCTAATTTTGTCTCTTTCTGAGTTTCTCCATATTTTCTTATTTCCTTTTGCAATAATAATTCATCCATCTCTAAAACTAAGTGTTTATCTATCGTATTTTTGTCTCATTTACCCACTTTTACCTATACGTAAAGCTTTCCCTTTGCTTCTTTTCTTCTCTCATAATGTCTCTTTCTTCCCTTTACTTGTCCATTCATCTTAGCTTCTTTCTCAATTATTGAGTACATCTCGTTAATTCTTAGTTATGCATCTCCTTAGTCATTAAAGCTTCATGTACTTTTATTTTCATATCTTTATCCATTTAAAGTAGTATCTTGCCTTTCTTTACGTATTTATCATTTCTAGTTTCTTTAGAATCCGCTTTAGATCCTCTTTTCAAATCCTCTTTAGACCGTCTTTAGACTCTCTCTTTAAACCTCTCATCACTCTCTGACTGAGACTTTTCTCTTTTCTACTATCTTCACTTCTTTCCCACTGGTATTTTTTAAGGCTTTTTAACCCTAGGGATTTTTTTATTTTATTTTTATTTTTAGGCTCTTTAACCTTAGGGAACAAACATGATAATAAATAAAATAATATGCCTCATGGTTGGGATGTCTATCTATGTTTAAGAGCTCATGGATTTGATTCGCATGAGCGCCCCCCCCCCTTTTGGATTTGATTCGCATGCCCCCTCCCCCTCCCCCTCCCCCTCCCCCTCCCCCTCCCCGTCCTTTTTTCTTTTTTTAAAGTTCTTTAACCTATAATATTCTAGATGGCTCGGTCGTCCTTGTAAATTTAAGAGCTAATGGGTTTGATTCCCATGAGCCACCCCCTTTTTTTTTTTTTTTTCTCTTTTTAGATTCTTTAACCCATAATATTCTAGATTGTTGGGTTATCTTTGTATGTTTAAGAGCTCATGGGTTTGATTCTCATGAGCCTTGTGAATTTCCCTATATATAGCTTGATATGGGTTTCTAGTTTGAATTTGATAGAGATGTCATTTTATCTGTTCGAACTGAATTTTTTTTTTTTTAACCAATGAAATGATATGGTTTTTAATTCAGATTCAATGGAGATGCCATCTTAGCGATTTTACGACTTGCTTTTAACAGCTCATGAAAGTTGCATCGCCTCCATAAAACTTTTCTGGCGCAATTTCCTTTTTTTTTTTTAATAATTTTAACATTATTTAATAGAAACTAAGTATATTTTACAAGTGTGCGAGTGCACATGAATAAGAAGAATACTTTAAATTTCAAGCCATGGCCAGAGAATTGAAAATAGAGAGGCTAATATATCACTAACAAACTTCACCGGTTCAACTATTTGATATTTTTATCTAAGAAGTACATAATTAGATAATATACATTTCCTAGAAAGATAATACAATCACCATTGACGGATGTGAAATCATGCGATTGGAAGTGCACATTGATTGGGCTAAAAGTTCCTAATTTTTTTTAAACTTTGTAATGTAATCCCAATTGTTGGATTTCACATCTCATAGTCATGAATGACTATGACCTCCTTGTACTTAAAATGAATAGCCTATAGTTTTCATTAAATTTTAAAGTGATTTATTTATTTTATTTGTTGGACATCTCCATAACGGCCGTAAAGTCCTATTATGATTGCTGTCTATTAAATTATAAGATCTGCAGCCTCGTCTTGTGGTGCCACCTATGCATCTTCTTTGCATCTTTTTTTATTATGTTTTTAGATAACATCATCTCTATTTCCTATTATTTGTGGGCAAGTTTATGTAGTCCCTAAATAATCTTTGAAATTAAAAAATCTTCCATTTTGTGGGGTATGGATTGAATTTTCTAAAAATTGTGACCTTATTTTCCCCATTTGCCTTTAGTACAAAAATCCAACTTTTAAATTACCCAAGACTTTAAAACAAAGTGTTTGGGCAATTTTAAGTCCAATTTTCGATCCTCTAAGAAACAAAATGAGAATGATCAAATATAGATATCAAATATACCGTGTTGGGTCGTATTTGAGGTATGTACTGTCCATCCCATTAAGTCTGAAAGCCCATCCCATTAAGTCTGAAAGCTTACTAGCTTAGGTTAACCATCAATGCTTTTTTGGTTGAATTACTTTTTATGCTTTCATCTTTTTCTCTTGTTCATCCATGAGCATCTATCCTATCTGGATCTTTTCAAACCCTCCTTAGTCACCACCTATTGAACCGTAGATTAGGAATGGCAAAGAGCGAGAGAGAGACAAAGAGGATGGGGAAAAATGATAGATGAAAGAACGTGGGTGGGTTTGAGAGAGATTTGAGGGAAAAATCAGTCATCCCTCCCTCAAATTTTAGGGTCAAAATTTCATTAAAGAGATTATGTCGCTAAACTGTAGGGACTGTAACTTAGTGAAAGAAACAAACACAAAGAGAGAATGTAGAGAAAGAAAATTGGTGGGAGTCAAAGTTCAATCTCACAACAAAATGCTATATTCAAAATTGAAATCACATAAAACATGAGTTCCAAATTGGAATGTCCAACCCCTTTTATACTATTTGTCTTTCAAGTTTCCAATATGTATTAAAAGCTAACCCATTCTCATTGCCCAATCCACCAAGTTGCTAAACATACTCCAACTCCCAAATCTTGGAAACTCCTAATGTTGACTCTCTCTTTGCCCCTTTCAGGACTTTCGAAACCCACTATTACACCATTATAGGCACATGGAAACTAGTAGTCCAAATTGGATTTGGGGGTCTCATATTGGGCCCTACTTCATCCTCTTTGGGTTCGGGACAACTCGCCCTCGCGTTTGTATTTGAAACACCATAATACTAAGTGAGAACAACTATCTCTATAGGGCAAGTCTATAATATTGGTAGCCTTAAACTCATTTGAGAATTCTCGCCTATGAACTTTGAAACATAGGCTAAGATAAGTCCTGTGGTACAACCACAACCTTTTTCAATTCGAAGTCGGTGAGTTGCTATCGGGATCTTGCACTTAGGATTAAATAATAGCTCATCCTTCTTTTTAGCATTGCGAGCATTATTATACACTTATTACAAACTCATCAATAAGAACAACCAATATAAATGGCATCAGCTCCGTTGAGCATATCTTCCATGGCATCCGCGGTTTAGATAAGAAATAGAGAGCAAGGGTACAACCAAAGGCAATAGTCATAAAGTAGTAGAAAAAAGTCATTGGAGTGAAAATACATTTGATTATCACTACCATAATTGACAGAAAGAAGTTATTTACCATTTATCCCTCTGATTGTTTCCCTGTCTACTTCTTACCCTCCATCATAAATATCATTTATCTCACTTATTCCTTCTAGGATAAAGAGACAAGTTATCTCCAATATTTTGCAATCAACTCCTTCATGTCCACCTAGTTCTTTATAAAAATGCAGGAGCATCCACATAATCCTCTCGAAGGACGTGTTTGATAAGTGGCTTATGGAAATTGAAAACTTCTCAACTTTTCGTGTTTGATAAAAATGAGAACCCCAAATTAAATGTTTTAATCTTCCCACACCATATGTAAAAAAAAGTTCTAACCCAAAGGTCGGAACCTCAAATAGGAAGCTCTAAACTTCCTCCCCATTCGATAACCTAAAGCACGCTTCTCCTTCGATAAAGCCCTAATCTTTGAGCACACCACCCCGCTGAGCACCCACCCCACTGAGCACTCCTCTCTGCGCCGTTGAGCACCCACCCCATTGAGCATCCCTCTTTTCGTAACTTCCCATCCCGCCGTTGAGCCAACACGCCATTATCTCAGGCAAACCTGTGATCCTTACCATTGATCTTGAGGTATGCACTTTATTCTCTCTGTTATTGATTATTGTGTTTGTTCTTGAGCTCTTGAAGCAAATGACTCTTATTATTAATCTCGGTGTTTGTTCTTGAGGTCTTGAAGTTTAGAGCTCTTATACCCCATGATTTTAGGGTACAAGTTTTTTTGTGGGGTTTTCCCTCTCTGTTGACTCCCAATTTGGGTCTTCTTAATTTTTTTTTTCTCTGTCTCTTTTTCTCTGTTATTTTCTCACTATTGAAAATGGGCAATGGATGTTACTTGCTTATGAAATGCACTGTGCGTCTAACGTTATACAAACACTATTGAAAGTGAGTGAGTGAGTGCTTTAGAGAGAGAAAGAGAGAGTGTGTGTTTGAAAGTGAGTGCTTTAGAGAGAGAAAGAGAGAGTGTGTGTTTGAAAGTGAGTGCTTTAGAGAGAGAAAGAGAGAGAGTGTGTGTATTTTCATGGCAGATCTCTGATCTTTCTCTACCAAATTTTAGCAAGTACCGCCTTTTCTTAGTTCTAGGGTTTTTCTTGTCTGTGCATCTTCTAGTTTCTCATTTTCTATATGCTTGGCCCTTAGTTTTTGCAATTGCAGAGCTTGATTGAGAAGAATTATTTTCATGGATTCATTTGCTTCTTTCATGTTCTTTATTTTGAGGGTTATCGTTATTATTATTTAGTCTAGGTTCTTCTCAATTTCATTTGCAGCTCCTAGGAACTTTTGACAATGCAGAACTTAATTTTTTTTAAAAAGAAGAAAAAAGGCTTTTTGTGTGTTTGTATATCTTGCAATTTACTATTGGTTTTAGTTTTTTCTATTTTTTTATGTAGCTTCTACTTCCAATTCTACCAGTGTTGGGGCATTAAATTGCAGAGCTTGTATGAAAAAGTGTTTCTTGTGGATTTGTTTTCTTGCAATTGGTTATTTTTTGTGAGAAAGTTAGCCTTTTCTTGAATTTGGTTCTTGTTATTTTTTTCTTTTTTTTTTCTTTTTGGTTCCATAATCTTATGCCTTATGCATATGCAATTCTTGGGACTTTAGTTTTTGTAAAGAGATTGATTAAGAAAAATTCTATTTATGGCTTTGTTTCTTCCATTTTGTTGGATTGGGGTTTCTCTTTTCGCCAAGATACGATTTTCTGATTCTGCAACTACTAAACCATACCTTATGTCGTAAAAGATCTTGGTTGGGAAACATTCTTTTTGTTTACTTCTATTTCATTGTGAATCGGTTAGAAACTTAGAGAACTTGAGTTATAAAGAGTTGATTGTGCCCATCGCATATATTTCAGAGGAAAAACATAGAAAAAAATGTATTTTCAGCAATTTTTTTCATTAATTTATCAGGTTCTAAGGCTTATTTCCAAAATGTTTCAAGGTTTTTAAGACTTCTTTCCAAATATTATATTTAAATTTTTTTTTTTTCCCCCTAAGACCCATTTTATCTATTCCCTACTTTGAATCAAATCAATGTGGGACTTGCAGGTTCCATAAAACATTTTAGTCTGTCTTTGCAAATTTTCTGTTCTTATTGAGGAAATTTATTTCTTTTTCGATTTTGTCCATTTTTCTCCAGTTTTATGCTACCTGGATCGTATGTTGTTGTGGAACTTTTAGGGCCCATCAAGTTTTTTTGGAAACAAAACACCTCACCTCAACTCATCCATTTTATCCGGCTTTTGGTAAAAAATTCGGGGAAACTTGCTTGAATGCTTCATTTTCATGAGTCTCACCATCAAACAAACAAATTTCATTAGGCTTCTCTAGTTTTATTTAGAACTTAAAAAACTCGACTTCTAGGAATTATGACCTTTTTTTATATTTTGTGGTAGAAATTCAGTGAAATGGAACTAATATGTATTTATGTTTCTTGGCTGCCCGGGGGTTCTTGTATTCTATAATTGCAATCTGAGGACTCATTTTCTCATGTTTTCAGAATTGTTATTTTTTTACTAGTGGAAAAATCTGTGTAGATATGGGAAACTTTAACCAATTCATGTGGGTCATTATTTGCATTTCTTTGACAAATGACTTAAATGGCAAACATATTCCGTTATATCATTTGAGGTGCTTAGTTTGCATTGTTTGAAAGAGGCTTAGCTATAATTATAACTTGTTTCTTTTTTATCATTACTTGTTAGATGAGATTTTAGAATTTTTCAGACTATCTATGTGATACTGATAAATTGTTTCCATCTCTAGTTTCTTGACTAAACAACACAATGCAACTTATGTTTGTCATAAACTTGATTTTATCTCTTAAATATAAATACTACTTGGGTAGAGAAGATATCTCATAAATGATGATTATTCTTTGCTCCTAATCATCCATTCATCACCCTTAAGTGTTTAATGTACGAATACATTATAAATTTTATTGAGCTCTGATCTTTGAGCTCTGATCAGAGTACGAATACATTACCGTTAAGGGCTTTTTATGAGGTTTTTCATTTTTTTAAATTGGTAAAATCAGAAAAAAATAGTTTTTTTTTATTTGAGCTATGATATTTGAGCTTTTTTTGAGAGCTTTTTTTGAGATTTTTCTAAGCAAAAATTGGTGAAAAAAAGTGTTTAGGGCTGATTTCTTTATAGATGCATGAGTTGTGAATGTTGCTTGATACAGATGCACCAGTGCTGAATATAAGTAGTGCTCAAGTTATTATTGGTTATTGTTGAATGAGCTGATTTCTTATTGCTTGCCTTATGCATGTGCATTTGGATGGGTTGATTTCTTATAGGTTATTGTTTATGGGTACCTGAATTGTGAATGTTGCTTGATACATATGCATCAATGCTGAATATATGTAGCGCTCAAGTTATTGCAGGTTATTGTTGAATGGGTTGATTCCGTTCTACTTGCGTTGTGCATGTGTATTTGAATGGGTTGATTTCTTAGTTATTTCTATTTTGAATTATGTTTGTTTAAACTATTATAGGTTAATTGTTGAATGAACTGGTTTTGTACATAGTTTTTTTTTTTATAGACGCATCAATTGTGAATGTTGCTTTATACAGATGCATCAGTGCTGAAGTTATTACATTTATGATTTGTTATTACATATCTAGAATGAAAGTGTATCATATATCCAATGGCTACTCATTTGTATATTCCATGGGGTGGTCCTCGTCCAATGAAATGATAAATTGTATAAAGAGGGATTGAAACCCCCTAGAACAGGATATGATCACAATGGTGGGTCCTACCTCTTCATCACCACTCATAATTTCATCAAATGTGGATTACCTCGATGGAGTATAGTTTTTTGTAGAGCATTGGATATTATACATCCCTTTTCTAAAACATCTAATGCTTCCATAGAGTTTCAATATTTTGACCCCAAGTGTCTTGCAAGTTTTGTGCATTTCTAACTCTCAAAATTCATTCGTAGTTTATCCATTGGGCCACATAGCATGCAAATCTTGAAATGTTCATTTTTTTTTTTAGAAAAGATCTTTTTGGTTCCAATGCCATGATATGAAACATTTTGCATTTTTCTTTTCATTGTTTATAAGTACTATATATTTTGAGAAAAGTTGTCAAAAAAAATATATTGAAGAAGTGAATGCACAAAAACAAAATCGTGGAAACACAAAATCGTACAAACAAAAAATTGTTACAAGAGTCAAATAGAGACTACAAATCTCACAAAGGTAGGCTACACTTCTTTATGGATTTTGCTTCACACATGTCCATACTTCTTTGCAAAAAAAAAAACTATGAGCACCTATTTTTTGCAAAAAAAAAAAACAGAAAATAAGTTACATGATTGCCACTGATTTTTAAGAAACTTCAAGATGATATCTGCCCCATGATATTTCTTTTGGTAAGGACTATAGGCTGGTTTGGAAACCAAAATGCAATTTTATCATGCTGTGTTAGTGGTAGACATTTGAAAAATGTAACTCTTGCTAATGGGATGAAAGCCAGTCTTTTCTCTAATCCAATACAGATACACAGTTCTTCTTTAACTTCCCAAGAGGTTATCAAACACAAAACTTAGGAACTTCTTAACTTCTCAGGAGATTATCAAAAACAGAATCCAGGAACTTCTTAACTTCCCAGGGAGGTTATCAAACACAAAAACCAGGAAGTTCTTAAGTTCACAGAACTTAAGAACTTCTAATTTACAGTTCCTAAACTTGCTTCTAGTTATCAAACAGGCCATAAGAGTAGGATGTTGTTCTTGATCCTCTTTAGTGATTGGATTGCCATTAAAGTCACCATCGAGAACTTTCTTCTCATGACTAAATCATCATCCAGGTACTTGTCAAAGACTGGTGGTAAGTCCCAGTCCACAAAAAGTTGATCCTGAGAACTATTTGATGAGAACAACGTTTATCCATAGTTGTTCTCGGATAGAGTTGCATAATACCTACCCAAATCACCATCAACTTAGCACCTAGGTCGATGATATAGTGCACCAAACTATCGATAATGATCATACCATGAATGACAGGTCTGTCACCATCTGGGTCTTTGACTTATCGCTTGAGTTTTCATGGCTAAGTTCATGTTTACTGCAAACTTCTTGACACTTGAGTTGCAAGTTTAACTGCTCCACTTACCTTCAAAGTGCCTCCAATTCTTCGTCTCTTGCATTGTTCACTCCGTAGTTTCCAAGAACACCTCTCCCCCTTCTTACTGCCATAGAAAAGGATGTGTTAATAAAGATAAAATGCTGTCCAAGCCTCAACTTAGGCTATGATACCAAATGATGTTGTTATACTCTGAGCAATGTTTGAAAATTCGGCCGCCTACGCAAAAAAATTTTAAAAAACGCCTAGGTGCCGCCCTATGACACTTTGCAAGTGGGGAGAAAAAAACCCTCGGTGAGGATTAAACAATATAAATTTTCCCCCTAAAAAGAAAGGAAAAGGGTTTTGGGGGGTATTCTAAACCCCAAAACAAAACCTGTGGCCTTTAGGCCGAGAAAAAACCCCCAAAAACTACACTTTGGTGATTTATAGAAAGATTAATAAATTTTTATTTTTTCGATTTCTTCCCAAAACAAAGGAAGTAGTTCATGGGTGGGTTTGGAGCTTCTAGTAATCGATTTTGAGAACTTTTGACGACCCAATAGACGAGGTTTACATCAGCATCGGTTGATTTTGATATTTTTAAAGTATTATCATATTTGAAAGAGTGTTTTGATTTTATTTTGTTACATATTATGTTATGAATCATGTAATCTTTTTTTTAACTTTTTGTTTACGATATATTTACATGTTTGTAATTAAAAGATTTTTTTTTGTGATTAATTGATTTTTTTCTCATTTGGGCTATGAAATTGAGCATATATCATATTCTTATGAATAGTTGATTCTTTTTTTGTACAATGTGTCATATTTTGATATTCTATTATTTTTATTTTAGTTTATCTGATAAATAATTGAATATATGATATCTTAATGCGTTAAGTCTTATGTGAATGTGAAACTAAAGTCTTATATATTCAGTATTCATTTAAGTCTTATTGTAAAGTAATAGTTAATGTCTTAATTATTTAATCTTATGTATTTTACAAGTTTTCTAATTATGTGATTGATTGTAATTCACATTGATGATACTTGATCAATTATTATTCATTGAAGATAATGACTTCTAGTGCATCAAGTAGGCCAACTAATCCAAGTTGGAAGCATGGAACTTGTCCAAATCCCCTTGACAAGAATAGGATTGAGTGCAAGTTCATCAAAAAATATTATAATGCCAGCATCAATAAATTGAATAAGCATCTAGCCAGCATTAAAGGGATGTGACATTATGCACTCTAGTACCTGCCTGTCACATGCACTCTAGTATCTGCTGAGGACAGGAACAAGATGCTAAAGAACTTGGAGAGGGTGAATGCCAAGAAACAAGAGGTGAGAATTAGATGAGATGATATTGTAAGGATTGTTGACGTTCTTCGAGTTCGAAGAGAGGAAAAAGACATGTATACTGAGGTTAGTTCTTCTAGTAGACTAAGAAAAAGAGAGCCAATGGACTTGCTTCCCCTGCCCTAATCTTGAGGTACTGCCATGAGAAAAGGATGAAACAAGCTTAGAGACCTATTTCAAGAAGGGCGATAGAGAAAGGGCCATCCAATATGTGTGGAGGTGGATGTTCCAAGCATGCATTTCTTTTAATGTTGCTAACTTGAGTGACTTTTAGGCTATTTTGGAAGTGGTGGGCCAGTTTGGGTCAGCGTTGAGGGCTCCAAGTACTTATGAGCTTAAATGACTGATACTCAAGAAAGAAGTGAAGCTAACAGATAACTATTTGAAGGCCCACACCAAAGTGTGGGATGTATATGGTTGCGCAGTAATGACCGATGGATGGAGTGATAAGAAGTACATAAGCATCATGAATTTGAAGGTGAATTGTCCGTTAGGGATAATGTTCAAGATATCTATTGATGCTTCACATAAGTTCCATGATACAGAGTTCATTTTTAAGTTGGTTGACCAGTGTATAAAACATATAGGGGAGGATAAAGTGGTTCAAGGCGACCGCCAAGTTATTGACAGAGAAGTGGCCGCATATTTTTTGGTTACCTTGTGCAGCACACTGCGTAGACCTCATGCTTGAGGCCATTGGTAATAAGTGCTATTAATGACAACATCGAAAAGGCAAAGAAAGTTATAGTATATTTATGCAGTCACACTCATGTATACATTTTAGTACTATATTACTTTCTTTAGTAATTTGTTAGTTGTTACTTATTTTGTGTTTTTTTAATGCATTCGTTTATTGAGGATTTGAGAGTAGTTTACTTATGATTTCTTTGTTGGTCAGGTCTTAGCCATGTTGAGGCACGAGAACAAAGGCTTTGTCAGACCTAGGGTGACTAGATTTGCCACCTCGTACTTGTCGTGGCAATCTTTATTTCAGCAGAAAGACAAATAGAGGACCATATTTGTGTCTGAGGATTGGACCAAGTCCAAGTGGTCCAAGAAAGTTGATTGAATAGTTGTCATGGATGTTATCATGGACCAAGTCCAAGTGGTAAAGGTTCTCAAGATGGTTGATGCTGAAAAGAAACCAGCTATGGGGCATATCTCTAAAGCCGTGGAGGATGCAAAGGAAGAAATCATGAGATCTTTGGGGGATGAAAAGAGGTATGAGAAGTTTTTGAAGACTAAATGGAACTACCAGCTCGAGAGACTCCTACACTAAGCAAGATACTACCTTAACCCTACTTACTTTTACATCGATGTTGAGTTACATAGTAGGCTTGAGTTCATGGACGCTTTCAACTACTGGAATGTGAAGCTCAACCTTGATCCTCAAGTGCAGGATACGACAATAATGGAGTTAGATTTATAAAGGCTCGCTACTGGATCTCTAGGTAAGGAGGTGAAAATCAGGCAAAGGTCCATGATCCCTCCTAGTAAATTTAAAACTTCAGTTTGATTTTATAATTTGAGTATTTAATTTCAATTAACTAGATGGCCATACATCTAATCCACTGAATTATACATTCACAATTTTAGATTTACATGAAATAGGTGCATGGTGGAAGCACCTCTCATTTGTGGCAGATGGCCATGAAAATATTAAATCTAACTCGCAGCTCTTCTGGATGCGAGCGCAACTTCATCACCTTTGAAATAATAATATTATTTATTAAATTTGTCATACATATTTATTAGTAGACTAGTTAGTACTTAGTAAGTTAGTAACTAAGTGAGTTTTTTTTTTCTTTTTTTTTTTTCTCTCCATTAGGTGTATACAAAGATGAGAAACAAACTAGAGCGAAAATGACTGAACGACCTATTCTTTATTCAATATAATCAGAACTTACAAGAGTGCCATCAACAACTGCAGCACGATCAAAGAGAGGCTATTGAAGCTTTTAATATTGATGACACATGAGAGTGGTTGGTTGATGCCAGGGATGCTAAGGTATTCCTTGGAGAGGGCTTGACATGGGGCTAGGTTATGAGGCTGCTGGGACATCAATGCCCCTACACATACCACTTGGGCTCAAACTCAAATCCAAAGGAAGGGGAAGGGGAAAGAGAAGGCCCAGCAAGGGAAGGCAATGGTGAAGAAGAGGAAGAGGGTGATGACATCAAGAAATGATGAAGAGAGGAAGAAGTAGATTCAGAGGAGACGAGTGATGACACTCAATATGTTGAGGAGGACGATGGCTCTGATGATGATATTATGAAAACGTCATCATCAAATTCTCTTCATGATCCAATTGAGCACCCTGTATGGCGATGCTGCTGAAGTCATAAATTTGTTTGGTTGATCACTTGATATATTTGTTTTTTGAATTTTCCTTGTTGACTTTGTGTATCATTTCTAGTCTAGGCTTCTAGTTTCCTACAATTACATTTGAAATTTAAAGCATTTTAATGTCTTCTAAGTTACAATCTCTTTGAGACTTGTATCTGTAAATCCGTTATGTGGTTGTACTAGTACATTTTGCTTATTTCACAAGTTTGGGGCTCTAAAATTTCCCAAATAACTCCCTAAGGCTTAAAGCCACACCCTAAGAACTCCCCAGTTTTTTTTGTTTTCTACGAGGGCACCTAGCCAGCCAGGAGCCGAGAACGCCTAAGCAGCTAAATCCGTTTTCTTGAACATTGATGTGGGGACTGCAACTTAGTAAGAGAAACACACACAAAGAGATCATGTAGAGAGAGAGAATTGGTGGGAGTCAAATCTCACCACAATATAACAACAAAATGCTATATTCAGAAATAAAATTACATAAAATATGAACTCTAAATTGGAATGTCCAACCCATAGTTACTGGGTTAGGGTGGCGCTCCCACTCTGGAATCTTGCTCTGGCGTTCCAGTGGTGGGATCTCGCTTGGAACCTGTTCTTAAATTTTTTGGGATCGCTTCAATTTTTTGGATTCTCAATCCCATTCACTTAGGAGCTCGCTCCCTCTAAATCCGGAATCACGCTCCCATTCATAATGGAGCTCGCTTTATCTACTTCATGGATCTCGTTGCCATATCTTATAAACACAGATCATGTTCCCATTCACAACGGAGATTGCTTCCCCTTTATCACGGATCTCGATCCCATTTTCTCATAGAACTCGCTTCGTAACATTGTAGATGTGGTTCCCAAACAAATTAGATGCCCGCTCCAATAATTTTAAGATTGCGAACCCGATGTTCTCGGATCTAGTTTTAGTTGCAACACATCAATGGGCATACCTATAGTAATTACCCCAAAAAGAAAAGGCTTAATTCATTGTAGGGTGTGGTTCCTACTTTCTAAAAGCTTGCAACCGTTTTCAATCCAATTAAGCTGCACCTCCAAATTTTATCATAATATGGAAATTTGTGGTAATGTTTTTTAAAGATTATCTAAAACATATTTTCATATTGAATTATAAAATTTTAAGCTCCAAAAATGGTTAAAATCAAGTAGATCTATAAACATATAAAAATATTGAAAATGCACGGTCTAGATAATGTGTTACAAGATGAAAAATTCGTACAATTGAGGGTGTCACTAGATTCATGAAATATTTTCCTAAGATTAATAGTCCAGCAATAGTCTTTTCTATAAAAATATTTGTGGTATGTATGTTAGTTCACCCACAAAAACTAGAGGTTTTCCTTGGAGATAGAAAGACACAAATATAGAGAGTGAACAAGACAAAGCAAACAAAGACTCAGAATAGAGAGTGAAGAAGACTAAACTTTGAAAGACTAAGTACCACGATGTATCAAAAATTTCAATTTTGTCAGAGGCAAAGAAAAATGATCAAGATTTAAGGTAAGAACTAAAAACCATTTAGAAGGATAACCTCATAAAAATTTCTTGCTCAATGAAAAAGATATGACTTTCCTCTAAAAAAATGTGTCAAATAAATTCAAGTGAGACTCGAATATTTTTGGGCTTAGTTGTGTTTGTGTTTTAATATTCTCTCTTTCTCTTTTATCAACAAAGTTTGCCCTCCACAGGCAGTACTCTCTTTCATCAAGGTTTCTCCATACGCAAGCCCCTCTTTCTCATCAAAGTTTACTCCTCACGCATGCTCTATCTCTCTAGTCTCTCTCTCCCTTTCATGCTGTGTCAAATTTATGAACTTTTGCAGACCAAGTAGCATGTTTCGCTGGTGTTTATGGATCAATAGTGCGACTATGATGTTTTCAGCACTATGGTTAAAAATTAGAGGTCAAGGAGAATTCTAGGTTTTCTGCAAAAAATAGAAGTATCTAAGAGAATGGGGGGTGTTGGAGCTTCAGTAGCTTGGCACCAGCAGATCCTCAAACTTTATGCTTTTGTTGCATTAATTTTATGATTTTATTAGACTGTGTTCTACATGTTCTTTTTGCTTGTCATTGGTTGGATGCCTCGATCTCGTCTCTCCGGATCTGGATGATCGGGTGACACGTGTCTCAGGTTAGGAAGACCCAGGACCTGAGACCGCTCTCTCGGGAACCTTGTTCACAGAACAAGGGCAGGTGCCCAACTGGTAAGAGAGGACCAACTTCACCTGGGTCCGTGACTCACTCGGGCTGATTCACGTGGGTGCCCCTTTAGATCACTACGGAAAGCCCCCCAGCTGCTTCAACTGGTTCGAACTCACCACCCTTGATCAACAATCTCCTCTTTGTTTGCAAAACATAACGTGGCTTAATTTGAAAGACAAGTGGGCCAACAGACCCACCATTGTCTTGGGGCGAACATGCATCGAGTGCACATTCGGATAGTGGGGGAAAAGATCAGAAATTAGATAGAGATGACGAAATAATAGAAAAAGAGACAAGAACTAGACAAGGGGATGTGACTAGCATGATAGTTGGATCAATGCGATGATCAGCTAGGAGTGGTAGCAAGACGGGCATGGTACTCTTGACCTTCACGATGACAATACTACTCGAAACGGAGGCTGCTATTGCAATGCTAGACTGAGTCTACCTTTTAATCAAGCGACTGAGAATAGAGATGTCGGGGAGAAACATAAAGACATAAATGACACTAAAGAGGTGTTAGACATTACCGCGCATGTGGCTGCTCATGGCTAAGGGACGCGCGTGGCAAGCAGGCTGCATTAGACAGGTCTGGACTATTGTCGTGTGGATAAGCAACGAAAGTCACCGCGCAGACAGCAATAAGATAGCAGTCTCCCGCAGGCGGTGATGGATATCGTCGTCTACGATTGTCGCAAGGCGAGGATGTGGGTGTATTGCCACGAGGCGCAGGGGGCAACCGTGATCAAAGTGAACTGTGACTGGAACATTTGCCTGCGCTGCAGCTAAGATACAAGCAGCAACCAGGGCTGGCACTCCATGTTTTTTTGCACTTGGATGAATCTGGAGAATAGCAGGGCTTCTTTCTGCCTCAGTAACAGCCATAACAGCTTCAATTCCTCCATGTTTTAGTGCACTTGGGTGAATCTGGAGGTCTCCTTCTCTTGATTCCCATTGCATTGTTTTTGCTTGTTTTGTTGCTACAACTTCCACAAGCAGTTTTTTTGTTGGGTTTGTTGCTCCATAGCTTGGAGACAAAACTTTAGCGCATATTTGATTGGCTGGTCCAGCCGGATCCCTTTGTAACAGAGTCAGCTGTGCAGATATTTGGCCCGCCTTCTCTTGCCTAGGTTTTCTTCTAACCAGCAGCTTTCTTTGCTGAATACAAATTTCTCAGTGGGCTTCTTACCAGGCTTGGGCGCCATTGCAATCCTTCTCTTGCCTAGTTTTTTTTTGGGTGGTCGTCTCTCGCTCAGGTGCAATAAGTGAGGAAAGGGGGTGGCAATCTCTCGACTAGCAATAGGCATCGCCGTGCGAGATGTTGCCATAAAACGGAAGCCCGACCCACTACTTAGCGACAGTCCGGCTCGCGTGTATTTCCACACTAGCACTTGTGACGGCAACTAACGTCGTGCGCTTTTTAGGAAGGAGAGAGCAAGGAGGAGGAGTAGAATCACTCAGACGATAAAACTCCCTTCCTGCTCACTCTGAGAACCTTCATCAGTGAAGGAGAAACAACGAAAGGGAGACATGAGCATGACACTCTCTCACCTCGCTCGTCCTGAGTACCCCCATTGACGGGTGAAGAAAGAACAGAGAGAGAAGAAAGAAAAGAGAAATGAAAGAGAAAGAAAGGCATGCACGACACTGCCACTGCCATGCATGACCCTCTGAGGAAGCCTCAGTAGAGAAGAGCGAAGAAGACGAGAGATAGGAGAAAAGAGGTATGAGAAATAAGATAAAGAAGAAGAAAGAGACCTACCTTGATAACCAGAGAGGTAGCACACCATATTTTCTCTCTCCCCTCTCTCTCTCCAAGACACGCCCAAGAACTCAAGAAGAAAGACTTGAATTTTATTATTCAAAACTCAAGAGCTTGTACAATGATCTCAGGATAGTGTGTGCCCCCCCTCTCAATGAGAGCTTGTTACATGTATTTATAGACTTGGTGAAGTGTGTGATAATTCTAGAAATGGGCTAAAACGTGTATGATACTAAGTTACCCGAATTTGAGATAATTACAGAATTTTTTGAATTAAAGAAAATGGGAAAATAGGGTGCAAAATGGCAAATTTGCCCCTGCCTAGAAATTGGGAAATTCCACAACAGTCCCTGCTGAACCTTAGGGATGGTCTTGGTTCTTCTCAGACGATCCATTGACAATCCGGCTTCTAAATGAATGAAAGATGACTGCCATCATGTAGGGCTCAATGCTACGATCATTTTGATGATACATTTAAGCCATGAATCACACTTTAACAGCACGATCATGTAACTTGAAAATTGAATAAATCATGCAATCTTTAGATCGATAGTGCATCTTCATCTTAATACTTTTCTTCGATTTCTTCACTGAACTGCATTGAGCACGTCACTGTAATCGCGTTGCAACAAAAGGGACCCGATTCGATGTCTGAATGAAGATTTGGCAATCTTGAACTTTTGGTCGGAATTTGGAATTCCGGTTGTCAGAATCAGCAGCAACTTCGACTAGATTTTTTGAAAAATCCGACTGTTCATCACATTCGGGGTTCGGTCTAGTGATAGCCATGGATCTTACGCACGCGATGGAACTGGTCTCACGTCGATAGGCCTCGTGGGCACTGTGATTTGGCCGTTTGAGTGACAGGAAGTACTGTTGGTAATCTGCTACACGTTTCTTTGAATCGTGATTTTCTCTCTAGCTATTCTCCCTGCTTGGACATCACCACAGGATGTACTACATATCAAAAAGCTCGTTTCGATGAAACGAACACGTTTCAATAAGTTTAGGTACAATCCGATCTCGGACGAGGGAGATATGGGCATTAGAAGTCATTGTTGTGTGACTGTGCTTTAATGGTGCATAGTTTTAGAATGGCCTCATGTGAATAACATGTGACTCCTTATGTTTCACTATTTCGCTTATAACTTTCTCTTGGAGTTTTTGTTAAGCTCGTCTTTTTGGGTCCTGACATCAGGTATGCTGACACCAGGGTTTTTCTTAGTTGAGGCTATGATAGTAAGTACTGCGTCAGCTTACTTTATTGGTTCAAGTGCCCTTTGCGGGTTTTCACTTGAACTAGGAAGTGGTGCCGTAGAGACGATTTTCACCAAATTCTTTTATTTTAGGGCTCTTTTATCCATGACCTTGCGATCATGTCCACCCTTTTCATCTATTTTTCCTCATGGCACCCTTTCGGGTTTTCACCATGCCTGGGTTTTATTCTAGCCATTTCTACTCACGGTTTCGTGACCATGCCTTCCCATTTTATTCTTTTTTCTTTTTTTTTTTTTTTTTTTTGTCGAGGGCGTGTTTTAAGGTCATGCCTCCAGGACCATATGCGAAATAGTTTAACGTTGTGTGGCTTGGACGGTACTATAGTTTAGGGTCATACAGTTGGACCACAATGGTGATGGATGGTGAAATGGTATGAAATCACCTAGTTGAAGCTGTGGTATGCCTTTTTAATATATGGCATTGTAAAGGCGATCGCATACTCTAGAGTCTCACAATTGGAATTACAGTACACCTCTTTGTTGATGAAACGGTTGCATGCTCTGCTTCAAAGTCTTACAATCGAAACTGTGGTATGCCTCCTTGAGACAGGTGCATGCGTTGAAAGGCGCGCCCTACTTTGAAGCCTCACGATTGCAATCAAGGTTCAAGGGGAGAGTGGATAGTAATGACCCACTAGCTGATGGTGAATATGGTTGGCGGAATGGTTCGCTGTTTTGTTAGCATGGGCGCAACTCACTGGGCAATGGTGAAGATGAAGAGGGAAATAGATTCATTGGGGAATTGGATGAAGGTGGTACGCACACGGTGCATGTGCATAGGTGTTGCAGTGTATTTAAAGTCCTGCCTCCTGGACCTCATGCGAAGCCTTTTAATGTCTTGCAGCTAGGACATGACTGTAGTTTCGAGTCATATAGTTGGACCATGCAGTTTAAGGTCATGCAACTAGACCTCCGCTACAATTTTAGGTCATATTGTTTGGACCATAATGTGGATCGTCATATGAGCCATGGCAATAGTTTCGATGTGGAGCGAATCCTCTGGGGATTATCTTGAGTGGTTATGACTCCATGGGGATGGTGAGCAATGGCATGTCTGTAACTCCATTGGGGTAGGGGAGGTGCATAGATTCAACTCTGCTGGGGATAACAGGCCAAAGCACGGATGCAACTCTACTGGGGATGATGGTAGGATACATCTCGTGGAGAAGTGCACTACAGTTTATAGTCTCATAGTCCGGACCATGGCTGTGTAGTTTGAAGTCTTGCAGTTAGGACCATGCAGTTTAAGGTCGTGCATTATGGTCATACAATTTGGACCATGCAGTTTAAGGTTGTGCACCTAGACCTCAACTACATTTTAAGGTCATATAGTTCGGACCATGCCGTTTAAGGTCGTGCACCTAGACCTCCAGTACAGTTTAAGGTTATATAGTTCGAACCATGCAGTTTAAGGTCGCGCACTTAAACCTCCACGTGGTGAGGGAATATGACCCATAGAGAACAGAGTCATAGATGAAAACTTAACTCCCTGGGGATACAATGGCTGTGATGGGGAAATAGACTTCCGGAGGATGCAGAATGATCACCTGGGGCAACTCTGGCAGGACCTAAGCGACGTTGAGTTGTGACAAGTACGCAATGTTAGTCACTTGAGAGGCGTACAATGATATCCCTGTTAGCAAAGCGCACGACAATTGTCCCAAGTGAGGAGCGCAGCGCTAGGGCTTTTAATAAAGCGAGCAGCGATAGCCCCTGATGAAGGTCGTGGTGTTAGGTCGCTAGAGGAGCTTGGGATGTTAGGCCGCTCTAACTTGCGCACGCGTCTCGGGCTTGACCCGACCTAGCATGGTCGCATTGCCCTGTGAAGACAAGGACAATGGTGTCATTTGAAATTTGTGAGGGGCACTTTATGTAACCTTGCATCACTGTTGTCTATAAAATGGGTGTAAAACCCCATTTTCATCATCTTACCTCATGTGTAACGGTGTTTAAAGAGAGAGAACAGAAGAGAGCTTCCGGTAGAGAACTCCGGCGAGGACACCCTTACGCTGAGTGTTTTAGAGCATTTCAACGAGATTTCAGAAGATCGCCTCTCTTTGCAGAACACCGGCAAACCTTTTTAGGGGGCGTTTGCAGGGATTTACTGTGACATTTTTTGGCGAAGGAACCTGCGAAGAGAGAGCTGCAGTGAGAGGATTCCAGAGGACAGGGGGAGCATAGGGGCTCTAGAAATCCAAAACCAAAGAGTTTCGTTAGGAGAAGGAGAGCACAGAGGCTCTATTGAGGAGACTAGGAGTCCTTGGCTCTCTTCTGGGGATTCTGGTGAGGTTTTGACAGTCTTAGGATCACTAGCGGAGAAGGATAAGGGAGAGCAGTGGGCTCACTGGAAACATAGTGACATTCCAGGGAGTCTGAGTGGATTGTCTCAATAAGAGAAGGAAAACCCGAGAGGTAGCAGTGAGCTCTCAAGATTTTGGGTGGTATTTCGCTATCTTTGGTCATCTGTGGTACCTGGCAGGTCGTAACAACCTTAATCAGGGACTTCGCCAGAGAGATGAGAGTGGTTAGGGGCTGCAAGCTCCCAAACATGAGTTCTTAGTTTTTCCCCTTGTCATATGTCAGGAAAAACATGGACATCAAACAATTATGCCGAAACCCTTGTAATTTGCCGACGAATAGAAGAGTGTGAAGGGGGAGAAGGAAACCCGCTGGGCCACAGGGGACTTCTCCACAGAAGTTTCGTTCGTTTCCCTAATATTCCCCTTTATCAGTAAGGGGAAAGAACAAGGTCAGATAGGGAGTTTCTGGCGGTCTGAAGAGCGTTTCCGGTGGAACCCACAGGGTTGCGAGAACTGTGACCATCAGGGAGACGAAGGGTCACCAGGCAGTGGACTGTTACCAAGGAGCGTGGATTGGGGAAACCAAAGAGGCAAAAGTACTAATGTTTCTTGGGAATCGGGGACGGTTAGAACTAGGGGACCAGCTCAGCGCCATGGGTGACCATCGTCGTGTGCCATGGCGTCCGCGATGATGGTCACGCGTGGCGTTAGGGTACACGAAGTAGTCACTTGTGGCACGGTGATGCTTACGTGCAACTTTGAATGGCACACGACGATGGTCACCCATGATGCTGAGTTGGGCACAGTGATAATCTCACGCAGAGTTAAGTTGCGCAAGGCGATGATCACACACGAACTTGGGTTACCCGCGGTGATGATCAAGCGTGGCATTGAGTTGGGCGCGACAATGACCATAGACGGCGGTGTCTTGTGGGGGATCAAGAGTGATGGCAAAGTGGAGGCCCGCTGTCTGTTGCCTGTTGGCCGCCAAGTCCTCTAGCACAACAGTGAAGTTCATGTTGCTTTGAGGATCGGCATCCATCATAGGCAAGCTCCTTGCCTGGGAAGTCCACTTTGTATGTCTGATAGACTCTATTAGAATACTTCTTCCCTCTCTTGGAAAACGGCCAAGCCAGCACTTCCACCTTCTCCATCCTGGTCCGATGAATTGAAGCTGACTTGGAAGTGGTCGGCTTCTCCAAGTGGTTTTTCTTGTTCTTCATGAGAGCAGCTTCTTCAAGTGGTTTTTCTTCTTCTTCATGAGGGCAGCAAGTGGTTTTGCTTCTTCTTCATGAGAGCATCTAGTGGTTTTGATTCTTCTTCATGAGAGCAGGTAGTGGTCTGTAACCGTCCTCCTATCCTTTGATGCCGAGGGTCGAGACATGTAACCGTGCTCTTATCCTTCGATGCAAGAGAAATCGTTAAGACTATACTTGTAACCTCCTTGATAATGGGCTTTTGAATGTCACTTGTAACCCTTTGTAACGCAATAAAAGAAATAAATTTCTTTTGAGTTGGCATGTTACTTTTATTTTTTCTTCTTTTTATTGCATACAACGCATCTTAGGAGCCCATCATGGATAATACTTCTTTACATACCGTCCATTGAGAGGGGCCAATGTCTCCTCACCATCAGATTTGGACAATATATAGGCTCCATTTGGAATGACCTTCTTGACTATGAAGGGACCTTCCCATTTAGGTTCAAACTTCCCTCTACGGTGTCCATGAACAACAATAGGCCTTTTGATTGCAAGGACTAGATCCCCTTGAGCGAACGAATGAACCTTGATAGACTTGTCAAAGGTTCTCTTCATTATGCTCGGGTTGAGCTCGAGGTTCTGCTAAGCTTCGAGCCTCTTTTCATCGAGGGCGTCCAACTCTTGATAGCAGAGTTTGGTCTTTTCATCCTCTATTAGCCCCTAGTGTATAGCAACACGGAGTGAGGGCAGTTGAACCTCGAGGGGTAAGACGACCTCACCTCCATAGACTAAGGACTAGGGAGTAGAGCCTGTAGCGGTCCGCATAGTAGTGCGATAGGCCCATAGAGCTTCAGGGATCTTTTCATGTCAATTCCTCTTGGATTTTGATACTGACTTCCTCAATACCCCACATAAGGTTTTATTGAATGCCTCAGCTAACCCCTTGGCTCGTGGGTGGTACGTAGTTGAGTACTTCCACTCAAAACCAAATTGATTGACTAGGCGGTCAATATGATGGCTTCTAAACCGACGACCATTATATGAAATAATCTGATCCGGAACTTCGAACCGGTATATAATATGATGACGCACAAAGTTTGCCATCGTGGTACCGGGAACCTGCTTGAGGGGAATGGCTTCGACCCATTTGGAGAAATAATCCGTCTTTGCTAGGATGAAGGCACGACTCAGGGCAGAAGGAAGCTCAATTAGCCTAACAATGTCCATGCCACACTAGGAAAAGGGCCATGATACCACTGTAGGATGGAGACGCTCCAGAGGCTGATGGATGAGGGTCGAGTGCATTTAACACACTTGACATCTCTTAGCGTAGTTTTGGGCATCAGTGAGCATGGAAGGCCAGTAGTACCTGAGCCTGTGGATACGCTCATAGAGTTTAGGACCGGACTGATGCAGCCCACAGATTCCCAAATGTACCTCTTCTAACACCTCAGTAGCTTCTTGGGCGTTGACGCATCTGAGGAGAATTCCATCAGATGATCGTTGGAAAAGAACATCGCCCTCAAGGAGGGTGTACTTGGTAGCCATCCGTCGCACACCATTTCGTTCAGCTCGATTCTCGGGTAGCCTTCCATGCTTGATGAATTTCAGGATAGGTTCCCTCCAATCCCCGACTTGTTCAATATCTACGCAAATTGGATCCAAGAATTCTGGGTCCTGCTTATTGAGCTTGGACTCTTAAACCCAGGACATCTCTTGCTCTGCCTTAACGACATCTTTGGCTGCGAGGAGTGTCCCAACTGAGTAAGTTGGGCATTTAGAGAAGATAACCCTTTTATCATCCGCATCGACTTCTGTTCTCAAGCCAATGTGTCTCCAGAGTGTTACCCTAGAGGGTGTAGGACTTAGTGAGGATAACTGAATGGTTGCCCTAAGCTTTGCAAGTGCTTCGGCCTGCGAGTTCAACCTTCTAGAGATATGAGTTAGGGAAAAGTCATCAAACTGGTCCTTCGTGTCATGGTAGGGCTTGAGCATATCCTTCCTTTTGTCATAAATCCCTTTGAGCTGGCGTATGACCAACTCAGAGTCGCCAAAGATATCCAGTTGCTCCAAGTCCAATTTGAGAGAAATCTCCAATCCGATTATGAGGGCTTGATATTCGGCCTCGTTGTGAGAAAATGCCTCAGTGAGTGAAAAGGATAAAGGGATCATTCCACTGGTGGGGGTGAGGAACACGATCCTAACACCTCCTCAATCAGACTGGAACGCTCCGTCAAAGTACATATCCCATGGGCGAGTTAGGACTGTGAAAACCTCGTCATCTAGGAGATCACTTGATAGGGGAGATTTTGCTGGGACTGGATGAGCTGCGAAAGTCTGCCAAGGCTTGACCTTTGACTGCCTCTTGTGGGACGTACTTGATGTCGAATTACATCGACAATAACGCTCACTTAGCCAAGAGTCCTGACAAGCATGGACGGGTCATAATGAACTTGATTGGATCCACCTTGGAAGTTAGCTTCACTTCGTGGCCGAGCAAATAGTGATGCAACTTCTGTACTGCAAAAATTAGAGCTAAGCACATCTTTTAGATGGGAGGGTAATTCTTCTCAACCCCCTGCATTCTGCAGCTAAGGTAGTAAAGATATGTCTCTTTCCCTTCGTCATTGTTTTGCACTAGGAGTGCCCCCGAGTGACTCATCCAGAGCTGTCACATATAATATGAGAGGCCTCCCTAACACCAGGGTGGAGAGTATCAGAGGATTCAATAGGTACTCCTTGATGTCATCCAGCGCAGCTTGGCACGCTTCATCCCATATGAAAGGGTCTTTCTTTAGTAGGTGAAAAAAGGCTTGAAGTGACCTTAGCAGTTGGAGATAAACCTTCGGATATAGGCTAGCTACCCTTGGAGGGACCAGAGCTCACGCAGTGTTGTGGGTGGCGGCAGTCCTGGATCGCCTTGATTTTGACCGGTTCAATCTTAGACCACGATAATGCACAATGAACCATAAGAACTTTCCCTACTGTACGCCAAAGGCGCATTTCAAGGGGTTCATTTTGAGCTGGTGATGGTTTAGCCGCTCGAACACCTTTTCGAGGTCCTTCATGTGAGTGCCCTTTACTTCAGACTTCACGACCAGGTCATCCACGTAGCACTCAACCTTCTTATGCATCATGTACTTGAAGATGGTTGTCATAGCTCGCTGGTATCTGGCACCAGAGTTTTTCAACCCAAAAGGCACCATCGTGTAACAAAAGACACCTTTTGGAGTCAAGAACGCGGTGGCCTCCTCGTCCTCTGGCGCCATTCAGATTTGATTGTAGCTGGAATATCTGTCCATAAAGGAGAATATTTGACAATGAGCCGAGGCGTCAATGAGAATATCGGTGAAGGACAAAGGGAAGTCATCTTTGGGGTAGGCGGTGTTCAGATCACGAAAGTCAATACAGACTGATTTGGCCATTTTTCTGTTTGACAAGAATAATAATCGCCAGCCACTTTGTGTATTTGACTTCCAGCATGTACCCTGCCTGTCTGAGTTTGTTTACTTCTACATCAATCTTCATTTCGAGGTCCGACCTGACCTTCTAGATTTTTTCTTTCACAAGCTTAATAGATGGGTCGATGCCGAGTCTGTGTACTGCAACTTGAGGGTCGAGACCAGGCATCTCATGATAATTCCAGGCGAAGACGTCCCTATTTTCCTGGAGAAAAGAAATATAGCTTTCTATTTCCTTAGTGGACATTTTTACAGATATGAAGGTTGGCCTTGGGTTGGCCTCATCACCCAGGTTTATCTCTTCAAGCTCGTCTGTCGTGGCCTGGCCACCTTCTTCCCAATCTTTGGGAGCTTCTTGCAACTCCTCGTCAGGGGACTCATGGGGCTGCTTATCGGTCTGGAATGCAGAGACACATGATCCTGACATCTCTAATTTTAGGAGGGCCCAAGTATGGGAGGTGATTTTTGGCAGATTGTTGGAGCAGGGGATAAGAGTGTCAACTTTGGATGTGGAGATCCTTGCATCATGGCTAGGGTCACATTGTACTTGCCATGAGCTGGGAGACGCCTCATGAACATGAATCATGTGACAGTCTTCGTGGGAGTAGGAACCCAGATATGGCTCAGATTTGGCCTGAGCTACAAAAGCGTCAGCAACAGTCACGAATCCAGCTGCTTGGGCTAGTCTCAGGCACTTTTGATGCGACTTGTTGATGTTGGTGCCTTCGAGTTCTCTGTTTAGGGCTTCGAAGTCTGGGGACTGTCGAGTCGTTCCTGCGAAAGAGATATAAGAGGAGGGGGAAGAAGAAGAAGAAGACGAAGAGCGTTCCGGGTAGCTTTTTATATTGTCACCCGAATTGGAAGAGCATAAGGGGTATTTTAGGTCTTGCCCCAGGTCTGATCATGGGAAGGTGCTTTTAATGTCGTCGTCCGTATTGGACGTGTGCAGGGGATATTTCAGGTCTTGCCCTGGCTTTGACCATTGAGGGATGCTTTTAACGTCATCACCCTTGTTAAGCGTTCCTCGAGCAGTTGATGGCTCAGGGATGTTCTCTTGCTTGGATGAGGAAGCTAGTTGGACTGCGCGAGGGATGAAGTCCCGTAGGGTCAGCAGTGGAGGAAGAGGCTTAAGAATCTCTTCCTCGACTGTGGGCTGAGGAGCCTTGTCCTTTCGTCAAGCAGTCCTTAGAGCTCGTCTCCTTCTGGTTCCCCTAGGAGGCGTTTGCTCCGTTTGGTTGGGCTGATGCCTGACCCTAGTGTGGCGGACTGCCTCATGCTTCAAGGACTTGAGCCTGCTTCGCCATGGTAGACTCCCCAGGGCTGAGAAGTGGGTGGCTTACACGGGGCTAGGGCGTCCTCATAGGGGACCTGTGGGGTATCCTCCTGAACGGGGATGCAAGCCTGAAAGCATTTAGGAAGAACGACGCAAATGATATGGCCCTTCCGTACCTTATCCGCAACTATGGCTTAGAAGCCAGAATACTCACTGAACTCGTGGCCCCATACTTGGTGATATGGGCACCAGATATTTTTCGTTACCCAGGCTAGGGGCTTGGGTTGCCTAGCAGGTTTTGGAGTGATTAGTCCTTGTTGAAGCATTGCTTTGAAGAGGGTCTGGAGTTGGTTTGAATCATTACAACTCGGCTTTTGTGGCGAGGGGTCTTCCTAGTGCCCCGATTGAGCGGGGACTTGAGGGTTTCCTTCTAGGTTACCATGGACTTCCTGACATTGTTGCATCTTCTTTGCCAAGAGTGTATGAAAGCCAGTGCACTCACTTAGGTCATGACCTCGTATCAAGTGGTATAGACACCTTAGGTTCTCGGTTCCAGGAGCCAAGAGCTTGGGCTGCCTAGTCGGCTTCAGTGTGATAAGGCGTTCTTCGAGCATTACTGCGAACATTGCGTGAAGGATAGTGGGCGCCTGATCATCTTCTTGTATTGTCACCACATGAGAGTCCTCAGTTGCTCGAACACTTTCTTTAGCTCTTCAAGATTTATCTGGCCCTTGTTAATGAGAGCCTCGATAATGTCTTTGAGCGAATAACAGTCTTGGGTGGGATGGTTTACCCTCCTATGGTAGGTGTAATACTTCTCGTGAGTCTCTTGCACACCCTGATCAGGAAACTTCACCTCAGGCAGCTGAATCATGCCCTACTCCAAGAGTAATCGAAGAAACGTAGGCACCCACTCTTTCTCAAAGGGGTACACCTTGTTCTGGTGCCTGATCCAGTAGTCATTTCGATTTAAGTTTCTGGGATGTGGGACTTGGTTATAGGATTGCTTTTGTTTGTCTTCAGGTTGGGGTGCTATTTGTGCCTTAGTTGTGACCACACCTTTAGAGAGGTCCACGGTTTGAGGGGCGGCTTTCTTAGTGTCAGTCACGGTGACTGCCTCACTAATCACCCCTTTTTGTTGGTTGCCCCGATTATTGGGATGAGAGTTGCCATTATCGCGACCATTTTTCGAGCCAGAGGATTGCTGACGGGAATTACCGTGGTGCTTGAATAGACCCTCAATGCGTAGCACTTTAAAGATGAGCTCCGACATGGAGGAAGGGTTGGAGGCGTCAACATGTAGGGCTATCTCCGATAGCATGTTCCGAATGCAAGTTTGGACTGCTTCCCTCTCTGTCAGGGGAGTGCCATAGTAGGTGGCCAACTCTCCCCATCGGGCTATAAACTTATCCACATGCTCGCTAGGTTCCTGCATCAGGGTGAGGAGCTCGATGGTTTCAACGTTTCTCTGAAGTTCATAACAATGCTGATAGAAGAGCTGCTCCATTTCCTATCAGGTGTGTGCTGAGCTTGAAGGTAGCCGAGCATACCACTGGAAAGCTGGTCCTTCAAGAGTCTCAACGATCTGACAGAGGAGGAGCCGTCTATCAGTTGTCGTCTCTTGACATGTTGCTTGGAAATGAGCGATATGCTGGTGCGGGGAGGTCGTACCATTGAACAAGGGCAACTTACCCTTTTGGTAGTCTAGGGGAAATGGCACCAGATCAATGTGAGAGGGGTAGGGATTTTAGTATAGCGGTGCCCCTTGCATACCCAGGATCTTATTCTTGAGGTTATGGGTCACCATGGAGTCTATGTCAGCTTGGGAGTATATCCGTGGAGCAGAACTGTCTTGCGAGGCTATGGGAGGAGTCTGCCCAGGAGCTGTGTCCTCGGCAGGAGGAGAGTTAGCCTTAAGGTGGAAAGATGAGGGAGGAGACCTAGCGGCTTCTAGGCGCTCCATCTTCTCCATGATGGACTGCATCATGGCGTCTAACCGATTCAAGCGCTCCTCTTGGGCATTAGTAGGATCATTGATCACCTTGACGCTAACCGTTTCCTCAAGGGAGTCAGAGTCAGGTGCAGCAGTTGTCTTCCAGGGTTGACGGGTCGAGCTTGGCAAGTTCATCTGTAAGGGCTCAGAGTTCCTCGACTGGACTCGAGCTTTGTATGTTGACCATATGAGAGCCGGTTCTTGACGGTCTTGGGACCGTGTCTTCTTAGAGGCATCATCTTTCCTCATGGCAGTGATCACGGAGCAATACTCTTGGATCTCCCCCTCATGTTTCGGAGTCTGAAGAGGGTAGAAAGGGTTTCGAGCCAGGAGATCACCAGAGTTGGAGATCTCGATTGCTATGGAGGCTTCTTTAGTAAGGTTTTGCAAGCCTCTCTTCTGCTTGATCTTTAGGCTGTAGAAAACCTTACTCCAGAAGTGGGCCCACGAATGGGATTGCCCCATCCTCTGTGAGCAAGCTGTGTCCATGAGCTGACACAAAGAGTGGGGCTCCAAAATGGAGGGTAACCTGAGCTGCTGCCATGGAAGCTGAATGACTGAGTCCGCCATGAAGTCCTTACCCTAGGTACCTTTGTGGGGACTAGAGATATGGCCAATGTGCAAAGGTTGGCTCAAGATGGCACTCTTAGGAAAATCCTTCGAGTACCAGGTCTTGAGATGTCTGGCTGGCAAGGATATGGTGGCTGAAGAAAGGACCGGCTCACGACTCCTCTTGAGTTGAGATTAGGAAGGGACCTGCGATATTGGCGTGTGTTCACCACTAGCAATAGCATTCCGAGTGGACCAAGGATCGACTCGGGCTTGATCGGCTTGTCTGACTCGAGAAGGCTGAGACTTTTGAGCTTGTCTTTGTGAGGGAACGGGTAGGAGTGTAAGAACCCATACTTTTCCGGCATAAGGCGCACGACGATAGGCGTGCGGCGATAGGCACACGACGATAGGCACACGGTGATGGAGCGTGCGACGATAAGGCGCGCGCAATGGGGCGTGAGGCAGTGTGAGTATTGCGATGTTAGAACGTGCGGAGAGAGGGTCGCGTGATGATAAGTCGCACGATGATGGAGGGCATGCGGTAATAGAGACTGCAACACCGCGTGCGTCATTGAACAATGCTGCCCATGAATGGAATGATGGGTAACGTCATGTGGGCATCATCGGCTGTGTTACACCAGTATGGTTCTTGCGTGCATGAATGGTGTGTTCCACTTGTCGTGTTCTGGGTGCCACTTGCCCAACCTTAATGCCACTTGTACATCCACGCAACCTCTTGAGTACTTAAGCACCCTCTCACCCACGCCACTCATTCTTTCTTCTTCTCTCTCTCTCCAAGGCAAAGGTTTGGGGAAGATTGGTGGGCAGCCATTGTTGGAGTGGGGGTGAGCTGTCAATGAGGAGTTTGTCAGAAGCCACCACTACTGTGTAGGTAAGTGGATCCATCACCATTGCATTGTAATCATAAGGATGCATGCATTATATGTTTATGAGATGAGTATTGAATGTGTATGTGGTGTGGCTATTTCTCATGCTCTGTTCACTGAAATTTGGGGCTTTTGTTTTATGACGAATGTGAGGTTGAGAATGAAAGTATGATTCATAAAATTTGTAAGAATGCATGTTTATGTGGGTGCATTGTGAGGAAACAATTGTTGTCATGTTCTTTACCGTGAGATTGAGTTTATGGAGCATGTTCTTGAGGCATGTGTAACATCACTGTGAAACTCTAGCAATATACATGTTTTTGTAAGGGAGTTTTGAATAGTCAAACGAGGTCTGATTTACCTCAAACCACTGCCATTGGAATGATATGGGATTCTAGAAGAATTTTTATGTTTTCCCACTGTCGAATTTCTTTTTAGAAATGAAGTTATGTTGTACATGTGTCAACGTTACCAGTTTTTCCTGAAATTGTCATTGACACTGTTGTTAACACTGGTTTTAATTGGCCAAATGAAGTCCATTTCTTGTCAAACTACAGTCATTAGAAATTTCATTCAAAGGGTTAAAAGTTTCATGCAGAAAGTATTTTGAAATTCCTTTTAGATTGGAAGTTATGCCTCAGTTATGAAGAAATTTCATTGGGGACAATTTTGATAAAAACCAGAACTATCACCGTGTTTGGCACAGACTTCAGAACAACCAAATGGAGTCCAAAAGATTTCAAATTGGCCTTGTTAGAAATATATATGCCTTAGCTTGAACTTTTATTTCGAAATTGTCTCAAATTTCTTCATGGTTTGAGAGTTATAGTGCTGTGAAGTAGGGTATGTCGTTGTTCCATGTACACAGCAGGATATACCGAATAGATCCTCATTCTCTTGGACCTTTAAGAGGCCAAATGGGGTTCAATTATATTCAAACCACCCCCACTTGAAAGATAGGTGTGTTTAGTATAAAATTAGTTTTGGAATTGTCTCAAACTCTAAATATACCAAAAATTTGTGACCCTAATTGTGAGCACATGTCATTGTTCACGAATAAGGAAATTGAGCTGTAATGCTTAACTATAATACTGCAACTGTTATTGTGATATTGCAACTGTTATTGTGATACTGCCACTTTGATTGTGATATTGCCGCTGTTACTGTGATATGTGACTGACTACTATGCAATGAGACATCCATTAGTAGTGGGACTGATATATTGTGACATTATGACTGATACTGTAAGCCCTTATGTGACAGACCACTACGCAATGGGACATCCATTGGTAGTGGGGACAATTGTACTATAATACTATGTTATATCATTAGGATAGTCATTATGCAATGGGTCATCCATTGGAAGTCGACACCGTTATATTGGGGAAAATACGGTGCTATTGTGATGAACTATGAAATACTGTGATACTGACCACTATGTAATGGGTCACCCATTCGTAGTTGGATTATGTGTGCCCTCAGTTGTTGATTGTACCTCAACCCCAATGATAGAACTGGGAGCGAGAAGTGAACTGAAAAAATTGGGTGCGTCACACCCCCAGTAGTTGTGGTCACCTTGTATTGGATCGTCCAATGGTAGTGTAACGCTTTCTCACTAGAAGGGCACATGAGAGGGTCGAGTCTTGCAAGGCCACTGCCTATCGAGAATCCCAAAGCGCGCTGGGGATGTGTGTGTGTGTGTGTGATGACATTACGAAGTGGGGTATCCACTTGTCATTGTCCTCCCTCTTGAAGGAGGATAGAGGTTTCAAGCGGCAGGGTTGGCTTAACCTGAGCAATGGAACTTCTATTTTAGGAGTAGGCCTCCCTAGCTTTTGTGACTTATTATCCTTACTGTTCTGCTTAAAGTTAATTGACTTCTATTTTATGCACTGTGCATTAAACTGCTTTTCTTATTATACTATTAGAATGCTAAAAAGCTTCCTAGAGGACTGCTTACTGTTATCAGTGTTTAAATGGTTGAAATGCAATGGTGTAGATCTGCTTACTGGGCTTTCAGCTCGTCCCTTCTTATTTTTTTATGACTGTAGAGTGGGGTAATAGTCTCTGAGCTGGAGGAGAGAAGCTGTGGGGCGCTCGGGTGTTGGAACTTTGAAGTTGAAGGACCGCCATACGAAGCTTTCATAGTAGGTTTTAGTGGTCTTACCAGTGCGTTGTTCTTTTGCACTTTGTATTTTGGGCCATTAGAGCCTTAAAGAAATTGTAAAGAACTTTTGGATATTGGTTAATAAATGTAATTCTTGTACCTTTGGAAATGATATCGGTCTTCATGTGTAGTTTTTAGTTTTACTTTTATAGTTTGCTCTCAACTCCGTGATTTCATGCGTTTGAGCCACTCCCACTTGAGTGGCATTTGCCACCTCATGTCGCGATCCCACAGCTTGCCACCCTCCGGTATGAAAAGTTGGGGTCATGGGGCGGGGTCATGACAGTTTATGGTATCAGAGTAGCCAAGTTAGGATTCTTGGCCTCGGAAGTCCTAGAAGTGTCTGCAGGCTAGTTCTTTGATAGGCTAGTAGTTTGGGTGTTTGTGCTTTTAGGTTGAAGATGCCGAGGACTCGTGCTAACAACGTGAGATTAAGCAATGAAAACACCGAGGCCTTCGGTGAATTCTTCAGAACCTTGGGGGCTATGACACAAAAATTTAGAAACTCTATGCTGACCCCGTCTACCCCAGTCCCTGACTAGAGTGATAGCTGTTTAATAAAAAGATTCAAGAGGCTGGCACCTCCAAACTTTGTGGGGCATGGGGGAGTAGAAAAGGCTAAGAGATGGAGAAGGCAGCTAGAGAAGATTTTCGAAGTTCTAAATTGTACAGACGTGCAGAAGGTTAAGCTGGGTACCTTTATGCTCGAAGGAGAAGTTGAGCACTGGTAGAGCTCAGTAAAACAGTAGTGAGAAAGATCAGGAATTGTAACTACTTCAGAGAAATTCTTGGAAGCATTTTACGAGAAGTATTTTCCCAACTCCGTAAAGGAAAGGAAAGAGGTAGAATTTATAGAGCTGCAACATGGAAAGATGTCAGTAAAGCAATATACAAAAAAGTTCGCTGAACTCTCTAGACGTGCGCCACATATTATTCTCTGAGGCCCGAAAAGCCAGTAAATTCCAGAGGGAGCTTCGGTCCGATATAAGGGGGAGGATTATTTCTACAAACCACAAGACCTTCTCCCTGTTAGTGGACTTGGCCCTAAAAATAGAGAGAGATTGTGAAGACTTTCGGGCTAGAAGAGAAGGAAGATTCGGGGTCACACAGCCGAGAAATTTTAAGAAGAAAGCGCGACTGCCTCTGAGGAGAGAGTAACCATACCGCCGCTGACTACTATAGAAAGACTAAGGCATGCTTTTGGTGTGACAAACCAGGCCATCTAGTGATGGATTGTCTAGTCAAAGGACCAGAGGATCGACCAAGGGCTCAAGGGTGGGTGTTCGCTCTGAAAGAGCAGGAAGCCAAGGCATCAACCTTTGTTATTCGATGTACGCTTTCTGTATGTGGAATTGAAGCAAGAGTTTTAATTGATTCTGACTCTTCCCATTCATTTGTTGTACCACATTTTGCATATCACTTGAATGATAAGCCTGCACCACTTAATTGGACCTTGGTTGTATGTATGCCTTTGGGAGAGTCAATAGAAACTGAGATAGTTTATAAGCACTGTGGGGATGAAATTGGAGGGCACATGTTGCCTATAGATTTGATACTCTTAGATATTCAAGACTTTGATGTTATTTTGGGTATGAACTGGTTGTCCACGCATTATGCCATCGTGAACTGCATTGATAAGACTGTAACCTTTAGACGCTCGTGCCAACCTGAACTGACTTTTAAGGGCATCAAGGATGTGTTTCTCCTGCACACATCATCTTAGCTCTTCGGGCCTCTCACCTGTTGGCCAAAAGATGTGTAGGATACTTGGCTTTTCTGGTAGAAAACAGGGATGCTCAGCCTGAAGTGGAAAAGCTACCGGTGGTGAGAATATCTAGAGGTCTTCCTTGAAGAGTTAATTTCTCTGCCCCCGGTTAGGGAGATTGAGTTTGAAATAGAATTAGCCCCTAGTACTAGTCCTATTTCTAAAGATCATTATAGGATGGCCTTAGCTGAATTAAAGGAATTGAAAGAGCAATTGCAAGAATTATTGGATAAGGGGTTTATCCGACCTAGTGTATCACCGTGGGGTGCACCGGTTTTGTTTGTTCAGAAGAAAGATGAGACCTTGAGGCTATGCATTGATTATAGATAGTTGAATCAAGTCACAGTGAAAAATAAGTACTCGTTGCCCAAAATTGATGACTTATTTGATCAATTACAAGGGGCCCAAGTATTTTCTAATATTGACCTCCGGTCAGGGTACCATCAACTGCGGGTTAAGGAAGAGGATATCTTCAAACCGCATTCAAGACTCGTTATGGTCACTATGCGTTTCTAGTTATGCCTTTTGGGTTAACAAACATCCCGGCTGTCTTCATGGATTTGATGAACAGAGTTTTTAGACCCTATCTGGATATCTTTGTAGTGGTCTTTATAGATGATATTTTGGTGTATTCCAAGAATCAAGAAGAGCATGAACAACATTTAAGAGTAGTCCACCAGACCCTAAGGATAGAGAAGTTATATGCCATGCTCAGCAAAAGTGAATTTTGGCTCCCAAGCATAGCTTTCCTCAAGTATATTGTTTCTAAAGAAGGGGTTGTAGTTGATCCTTGCAAGATTGAGGTTGTGCTTAAGTGGGACAGACCAACAAATGTATCTGAGGTCTACGTTTTGTAGAGGGGTTCTCAAAGATAGCACTTCCCTTGACCCGCCTAACCCTAAAGGAAGTAAAGTTTGTATGGTCAAATGACTGCGAAAAAAGTTTTCAGGAGTTGAAGAAAAGACTAACTACAGCCCGATACTGAACTTGCCTAAGGGGAATGAATATTTTATAGTCTATACTAATGCCTCGCATAAGGGACTCGGATGTGTATTAATGCAACGAGGAAAGGTTATAGTCTATGCCTTTAGGCAGTTAAAGCCGTATGAGCAAAAGTATCCCACTCATGATTTGGAGTTGGAAGCTGTGGTTTTCACCCTAAATATTTGGAGGCATTACCTATATAGAGACCAATTTAAAGTGTTCACCGACCATAACAGCCTTAAGTACTCGTTTTCTTAGAAAGAATTGAACATGAGGAAAAGAAGATGGATGGACTTACTTACTGATTATGATTGTACCATCAACTACCACCCGAATAAGACAAACGTAGTGGTAGATGCCTTAAGCACGAAGCCCGTGGTGTTAATGACTCATATGATGGTCCAAGAGATGAAATTATTAGAAGATACAGTAGAATGACACCCAGCTCTGTCCCTTAATGAAAGGCAAGGAACAATTTCCTGTATAAGAATAGAGCCCCATCTCTTTTAGCAAATTTGAGTAGCGCAAAAGGAAGATCCTCTGCTCATGAAAATATTTGAGGAAGTAAAGTTGAAAGGAAAGGAGATTTTTGATTTGGACAATCATGAAATGTTAAGACTTAAAGGTTGGATTTGTATCCCCAACAATGAGAATGTAAAAAGGACTATTTTAGAAGAGGCACACCACACCCATTATACAGTGCATCCAGGGAGCACGAAAATGTATCAGGATCTTAAAAGGGTCTTTTGGTGGAAAAATATGAAGAGAGAAATAGCGTAATTTGTTTCTAAGCTTTGACATGTCAGCAGGTGAAGGCTGAACATTAAAAACCTACCAGGCAGTTATAGTCCTTACCTGTGCCGGAATGGAAATGGGAGCACATAACTATGGATTTCGTGTCTGGCTTGCCTAGATCATGTATTGGGCATGATAATATTTCTGTTATTGTAGACTGAATCACTAAAGCTGCTCATTTCTTGCCAGTCTGCACTACTTATATCCTAGATAAGTTGGCTCAACTATACATCAAAGGGATAGTAAGACTGCATGGAGTGCCTGTTAGTATTGTGTCCGACAGGGACTCTAATTTACTTCAAGGTTTTGGAACAGTCTGCAATCAACCATGGGGACCAAACTTACTTTTAGTACAACTTTTTACCCTCAAACTGATGGAGAGGACTATTCAGACCCTGGAGGATATGCTAAGGGCCTGTATTGTAGATTTTAAGGGAAATTGGGATTATCATCTGCCTTTGATAGAGTTTGCTTATAACAACAGTTTCCAGGCCAGTATCCGAATAGCGCCTTTTGAGGCATTGCATGGAAAAAAGTGCAGATCGCCTATGTGTTGGGATGAGATCAGTGAAAGAAGACTATTAGGATCGAAAATTGTTCAAAGGACCTAAAAAAAGATCACTTTAGTTCGAGAAAGACTTAAAACAGCTTAAAGTCAGGGGAAGAGTTATGCGGACAATTGGAGAAGGGACCTTGAATTTGAAGTGGGTGATAGTCTTTCTGAAGGTCTCACCAATTAAGGGCATAATCAGATTTATAAATAAAGGGGAAACTGACTCCACGATTTATTGGACCCTTTGAGATCTTAGAGAAAATTGGAGTCATGGCATATTGATTGGCCCTGCTGCCCGAGCTAGCCAATATTCATGTTGTATTTCACTTGTCGTTGTTAAGAAAATATCAGCCCGACCTGTGCCACGTCCTAAAGTATGAGCTGTTCCCGATTAGGGAAGATTTAACTTATGAGCAACAGTCAATTGAGATTCTGGATAGAAGGGTTCCAGTTTTACGCAACAAAGAGATTCCTTTAGTTCGGGTTTTATGGAAGTACCATTCGAAGGAAGAATCAACATGGGTGCCAGAAGATGAAATCCAGGATAAGTACCCCCATTTATTTGATTAACTGACGATTTTGAGGACAAAATATTTTTAAGCGGGGGGTGATGTAAGGACCCAGACTTTTCTAGCATAAGGTGCATTGCGATAGGAGCGCGGTGATAGGCGCGCGACGATGGAGCGCGCGGTGATAGGTGCCCAGGGATAAGGCGTGCACGATGGAACGCTTGATAATGTGAGTTGCGCGGCTTTAGAACGCACGGAGAGAGGCTCGAGTGGTGATAAGTTGCACGACGATGGAGGACTTGCGGCGATAGAGAGCACAACGCCGCGTGCGTCATGGAACAACGCCATGCGTGAATGGAATGATGGGTAACTCCGTGTGGGCATCACCGGCTGTGTTACACCGGTATGGCTCTTATGTGCATGAATGGCGTGTGCCATCTGTCGTGTTCTGAGTGCTACTTGCCCAACCTTAATGCCAGGGCAACCATTGTTGGAGTTGGTGTGAGATGTTGAAGAGGAGTTTCTCAAAAGCCACCACTACTGTGCATGTAAGTGGATCCATCACCATTGCATTGTAGTCGTAAGGATGCATGCATTATATGTTTATGAGATGGGTATTGAATGTGTATGTGGTGTGGCTATTTCTCATGTTTTGTTCACTGAAATTTTGAGCTTTTTTTTTATGATAAATTTGATGTTGAGAATGAATGTATGATTCATAAATTTTGTAAGAATGCTTGTTTATATGGGTGCATTGTGAGGAAATATTTGTTGTCATGTTCTTTACCGTGAGATTGAGTTTATGGAGCATGTTCTTGAGGCATGTTTATCATCACTGTGAAATTCCTGGAATATACATGTTTTTGAATAACCAAACGAGATTCGATTTACCTCAAACCACTACCATTGGAATGATATGGGAGTCTAGTAGAATGTTCATGTTTTCCCACTATCGAATTTCATTATAGAAATGAAGTTATGTTTCAAAATGTACATGTGTGTCATTGTTACCTATTTTTCATGAAATTGTCACCGACACTGCTGTTGACACTGGTTTTAATTAGCCAAACGAAGTCCATTTCCTATCAAACCACAGTCACTGTAAAGGTCTTTGAAAGGGTTAAAAGTTACATGAAAAATTACTTTGAAATTCCTCTTTGATTGGAAGTTATGTGTCATTTATGAAGAAATGTCATTGTTGACAGTTTAGATAAAAACCAGAACTATCCCCTTGTTTGGCACAGAATTTTGAACAACCAAATGGAGTCCAAATTCTTTCAAATTGGCATTGTTAGAAAGGTATATGTCTTGACTTGAACTTTTATTTTTAAATTGTCGCAAAATTCTTCATTGTTTGAGTGTTATAGTACTGTGATGTAGGGTATGTTGTTGTTCCATGTACACAGTAGGATATAGCGAATAGACCCTCATTCTCTTGAATCTTTAAGAGGTCAAATGGGGTCCAATTGTATTCAAACTACCCCTACTTGAAAGATAGGTGTGTTTAGTATAAAATTTGTTTTGGAATTTTCTTCAAACTCTAATTGAACCAAAAAGTTGTGACCCTAATAGTGAGCGCACGTCATTGTTTACGAATGAGGAAGTTGAGCTGCAATGCTTAACTGTAATACTGCAACTGTTATTGTGATACTGCAACTGTTATTGTGTGACTACTACTATGATTGTGATATTGCCACCGTTACTATGATATGTGACTAACCACTATACAATGGGACATCCATTGGTGGTGGGACTGATATATTGTGGCACTGTGACTGATACTGTAAGCCCTTATGTGATGGACCACTACGCAATGGGACATCCATTGGTAGTGGGGACTGTTGTACTGTGATATTGTGTTATATCATGAGGATAGCCACTACGTAATGGGTCATCAATTGGTAGTCGACACTGTTATCTAGAGAAAAATGCGGTGATATTGCGATAAACTATGATATATTGTGATACTGCCCACTACGCAATGGATCACCCATTGGTAGTTGGATACTGTGTATCGACAGTTGTTGATTGTACTTCGACCCCAATGATAGGACTGGGGTCAAGAAGTGAATTGAAAAAATTGGGTAGGTTACACCCCCAAATAGTTGTGGGCGCTACGCATTGAGTCATCCAATGGTGGTGTAACGCTCTCTCGCCAAAAGGACACATGAGAGGGCTGAGTTTTGCAAGGCCATTGTCTATCGAAAACCCCAAAGGGCACTGGGGATGTGTATGTGATGACATTACGAAGTGGGGCATTCACTTGTCATTGTCCTTCCTCCTGAAGGAAGATAGGGGTTTCCAGCAGCAAGGTTGGCTTAACCTAAGCAATGTAATTTCTATTTCAGGAGTAGGCCTCCCTAGCTTTTGTGACTTGTTATCCTTACTGTTCTACTTAAAGTAAAGTGTCTTCTATTTTATGCACTGTGCATTAAAATGCTTTTCTTATTATACTGTTAGAATATTGAAAAGCTTCCTAGAGGGATTTTTAGTGATGTTCTGAGAATAAGCGTGCACTCCTTACTATTATCATTGTTTAAATGGTTGAAATGCAATGGTGTAGAGCTGCTTACTGGGCTTTCAACTCATCACTTCTTATTTTTTTATGACTGTAGAGTGAGGTAGTAGTCTCTTAGCTGAAGGTAGGAAGTTGTGGGGCACTCGAGTGTTGGGAGTTTGAAGTTTGAAGTTGAAGAACTGCCATACGAAGCTTTCATAGTAGGTTTTAGTGTTCTTACCACTTGGTTGTTCTTTTGTACTTTGTATTTTGGGCCATTAGAGCCTTAAAGAAAACTGTAAAGCACTTTTGGATATCGGTTAATGAATGGAATGGCTGTACCTTTGGAAATCATATCGGTCTTCATGTGTAGTTTTTAGTTTTACTTTCATAGCTTGCTCTTGACTCCGTGATTTCATGTATTTGAGCCACTCTCACCTGAGTGGCGTTTGCCACCTCACGTAGCGATCCCTCACCTTGCCGCCCTCCGGTATGAAAAATTGGGGTCATGGGGTGAGGTCGTGACAAGGAGCCCATCTCTCACAGAATAAAGTCATGTGTGTTGAGAGGGAGGACAAGGTAGTCGACGCTTGTGTGCTCGGGCTGGCCCAAGAGTGGCGCTGCCCTGAGCAGTGAGATGCATGGCGCATCCAGGGTTTGGCGCAAGAGGGCTTGGTCTGAGACGCGATCTCAAGGTAGCGTGAGAGTTACCCCGAGATGTAGTTCACATGAGTGAAGCAGAAGCAAGGGGAGTTGCCTTGTGGTGACCCACAGGAGCAGTGACAACCTGCTTGCCTTTCGTGGAAGCGGAAGGGGCCGCCTTCCGGCATGCATCAGCAGTATGATTGGCAAGTGACTTGCCAGAAAAAGGGTGCATGTCATGTGGGGCAGTAGAAGCGCTACCAATCCCAAGAGCTTTGATGGAGGGTCCACCAGAACGAGGAAGTGGGGAGTTGGAGAGCTTCAAATCCCTTCTCGTACCGATCCAAGAGAGAACCTGAGAGCCGGACTGTGAGTAGCGACCCAAGAGGAGTATAGGGAACGAGGCTTGAAGCGCTCATTTCCCTAGGGCGGTCACGAGTGAAGGGACGAAGAAATCCCCAATTCAAATGAATGGTTGAAGAACCCTGATGCCATGGAATGCAGTGCAAAAGGGTAAAAAGGATGTTGACCAAACAAGAGCGAGTCGACAATGGGGTAGCAAGTCCCCAGTGGAGTCGCCAATCTGGTCAGATGCCTCGATCTCATCTCCCCAGATATGGATGATCGGGTGACACATGTCTCGAGTTAGGAAGATTCGAGACCTGAGATCACTCTCTAGGGAACGTTGTTCATAGAACAAGGGCAGGTGCCCAACTGGTGAGAGAGGAATTTATCGTGAGGGGGGGACCAACCTAACCTGGGTCCGTGATTTACCCGGGCTAACTCACGCAGGCGCCTCTTAGATCATGGCGAAAAGTCCCCCAGCTACTTCAACTAGTTCGAACTCGCCTCCCTTGATTAACAATCTTCTCGTTTTTGGCAAAACATAACATGGCTTAATTTGCAAGACAAGTGGGCTAAGGGACCCACCCTTGTCTTGAGGAGAACATGCACCGAGTGCACATTCAGATAGTGGGGGAAAAGATGAGAAATTAGATAGAGATGACGAAATAATAGAAAAAGAGACAAGAACTAGACAAGGGGATGTGACTAGCATGATAGTTGGATCAATGCGATGATCAGCTAGGAGTGGTAGCAAGACGGGCATGGTACTCTTGACCTTCACGACGACAATACTACTCAAAACGGAGGCTGCTATTGCAATGCTAGACTGAGTCTACCTTTTAATCTAGCGACTGAGAATAGAGATGTCGAGGAGAAACATAAAGACATAAATGACACTAAAGAGGTGTTAGACATTACCGTGCATGTGGCTGCTCATGGCTAAGGGACGCGCGTGGCAAGCAGGCGGCATTAGACAGGTTTGGACTATTGTCATGTGGATAAGCAACGAAAGTCACCGCGCAGACAGCAATAAGATAGCTGTCTCCCGCAGGCGGTGATGGATATCATCGTCTACGATTGTCGCAAGGCGAGGATGTGGGTGTATCGCCACGAGGCGCAGGGGGCAACCGTGATCAAAGTGAACTGCGACTGGAACATTTGCCTGCGCTGCGGCTAAGATACAAGCAGCAACCAGGGCCAGTACTCCATGTTTCTGTGCACTTGGATGAATCTGGAGAATAGCAGGGCTTCTTTCTGCCTCAGTAACAGTCACAACAGCTTCAATTCCTCCATGTTTTAGTGCACTTGGGTGACTCTGGAGGTCTCATTCTCTTGATTCCCATTGCATTGTTTTTGCTTGTTTTGTTGCTACAACTTCCACAAGCAGTTTTTTAGTTGGGTTTGTTGCTTCATAGCTTGGAGATAAAACTTTAGCGCATATTTGATTGGCTGGTCCAGCCGGATCCCTTTGTAACAGAGTCAGCTATGCAGATATTTGGCCCGCCTTCTCTTGCCTAGGTTTTCTTCTAACCAGCAGCTTTCTTTGCTGAATACAAATTTCTCAGTGGGCTTCTTACCAGCCTTGGGCGCCATTGCAATCTAGAGAGAGAAAATATATGATGAAATCCTTCTTTTGCCTAGTTTTTTTTTGGGTGGTCGTCTCTCGCTCAGGTTCATCAGTGGTAGCCTGAGTTTTGTCTCTCTTTCTTTGTTGTCATTGGCTTCGTCTTCTTCTTGGTTACAGATGTGGCGCTCGTAGCTGCAATGGTGGGCATCTTCTTTGTTGGTGGACTACTCCTCGCCATAATCCCATCATCATCATCTGAGTTACTGCTGGGAGCTTTCTTTTATCTCACATTCATGACGACAGAAGGTGGACAAAAGACCATTTCTGAAGGAAGCTCTCAAGAGCTGATCTCCTCTTCCTCTTCTTTCTATCTTCATCATTCAAATAATACAGGGATGATATTGTTTGCCAACAACTCACTAGATAAAACTATCTACTATGGAAGAGGGTATGCTTACAGCCCTCAAGGCTAAACACAAGCTCAGTTTCATCGATGAAACCCTTGTTCAACGAGAGGAGAGTTCACTTTCTTTTCCCTCTTGGAGTCACTGTAACACAATGGTCCTCTCTTGAATTTGGAATGCTGTTTGTAAAGACCTCACGAACAGTATCATCTACTTCGACACATCCAAGGAAGTATGGGAGGATCTATAGGAGCGTTTTTCACAAGGTAATGCTACCCAAATCGATCGCATTACACGTGATATTTCTAATCATATTCAGGACCAGCTCTTTGTCCTGCAATATTACACCAAGCTCAAGGGGTATTGGGAAGAGTTGGATTCTCTAACCCCTTATCCTAAATGCTCTTGTGGTTCTATCAAAGAAATCTATCAGACGAGACAAAATGAGTTGGTATTTCAGTTCCTTATGAGGTTAAATGAAACATATTCCACTGTGCGAAGTCATATTCTCACTATGGATCCCTTACCATCCCTACGCTTTGATCTTGCAAGATGAAAGACATTGTATAATTCAAAAACATTTACCACAACCCTTAGATGGTGCTGTTAGGGATGCTTCTAATGTCAATGGAGGTGGTCGTGAATGTGGTGCTTATGGAAATCACCTCAAGGGCCGTGGCAACGGCAGAGGAGGATGTGGACGCGATAGACCACGCTGTGACCATTGTGGTTTTTTTGGTCACATTCGTAACCAATGCCGCAAGTTGCATGGCACGCTGGGAACCCGGAACATTGCTACTGTTGCCAACAATTCCAGCAATGAAACTAGCAAACCTGCAGACAATTCCATTGTTGTGCATCTTTCTTTAGAATAACACTCTTAGCTCATGTCTCTACTCACCGATGATCATAGCTTATCTTCAGCCAACTTTGCAGGTATGACAGTATATTGTACTTCTTTGCCCTCTATGTCATCCTCATGGATCATAGACACCGAAGCTTCCGACCACATGGCATCGCCTTCAAATTTCTTAAAACCTAAAACTAATTTGCATCACACTCAATATATCCGTCTCCCTAATGGTGAAGTTGTTTGTGTTTCACACAAAGGAAATTGCTCTCTTTCTTCTTCATTGCATCTAAAAGATGTTTTATGTATTCATAACTTTGACTTAAATCTACTTTATGTTAGCAAACTAACAAAAACCCATAATTGTGCTGCCATTTTCTTTCCAAATTTCTGTATGTTTTAGGACCTAGCAATGAAGAAGGTGATTAGTCTGGGTGAGGAACATGACAGACTGTATTTTTACAAAAACCCAAGAATAAAGCATCTCTACCATCAAGTGTCCTCAGTCCACCTTTAGCACAACCGACTCGAACATCCATCCAATCAGCGCTTAAGAAATTTGTCCAATGAAATTTCTACTTCTTTCTCTGAAAATAATTGCTATCCTTGTGAAATTTGTCCTGTTGCCAAGAACACTAGAGAGCCTTTTCCTCTTAGCACTAATAGAAGTACAGTTCTTTTTTAACTCATTCATTGTGATATTTGGGGAGCATACACCACTCCAACACACACTGGTGCACGATAGTTTTTTACTATCGTTGATGACTTTAGTCGTTGAACATGGGTTTTTTGATGAAATTTAAGAGTGAAACATTCTCTTATATAAAATATTTTTGGGCTATGATCGAAAACCAATTTAACTTAACAATCAAAACCCTGAGATCCGACAATGAGACATAATTCCTCTGTCATCAAATGGAGAATTATTTGAATGAGAAAGGAATTCTGCACCAAAGTACCTGCGTCAATACAACCCGAGAAAATGGAGTGGTTGAATGAAAACACAAGGATCTCCTTGAAAAAACTTGGGCTCTGCGTTTTCAAGCTGGTCTACCTATTAAATTATGGGGAGAATGTGTCCTTACAGCCATTTACCTAATTAACCGGTTGCCTTCTCCCATTCTACACGGCAAAACATCTCATGAAACCTTGTTCAGTGTCAAACCCATCTACCAACACCTACGTGTGTTCAGTTGTTTGTGTTATGCTCACATCACATCACATGACAAGTTTGCCCCTCGTGCAAGAAAATGTGTGTTTACTGGTTATCCATATGAACAGAAAGAATACAAAGTTTTTTATCTTGATGAGCAAATATTCTTAGTTAGTAGGGATGTCTCTTTCCCTGAGGACCAATCCCCCTT
Organism: Amborella trichopoda; assembly: GCF_000471905.2. The sequence continues at coordinate 4,323,437 of NW_006494910.1, read as the reverse complement.
CTTATCCAGTCACACCACTATAAATATTGATATTCTAAGTTCATCTATTTCTATCCCTATCATCGAGGATGTTGATTCTACAACAGTCCTAGAGACACCTCTTATGCCCACCACCCGTGCACAAGCTCAGCCTCCGCCATCACGTACCATCACGGAGCTACAATTAACCACCATTGAAACAATTGCTACAGATTTTGTCCCACCATCAACACACCACCTCCACTATCCTCATGCAAATCTGCATGTGTACACCATCCTCTGGGATGACTCACTGGTTATAAGTGTTCTTATATTGCCTCCTCACCTACAGACCATCACCCTTCATCATCTGTTTTTAACATAGGTACTAAATATCCATTGGTTCATTATCTTTCCTACAACAATTTTTCCCTTCCTCATAGAGCCTTCCTTGCTTCTATATCCTCTAACCATGAACTTAGAAGTTTCTCTACTGCCATTAAAGATCCTCGTTGGAAGGATGCCATGATTGCTGAGATCAAAGCACTAAAGGAAAATCATACTTAGATTGTTACTCCCTTGCCACCCAGAAAGCATGCTATAGGGTGCAAGTGGGTTTACAAAATTAAGTACAATGCTGATGGAAGTATAGAGCGCTGCAAAGCACGACTTATAGCTAAGGGGTACACCCAAGCCGAAGGCATCAATTACAATGAGACCTTTGCCTCTGTAGCCAAGCTAGTCACAGTTCAATGTTTACTTGCCCTTGCTACCACAAAAGGATGGCCCCTTTTCAGTTAGACATAAATAATGTTTTTCTTCATGGTGATTTAGCTGAGGAAGTATATATGCAGCTTCCCCCTGGCTTTTCTCAAAAGGAGGAGCATGGAGAACATCTTATATGTCGCTTAAAAATGTCCTTATATAGACTCAAGGAAGCGTCCTGCAACTGGTTCTCTAAGTTCTCTTCTTCACTTCTTCAAGCAGGGCCGCTTACACCATGTTTACACTCAAGAGCAAAGACTGAATTATTGTCATTCTAGTCCACGTTGACAATATAATTCTCACTGGGAATGATTCTTCTACCATTATTTCCATCAAGCAATTCTTACATCACCAATTCAAACGCAAAGATCTTGGTTTCTTTAAGTATTTCTTGGGAATCGAGGTTGCTCACTCAATCAAAGGAATCTTCCTCTCCCAACGAAAATACACAATGGACATTTTAGAAGAAGCTGGGTTTACTTGGTGCCAAACCTATCTCATTTCCCATAGAACAGAACCTCAAACTAAGAGCTGATGATGGCACTTTACTCTTTGATCTTGGACCTTATTGACGACTTGTTGGTTGCCTTATTTACTTAACCATCACCAGATCAGAGATTACTTTCTTGATCAATATGCTGAGTCAATTCATTCAAATGCGTCGCTAACCTCACATGGACACAACCACGCACGTTCTTTGGTATCGCAAGTCCAACCGAGGAAAAGGAATCTTGATGCCTTCCTCCAATACGTTGCAGCTCTCCGGCTATTCCAACTCCGATTGGGCTAGCTGTCCCACTTCCCGACCTTCTGTCACATGATACTGTACCTTTCTTGGAAACAACCCCATATCATAGCGAACAAAAACACAGTCCACCGTTTCTTGTTCATCTGTCGAGGCAGAATATCGAGCCATGGCAACAACCACTTGTGAGCTAGTTTGGCTTAAATACCTTCTTCACGATTTAGGCATTACTCACTCACAGCCCATGCTACTATACTGCGATAATCACGTTGTATTACACATAGTCTCCAATCCCATCTTCCACGAGTGCACCAAGTATATCGAATTGGATTGTCATGTTGTTCGTGAAAAGTTGCAAGGTGGGGTTGTTCACACTCAGTACCTCCGAACTGAGAACCAAAGGGTCAATATCTTCACGAAACCACTTGGAAAAGAGAAGTTCTTGTACCTTCAATACAAGTTGGGTGTTATCGATCTACACACACCAACTTCGGGGGGAGTATTACGTTACCTTCGAGGCTTTAAATTTTGAATTCTTTTGAATTCAAAATTCCTTATTTGAATTTTGGCTAAGGAATTTGGTTGTAACATATTTGATTTTGTTATAACTGATTTTACTCTTTCTTTTACTGGGATCGACTAGCTCGACCCTCTCTTATTTAACTCTATATATACTGCCTGTATTAGTCCAATAAAGCCCATTCAAGCTTCAATAAAAAATCACAAAAAGTTATCACATGGGTGTGGGACTTGACTTTCTAGAGATCCGTGCCAAATTTAAAAGTGATCCTTTGGGGTCCTATACACATGGGAGTGGGAGGGTCTCATATGATCATTACTCTTAAAAAATATATTATTATTAGTTCTATGAGTAATTATTTATATTTCACTTCATATCAAATAAAACAAGTTTTATATATTCAGAAAGAGTAATGATCGTATGAGACCCTCCTACACCCATGTGTGTAGGACCCCAAAGGATCACCATTAAATTTGACACAGATCTCTAAAAACGTTATCACATGGGTATGGGACTTGACTTTTCTAGAGATCTGTGTCAATTTTAAATGGTGATCATTTGGGGTCCTACACACATAGGTGTGGGAGGGTTTCATAGGATCATTACTCATTCAGAAAAACATTGATTTTCCCTTGAAAATCTTAAAGACCAATGTGCTCATTCAGGAGTACAAACTTGTTTTCCCATAACACATTAGAAAATCTGAAATCATCATAGATGACATCGTGATCATGACTCTTCCCAAAAAATGAAAAAAATCTCTCCCAATTTTAATACACGCTGGCAAATTTAAATGATGATTAGCTTTCCTCATTACCTTTTCCTGAATATAAAAAATACTCTAATTTATCTTTTTTAAGAGAAATTATCGTGTGAGACCCTCCCACTCCTTAGTGGCGTGAGACCCCCATCATTGGCCGTTGGATAGAGAGAGAATGTGCAATAGCGGCGAGTATCTCGTAAGAGAGAGAGGCTGAGAGAACAGGCATTCAAAGAGAGAGAGAGAGAGAGAGAGAGAGAGAGAGAGAGAG
>NW_006494910.1:4261251-4319761 GCF_000471905.2 Amborella trichopoda | reverse complement strand
ATATATATATACATGTTTTCCTTTGTACATGCTAAAGGGCATTGTACTCCTTCGGGGATCACAAAATTATTTGTGGAATAAAATATTTTAATAATAGGGGTGTATTAATATACATACATTAAATACTTATGATCTCAAAATCTATTTGGTCTTAATCGTGCACAAAAAAATTAAAAGAGTAATGATGCATCCTATACCTTCTCGCATCATCTTTAGATTTCAATCCAAATCCCTCTCCTTTATTTTAGTTTTTGCTTTTTAATTAACACACTCTCTTTCCCTCTTCTCTGTCCCCTCTTCCGTACATCCCCTGACATATGTTTGGTCTTTCCGTGTATCTCTTGCTCTCTCTCCTTAGTCTCTCCCATCTCAATATGGGTTTTCTAGAGTCCTAGGCCCCATCCATCTCTCTACAAAGCCCGAAAGAAACAAATTAACCATGAAAAAATCATGAACTTAAAGCTTGTTTGGAATTGTTCACGGTTTAAAGTGTAAACATATGAATCTAACACCTCATTAAAAAACCATAGCCTTTCTTAGTTCTAGTCACATTGGCATACCAAATCTTTTTCCTTTCAAATATTTATCTTTCTCTAAAAACGACTGGATAATCTAGTCCATATTTCCCAAAAGAGAAATGATAATGAGTACAATCTCCCAAAGTAAGTAGATGTCAAGTCCATATTTCCCACAAGAAAAATGATGATGTGTAATTTTTTCTACAGTACATGTAAAGTCCATATTTTCATGCATCTCTTGCTCTCTCTCCTCTGTCTCTCCCATCTCAATATGGGTTTTCTAGACCCCCATCCATTTCTAAACAAAACCCGAAAGAAAGAAAGTAAGCATGAAAAAATTTGAACTGAATGATTGTTTGGAATTGTTCATGGCATAAAGTGTAAACATATAAATAAATCTAACGCCTCATTAAAAAACCATGGCCTTTCTTATTTTGTAGTCACATCCATTGAAATCTTAAATATTTCCTTATATTTTGCCCGAACAGCAGTCAGAATTTCAAAAAGAAATACACGTGGCAAATTTTGGATGCAAGTAGATATGTAATTTGACATTTCGTCTGGATAAAATCAATACTCTCTTTGTAAGAAATATTGTGCATTAAATACCGAGTGCATTAAATATTCATCAAATCTACACTCTCATGTAACAACAGTTCGAATGTCAACATTTCGTCAGGATAAAATCTATACTCTCATTGCAAAAAATATTGTGCATTAAATACCGAGTGAATTAAATATTCATCAAATGTACACTCTCCTGGAACATCAGTTTGAATGTCTTAAATCTTAATGTATTCCAAGTGGCGTTGACATGATAGGATGCAAGTACATAAATGTCAATCATTGTACTTAATGAACATACATATGTCAATAGGATAAGATTGTTTTCTTTTTTCATAATAACGCTCAAAATTTATTGAATTGTATTATTCAGAACTAAGCCTACCATCTATAGCCTTTTAAGCCCGATGGAAAAAGGGGTGTGGTTTCTATAAAGTTGCCACCTTAAACAATCCAACTAAAGCGCACCTCCAAATTTATCATACCATATAATTTTTGGCAAAAAATTATTAGGATTATCACAAAATCTATTATCAAATTTAATTATAAGAGTAAAAACTCCAAACATAGTTAAAATCAAGTTAATATATAAATACATGAAAATCTTGAAAATAAATGGTCTAGATAATTTATTGCAAGGTACACTATTTTTAAGGCTCAAAATAAATTTTTTTTCATACTCATGCATCTAAATGTGAGATGATCAGTTAGAGGTTTTTGCAATATTATTTCGTTCTTATCTTACCACTATTCAATACATGAATATCATATTTTAATAATAGATGTGAATTACTATGCATAAAATAGATATTGAGTGAAAAATCTATTTGGTCTTAAAATACCCCAAAAAGAGTAATCTCAATTTTGGGGTTCTCTCCCTCTCCGAACATCACAAGAGACGTGGTAACATGGAATTCATTGGATCAGAGTGTATGTGTTTACTGTGAGGGAAAAAGTAGAGATGTGTACTACAATGGGTACGAGGATCGAGATAGTAAAATAGAGGGAGGGGAGCAATGTGGGGAGAGAGAGGGGGAGGACAACCTCGGAAATATTTTTTTAGCTCAACTAACATAGGTGTTCATCAAAGATATAATGCAAAAACCTTCATAAACCATGTCATGATAGTTTTTTTTATCCAAATATTGAAAGTATGAGCAATGATTTCATGCAACCGTTGTATAATAATATGATGTAACATCCTTAAAAAACCATCTTATGGCCATTTATTTAATCCAAAATTTCAAATATACACTCTTTTTATTCTAATGAACAATTACTAAAAAGAAAAATTTGAAAACACTACCTAGAAAGTATTTTTTTAGACCAATTAACATAGGCCGTTCATTTTGGTGAGATGCTTAGATCTAGGCCTTAGAAGGATTTTTTCATTTTGAATTTTTTTGGATGGCTTATTATCATTAGATGAACAATGTTAAAAAATAAAAAATAATTTTGAGTTTATAAAGGCTAAGATCTTGACATTCACAAAATAAATGGTCTAGATTCATTTTTGGAGGGGACTTATTTTGACTATATCTAGGGTTCAAATTGATTTTTTTGTTTTCGGGGATTGATTATTGAGATGAAGAGAGTAGGTGTGTAAAATTTGGGGTCATACAAATACCACAAACATAGTTTTTTAGAAGTGTTGTTACATTATACTATGATACAACCGTTGCATTAGATCATTGTTCATTGAAATATACACTCTTTGAGCAATGATCCAATGCAACAGTTGTATCATAGAATAATGTAACAACACTTCTAAAAAATCATGTTTGTGGTATCTGTATAGCCCCAAATTTTTGCACACACTCTCTTCATCTCAATAATCAATCTCCAAAACAAAAAAAAAATCAATTTGAACCTTGGATATCATCAAAATGAATCCCCTCTAAAACTGAATCTAAACCATTCATTTTGTGAATTTCAAGATCTTAGCTTTTATAAAGTCAAAATCATTTTTTCTTTTTTTAACATTGTTCATCTAATGATAATAAAGCCATCTAAAAAAGTTGGAAATGAAAAAATCCTTCTAAGGCCTAAATCTAAGCATCTCACCAAAATGAACGGCCTATGTTAATAGGGCTAAAAAATTACTTTCTAGGTTGTTTTTTTTGTGATTGTTCATTAGAATGAAAAGAGTATATATTTTAAAATTTGGATCAAACAAATGGTCATAAAATGGTTTTTTGAGGTTGTTGCATCATATTACTATACAATCGTTGCATGATATCATTGCTCACGCTCTTTTCATTGTAATAAACAATCACAAAATAAAAAAAATAAAAAGTTTGATAGCACAACCTATAATTTTTCTTTTTTTTTTTTTGCCCAATTAACATAGGCCGTCCATTTTGATCTTAATAGCACTAATCAATCTCAAAATAAAAAGCTTTTAATTGGCACCCTAGATATGGTCAAAATGAGTCCCCTCCAAACCATTCGTTTAGAACCCAAGAAAAATATTTGAAACCCTAGAAAAATTACTCCTAAGGCCTAGATCTAAGCATCTTATTAAAATGGACGGCCTATGTTAATTGGACTAGAAAAAATATTTTTTAGGTCATATCTTATTTTAGGCCATATATTAATTTAGAGCAACTGTTGCATAAAATCATTTCCCTGAGAAGATATGGTCCTTAGGGCATATCTTGTTTTAGGGTTTCTAGTTATGGTCAGCACAAGGGGTGACCACATGTGTTTAATTTTCCCAGCTAATCATAACTATAATAATTAATCACAGGCATTGATCTAATCCAACGGTTGTATCATAATATAATGCAATCCCACTTCTAAAATCATGTTTGGTGTACTTAAGAGACCCAAAATTCTAAATACACACTCTCTTAATCTCAATAATTTTTTACCATATCTAGGGTTCCAATTGAAAATCTTTTTCTTTTGAGATTAAGTATTGAGATGAGTATAGTAATGATCCTATGAGACCCTCCCACACTCATATTAGTAGGACCCCAAATGATCACCATCAAATTTGGTACAGATCTCTAGAAAAGTCAAGTCCCACACCCTTGTGATAACTTTTCCAAAGTTCTGTATTAAATTTGATGGTGATCCTTTGGAGTCCTACTCACATGGGTGTGTGAGGGTCTCATAGTGTCATTTATCTTGAGATTAATATCAAAATGGACGGCATGTGTTAATTGGGCTAAGCACAATACTTTCTAGGGCATATTTTGTTTTAGGGAAACCGTGCATGAAATCATTTCCCTGAGAAGATATGATCCTCAGGGCAAATCTTGTTTTAGGGTTTTTAGTTGTGATCAACATAAGTGGTGACCACATGTTTTTAATTCTCCCAGTTAATCATACCTGTGATAATTAATCACGGGCATTGATCTAATGCAACGATTGTATCATCGTAAAATGCAACCACACTTTTAGAAAACCATCTTTAGTGTATTTAAGAGACCCAAACTTATTTATTAGAGAGCTTTCCCTTTAATCCCCAAAATTTTTCATAGAGCAATGATCCAATGCAACGGTTGTATTATAGTATAATGCAATGACACTTCTAGCAAACCATGTTTGTGATATTTATATTACTATTACCCCAAATTTTCCACACACTCCCTTCACCTCAATAATCAATCCGCCCCCCGCCCCAAAAAAAATGTTCAATTTGAACCCTAGATATAGTTTAATTGAGTCCGCTCCAAAAACAAATCTAGACCATTCATTTTGTGAATTTAAAGATCTAGCCTTTATAAACTCAAAATCATTTTATTATTATTTAATTTTTTTCATCTAATCATATTAAAGCCATCCAAAAAAATTGAAAATGGAAAAATCCTTCTAAAGCCTAGATCTAATCATCTCAGCAAAATGAATGGCCTATGTTAATTAGGATAAAAAAATACTTTCTAGATTGTGTTTTCAAATTTTTCTTACATACATATGTACTTACATCTTGTAAGTGCCACATGGAATACAATTTCTAGTTCAAATTTAAAACCGTCGTTCTACCACAATGGCTTACGATGCCTGTATATGGCAGAGAGAGGGGGCATGCTTGGAGAGAGAGAACCTAATGAGTATTTTTGGAAGGACGGGATAGATTTTTTTTAGACAAAATAGATTTTTCACTCGAGTATTTCATGCATATTAATGCACCTCTAATATTAAAATATTATATTCATGTCTTGCATAGTGGTAAGAAACGAAATAATTTTGTGATCCCGAAGGAGTTCAATACTTTTTCGCATGTACAAGGGAAAACCCATATATCATTTTTATATTGGAAAATATAAAAATAAGTTTTTATTTAATTAGATATGAAGTGAAAAGAAATTAATAATAAGTTTTAGATTGAAGACAATGTTATATAATATAGTCGTACGGTTCCACGATTTTTCTTAAAGGTGGCGTGCAGTTTTGGAAGGAGAGTACCAAATAGATATTTTACTCATGAGTATTTCATTCATATTAATGCTCATATATTATTAAAATATTACATTTATGTCTGGAATAGTAAAATATTATATTAATGTTTTCCGTACCACGTATATACTTCCACTTATCTGATTGTCCAATATGAATGGAGGGCTAAGATTGGCCCAAAAAGTTATATAATCTCATCTCTCACACCCTCCATTTCGAAATCTCTAACACCTCATCACTTAAATCCTTTACACAAGGAAGACCCCACCCCATCCGAATATCCATTCTTTATCATTCCCTCACATCTCTCTCATATTCTCATTTCACCTCTCTCTCATATTCTCATTTCCACCTCTCTCTCATATTCTCATTTCCACCTCTCTCTCTCAACAATAAACCGACAGAGACAAACCAGGAGTCCAGGTCCAGCACACCAACACCACCCTCATGACCTCATTCACCACTACAACCGCAAGGTATTTTCCTTGGCTCTTTTTTTGTTATTTTTGTGTACGGTATTACTGTTCCAATTAACAATAATTTCTTCCTCTTCCAGTCCTCTAATGTCGACTTAAGGTTCCAATTTTCATCTGTGGAGTATAAGCCCTTAGCTTTACTTTGTACTTTATAGTGTTCATTTCTTGGTGAGCTCAAAGCCTCCAATAGTAGTTTAATCTTTTGCAAAACATGGTTTTATAAACTTTTTGGAATTTCTTTTAGTAGTAGACTCAGTAGACATTATTCCACGATCTTATTCTTGTGATCTCAAAACAAGCCCTATTCCTATTTCCTATTGCTCAATCTTTTGCTTTGCGCAAATGTTTTGTAAACTCCTTTTTGTAATGTAAAGTTTTAAATTCACTAATTCAAGTTTAACAATACATTATCCTGCAATCTGATTATTGTTCAATTCCTTGCAAAGATTTTTTTTCCCCTTTTTTTAGCATTTTCCTCAATCCAGATATTCATTGTCTACTATTTCTCTTTATAGGTTTGTGCATTTCATGAAAAATGTCTTCTAAAATTGTGTGTTGTTTCAGTGATTAGTGAGATAATAGGTATTCGTTACAGGGGTTTGTGTGTTTTGTACTCTTTTTTTTTCTATATTTCTCTCTCTCTCTCTCTCTCCCTCCTCTATCTCTATTTCATGAAAAATGTCTTCTAAATTTTCTTGCTCCATTATTACATTTATGTACATTGAAATTGTCTTCTTCCTTCAACTAGTCATTTTGCTTGCTTCATTAGTCACTTTGCTTACTGTTTGATAATTGATACATGAATAGTGTTATGGCTTATGTGTAACCATTCAAATGCTACTTATAGAAATGAGTTTTTATTTGCTATGCATGCTAGAGAGTTAGAAGTCTACTGTTACTTCTCTAACTGGTTATTAATTATCTAATAATGCGATATCCCCGTTTAGTGTGGGATAAGTATCTCTCTCTAAAAGCTTATACTTACATGCAAATGTGTCTTCAATAATACGATCCCTCATTGTGTGTTGTCAAACAGTAAGAATAACCAACCTTTTTGTACTCTTTCTCTTTCTAGGTTTGTGCATTTCACGAAAAATGTCTTCTAAAACCGTGTCTTGTTTCAGGGATTAGTGAAATAATAGGGATTTATTACAGGGGTTTGTGTATTTTTTCCTCTATCTTTGTCAATCTTTCTCTCTCTCTCTCTCTCTCACTCTCTCTCTACCTATCTATCTATCTGTTTGTGATCGGGGGAGTAAAAGTAATCTCAAACATATCGAGGGAGAATAATATGCTCGTCCTTTGATTCAATAAACTGGTCTAATAGTAATTACCCCAAACTTGTTTTAAGCTTTAGATGAGCCATTGCAAAAGCAGCCAAATATGATATTTGTCTTTTACTAGGTTCAGAAGCCACCAAAGAGCTGAATTTGTGTACTCAGGATTTAATGCATAACTAGATTTTGTGTACGACAGCTTAACCTTTCATTACAATGATATTATTGAAACTTTGGTGCTGATTGTTTGCTATGAAAGTGTGAGTTCCAAGTTCTTATCATAATATGAAATTATGTATTACTTATGTACTTGTTTTAGTAGAAGACGAAACACAGTCCTTAATATTACCATCTACATATTAGCATGTTACGTATTACATGTGGTGGCATAATATTTTTTGCTCCTTTATTACATTTATGTGCATTGAAATTGTTTTCTTCCTTCCACTAGTCACTTCGCTTGCTTCACTAGTCACTTCGCTTGCTGGTTGATAATTGATACAAGAAGTGTGTTATGGTTATGACTTATGTGTAACCACTTAAATGCTACTGATAAGGAATGAGTTTTCATTTGTTATGCACGCTAGGAAGTCAAAAGTCTACTTTTACTTGTCTAATTGGTTATCAATTATCTAATAATGCGATATCCCCTGTTACTGTGGGATAAGTATATCTCTCTTGAAGTATCTACCTACATGCAAATGTGTCTCTAGTAATACGATCCCTCATTGTGTGTTGTCAAACAACAATAATAGTGTAGTGTTTGAACGAATTTTTCAACACCATGTATCCCCGGTAGGTGAGTCGGTCAATAAAGCATGACAATCAGTGGATGTTTCAATAGTCTCGTAATAGTTCTAAGATGGGCCAAGATCTTTATAAGGATACCATAAAGGCTGATGCCAAGTTTCGTCGCATTTCTATATGTCTAAGGTAGTGCAGTCAAAGAAACAGTTTCGGCAGAATTAGCCTCTAGCACCTTGAAATGGGGCCTTATAACTACAACTATACTTTTGGAGCATCAAACGACCGTGGGACCACCGTCATTGGATCCATCATGGTTGGAAACCCTCATGGGAGAAAATTTTAGCTTTAACGGACACTCCAAGAAGAAGTTATAAGCGAAACTCTAAAACAGAAGAAGTTGCACACTATTCGCATGAGGCCACTTTGCAACTCAACACCATTAAAACACAGTCACGGAATAGTGACTTGCAACGCCCATATCTCCCTCATCTAAGGTTGGATCACGCTCAAACTTGTGGGAGCGTGTTAGTCTCGTCGAAGCAAACGGTTCGATATATGATACGTCCCGTGGTGATGTCGGATCAGGGAGAAAAGCTAGAGAGAAGATCACAATTCGAAGAAACAAGTTGCAGATTTCTAGCCGTACTTCTGGTCACTCGACTGCCATATCCCAATGCTTGCAAGCCCGATCGATGAGAAACTAGTTGCGTAGCGTGCGTAAGGTCCGTTGCTACCATTGGTCTGAACCCCGCACATGATGAACGGCCGGATTTCACAACAAAATCCAGTCAAAGCTACTGCTGATTCCAGCCACCAGAATTCCTAATTCCAGTCAAAATTTCAAGATTGTCGAATATTCATTGGGGCACCAAATCGCGCCCCGTTTCTTGTAACATGATGGTGATGACATGCTCAATGCAAATCAGTGAAGAAATCGAAGAAAAATGTCAAGATGAAGACACACTATTGATCATAAGTTTTCAAGCTTCATTCAATTTTCAAGATTCATGATCATGTTGTTAAAGTGTGATTCATGGCTTAAATTTACTATTAAAATGATCGTAGCATCGAGCCCTACGCAATGGCAGTCATCTTATGTTCATTCGGAAGCCGGATCGTCCATGGATGGTTCGAGAAGAATCAAGAACGTCCCTAGTTCTCAGCAGGGACTGTTTTGGAATTTTTCCAATTGATAGGCAGGGGCAAATCAATCATTTTGCACCCTATTTTCTTATTTTCTTTAATTAAAAAAATTCTGTGATTATCCCAAATTCAGGTAATTTAGGGTTTATCATACACGTTTTAGTCAAGTTTTGAGATAATTGCACATGTTTTGGTTCAAGTCTATAAATAGACACCATCTCTCATTGTAATCAACAAGCAGTGAACGAAGGCAGAAAACAAGCTTTCATCAATAAAATCCAACTTTTTTTCTTGAGTTCTTGAGCTTGTCTTGGAGGTAGAGAAACTTTGGTGTGGTACCCTTTCGGTTATTAATGTAGATTTCTTCTTCTTCTCTATCTTCTTTCTCTTTCTTCTTTTCTCTTCTCCCTCGTCTCTCTCCTTCTGCCCTGTTGAGGTTTCCTCAGAGGTCATGCCTGGCAGTGTTGTGCATGTCTCTTTCTTTCTTTCTCTTTCTCCTTTCTTTCTTTTTTTTTTTCCTTCTTCTCTTCATTCTTTCTTTACTCGTCGATGAAGGTTCTCAGGGCGAACAGGAATGGAGAATCGCCGTGTGAGCGACTTTGCTCCTCCTCCTTACTTTCCCTCTAAAATCCTCAAGGTGGTAGTAACACCACGAGGAGGGACCTCTCGCTCTTTGTGGTATTCTTCTTTTCGATCATGTGTCGTTCCATTGTTGTGAGCCTCTGCACGGCGTTAGTCGCCGTTGCGAGTGCTAGTGTGGAAGTACAAGCGAGCCGGGCTGTCGCTAAGCAGCGGGTCGGGCTCCCGTTTTATGGCAACATAGCGCGTGGCGATACCTATCGCAGGACAAAAGATTGCTGCCCCTTTCCTCACTCAGTGCTCGTGGCGATACCCATCGCCATCTGAAGGAAAGACTTGCCCCTGCACATTACGACGATACTCACTCCCTTCCCACCTCGCGGCGATACTCATTCCCTTTGCACCTCGCGGCGATACTCACATCCTTCGCACCTCATGGAGATATGCCTCCTTCCACGCCTTGTGATAGTCGTAGACGGCGATACGCTTCTCCGCCTGCGAGTGATTGTACGTCTAATGCCGCCTGCTCGCCACACACAGCAGTGCGGCCTGTGACGTCTAACACCGTCTGGAGTGTTCCTTTTGCATATTTTTTCTTTCCTCTTCTCTTCGCTCTTCTCTCTCACTTGGCTGAAGGTAAACCCAGTCTAGCATCACTATAGCAGCCTGGTCACTGAGCAGTATTGCCATCGTGGTGGTCAAGAGTACCATGCTTGTCTTACTGCCATACCAGATCAGGACATTGTGATAGCCTCGGTTTTGAGTAGTATTGTCGCAGCGCTAGTCAAGAGTACCATGCCCATCTTGCTACCAATCTGAGTTGATCATTGCACGAGCTCGGCTATCATGCTAGTTGTGTTCCCCTTTCCAAGTCTTTGTTTCTTTCTCTTTTATTTCGTCTTTGCTACTTAACTTCTCATCCTTTCCCTTACTATGTGAATGTGCACTTCGTGCATGTTCGTCCCAAGGCAAGGGTGGGTCCCTTGGCCCACTTGTCTTGCAAATTAAACCATGTTATATTTTGTAGAAAATAAGAAGATTGATGATCAAGGGAGGCGAGTGCGAACCAGTTGAAGCAGCTGAGGGGCTTTCCGTCGTGATCTAAAAGAGCTTCCACACGAGTTAGCCCGAGTAAGTCACGGACCCAGGTGAGATTGGTCCCCACCTCACGATAAAATTCCCCTCTCACCAGTTGGGTACCTGCCCTTGTTCTGTGAACAAGGTTCCCGAGAGAGCGGTCTCAGGTCCCAGGTCTTCCTAACCCGAGACACGAATCACTCAAGCATCCAAATCATGAGAGACGAGATCGAGGCATCCGACCAGATTGGCAACTCCACTGGGGACTTGCTACCCCTTTGTCGACTTGCTCTTGTTTGGTCAGTATCCCTTTTATCTTTCTGCATTCTTTTCCATGGCATCAGGGTCCTTCAACCCATTCATCCGAGTTGGGGATTTCCTCATCCCCTCACTCGTGACCATCCCGGGGAAGCAAGCGCTTCAAGTCCCACTCCCTACACTCCTTTTGAGCATCGACTCATAGTCCAGCTCCCAGGTCCTCTCCTAGACTAGTGCGGGAAAGGACTTGATGGCTCCTGACTCCCTACTATCTCGCTCTGGTGGACTTTCCACTAAAGCCCCCTGCATTGGTGGCACTTCTGCTACCCTGCACAGCATGCACCCTATTATTGACAAGATACTTGCCAGTCACACTATCGAGGCACACCGGAAGGCTGCCTTTTTTCGTTTCTGCGAAAGGGAAGCAGGTTGCCATTGCTCTTATGGGTCGCCGCAAGGTAGCTCCCCATGCTTTTGCACACTCAAGGGCTCATGGTCTACCCATGCGAGCCTCATCTCAGGGCAACCCTCATGCTGCCTTGAGATTGTGTCTTGGACCAGCCCCTTTCCCTCCAAACCCTTGATGTGTAGTGCACCTTACTGCTCCAAGCAACGCCACTTCTGGGCCAGCCCGAGCACACAAGGGACGACCATCCCCTTCCCCCTCACAGCACACACCATTACATTCTGTGAGAGATGGGCACTTACCCATCTCCTCACAGACATGTGCTCGAATGTCTCAACCTCCTCAAGGTGAACCAGTCGACCAAGCCCGAGCTGACCCTCAAGTCACTCGGAGGACTGCTAGGGGTGCATACACATTGTAGGTTCCTTCCCGACATCGACTTAGGCAAAGTCGGGAGCCAGTCCTTTCTTCGGCCACCATATCCTTGCCAGCCAGAAATCTCAAGTCCTGATACTCAAAGGTTTTCCCCTAAGAGTACCCTCCTGAGTCAGCCTTCGTACATTCATCACATTCCCAATCCCCACAAAGGTACGTAAGGCAAGGACTTCATCACAGACACAGTCCTTCAGCTTCCGCGGCAGCAACCCGGGTTACCCTCCATCATGGGACCTCACTCTTTGTGTCAGCTTGTCGACACAGCCCTAACTTGCTCACAGAGATCAGGGCAGCCCAAAGTGCAGGCCCAATTTTGGAATCAAGTTTACTGCAGCCTGAAGATTAAGCAGAAGAGAGGCTTGCAAATTCTCACTGCTGAAGCCTTTAGAGCATTCGAGGTCTCTAACCCTGGTGACCTCTTGACTCGCAACCCTTTGTACCCCCTTCCGACTCCGAAGCCTGATGAGGACATTCAAGAGTATTGTTTCGTGATTATTGCCATGGGGAAAGATAATGCCTCCAAGAAGACATGCTCCCAAGAGCGTCAAGAACAGGCCCTCACAAGGTCAGCATACAAGGCACGAGTCTAGGAGAGGAAAGCTGACCCCTTACAGACTGACTTGCCCAGCTTGACTCGTCAATCCCGAAAGACTGCTGCTGCACCTGACTCTAACCGACCACAAGAATGGTTAGTGTCATGGTCATCAATGACACTAGCGACGCCCAAGAGGAGCATTTGAATAGATTCAAGGCCATGATGCAGTCCATCATCGAGAAGATGGGGCGCCTTGAGGCCACCAGGTCTCCTCCCTCTTCTTCCCACCTGGAGGCCAACTCTCCTCCTACCAAGGATGCAACTCCCAGGCAGACTCCCCCAGTAGCCTTGCAAGATAGCTCTGCTCCCAGGGTATACTCCCAAGCGGACATAGACACCATGGTGACCCATAGCCTCAAAAATAAGGTCTCGGGTATGCAAGGGGCGCCCCTATATCGAAAGCCCTACCCCTCTCACATTGATCAGGTGCCTTTTCCTCCAGACTACCAAAAAGGGAAGCTGCCCTTGTTCAACGACACAATCTCCCTGCACCAGTATATCGTTCACTTCCATGCAACCTGTCGAGAGATGGCAGCTGACGGATGGCTCCTCCTCCATCAGTTGGTCAAGACTCTTGAAGGACCAGCCTTCTAGTGGTATGCTCGGCTACCCCCAAGTTCGATTAACACCTGACCCTGCATGTTGAGGCTTCCCACCCTTCCTCCATATCAGAGCTCATTTCTAAGGCGGTGCGCATTGAGGGTCTGTCCAAGCACCATGGCAATTCCCGCCAGTAGTCGGCAGTAATGGCAATTCTCGCTCCAATAATTGGGGCAACCAGCAAAAAGGGGTGATTAGTGCAGCGGTCACTGTGACTGACACTAAGAAACTTGCCTCTCAGACCTTCGACCTCTCTAAAGGGGTAGTGACGACTGAGGCACAAACCACACCTCAGTCTAGAGACAAGCAGAAGCAGTCCTATAACCAGGTCACACCCCTGAAGAACCTAAATCGGAACGACTACTGGACTAGGAACCGGAACAAGGTGTAATCCAGAAGGAAACCCTCAAGCCTCCGCTCAATCAGGGCAGCAAGAAGATCCCTCTCCATAAAGGTCGAGTCATGATGATTCAGACCAACTCCAGGCTCTCTTTGAACCCATGCTCCAGCAAGGGCTCGTCACCCTAAAGCCCACTAGGCAACCCAAGCACCTGGCCCAGCCGAGGGGACAACAAATATCCGGTGCCCATATCACTAGGTTTGGGGCCACAAGTTAAGCTAGTGCTTCGGATTCGAAGCTATCATTGCAGAAGACGTACGGAAGGGCTAGGTCGTCTGCTTCGTTCTCCCTAAACGCTTCCAAACCTGCGTCCCCCTCTGGGAGGACACCTCACAGATCCCCTATGAGGACGCCCTAGACCCGTTTAAGCCACCAACTGCGTAGCCCTAGAAAGTATACCATGGGCAAAGCAGCTCAAGTCCCTCAAGCGTGAGGCTGCACGCCAAGCTCGGGGAAGCCATCAGCCCAACAGGATCTGCCAAACTCTGCCCAGGAGAGCCAGAAGGAGACGTGCTCCCAAGTCATCTTGCCGAAAGAATCATATTCCCCTTTCGCCACTCAAGGAAGAATTCCTCAGGCCTCTTCCCGCACTGTCAACCTTACAGGACTTCATCCTAGGTGCAGCTCAACTTACTTCGTCGTCCAATCAAGAGGACGCCCCTGAGTCCTCAATGGCTCGGGGCACTCTCAATAAGGCTGACGACGTTAAAAGCATCCCTCAACAGTCAGAGCCGGAGAAAGACCTAAAATATCCCCTGCACTCCTCCAATAAGGGCGATGATGCTAAAAGCACCTCTCAACAGTCAGAGCTGGGGCATGACCTAAATATCCTCTGCACTCGTCCAATAAGGGTGATGATGATAAAGGCACCTCTCAGCGGTCAGAGCTGGGGCAAGACCTAAAATACCCCGTAGACTTGTCCAATCCGAGTGACGACGTAAAAAGCTACCTAGAGCCCATTAACTCCGCCTCTTCTTCTACTTCTCCTTCCTCCTCTTCTATCTCTTCCGTAGGTACAACTCGGTAGTACCCATACTTTGAGGCTCTGTACAAGGAACTTGAAGGCACCAACATCAACAAGTCACATCGGAAGCGCTTGAGCAAAATGCTAGCCCAAGCGGTTAGATTCCTAACAGTTGTTGACGCCTTGGCGGCTCAAGCCAAGTCCGAGCCATCCCCGGGCCCCCTACTCTCACGAGGCTTGTCACATGATTCTAGTCCATGAGACATCGCCCAGCCCAAGGCAAGTGCTATGTGACCTTAGCCACGATATCAGGGGCTCCATGCTTGATGATGGCCCTCTCATCCCCGGTGCCAGTAATGTGTCAGAAGTCACCTCCCATACTTGGGTCCTCCAAGAAGCAAAAATGTCAGGGTCATGGTCCCTGCATTCCAAGCCTATAAGAAGCCTCTTAAGTCCCCCGACGAGGAATTACAAGAGGCCCCAAAAGAATGGGAAGAAGGTGTCCAGGCCACTGCAGACGAGCTCGAAGAGGTAAACTTAGGTGATGAGACAGATCCAAGGCCAACCTTCATAATTGCAAAAATGTCCTTTAAGGAGAAAGATAGTTATATTTATTTTCTCAGGGGAAAACAGGGACATCTTCGCCTTGCATTATCATGAGTCGCCTGGTCTGGACCCCCAAATCATAGTTCACCAGCTCGGCATCGACCCAACTGTCAAGCCCGTGAAGCAAAAATCTAGAAGGTTCAGGCCGGACCTTAAGATGCAGACTGATGCCAAAAGTAAACAAGCTCAGTCACGCAGGATTCATACACGAAGTCAAATTCCCAAAGTGGCTGGCAAATGTAGCCCCAATCAAGAAGAAAAATGGCCAAATTAGGGTCTATATTGACTTTCACGATCAAAACACCGCCTACCCAAAGGATGACTTTCCCTTTTCATTCACCGATATGCTCATCGACTCCACCGCCTACTGTCAAATCTTCTCCTTTATGTATGGATATTCTGGCTAAATCAAATTCAAATGGCACCAGAAGATGAAGAGGTATCGTGTTCTTGACTCCAAAAGGTGTCTTTTGTTACACTGTGATATCTTTTGGGTTGAAAAACACTTGTGCCACGTATCAGCGGGCCATGACAACTATCTTCAAGGGCATGATGCATGAGGAGGTTGAGTGCTATGTCGATGACTTGGTGGTGAAATCTGAAGTCAGGGATGCTCACACAAAAGACCTCGAGAAGGTGTTCAAGCGGCTGCGTTGTCATCAGCTCAAGATGAACCCTTTGAAATGCGCCATTGGCATGCGCTCAGGAAAGTTCTTAGGGTTCATCGTAAGACATCCCGGGTTGGAGATCAAGCCGGTTAAAATTAAGGCAATCCAGGACATGCCGCCACCTACAGCACTGCATGAGCTCTGGTCCCTCCAAGGGCAGCTAGCCTATATTCGAAGGTTTATCTCCAACCTCTTAGGTCGCTGCAAGCCCTTTTCTCACCTATTAAAGAAAGACGCCCCTTTCATATGGGATAAAGCGTGCCAAGCAATGCTGGACGACATCAATCAGTACCTTCTAAACCCTCCAGTACTCTCCACGCCAGTGTTAGGGAGGCCTCTTATTATATACATGACCACGCTCGACGAGTCACTTGGGGCACTCCTAGCATAAAATAATGACGAGGGAAAAGAGATCGGTTTGTATTACCTCAGCCGCAGGACGTAGGGGGCTGAGAAGAATTACCCTCCCATCAAGAAGATGTGCCTAGCGTTGATTTTTGCAGTGCATAAGTTGCGTCACTACTTGCTTGGCCATGAAGTCAAGCTAATCTCAAAGGCGGATCCAGTCAAGTTCCTCATGACTCGTCCGTGCCTGTCAGGATGCTTGGCCAAGTGAGCGTTATTGCTAATGGAATTTGACACAAGTACATCTCCAAAAGGCCATCAAGGGTCAAGCCCTAGCAGAATTTCTCGCAAGTCACCCAATCCCAGTAGAACCTCCTCTGTCAAGTGATCTCTAGGGCGAGGAGGTCTTCGCAGTCCTAACTCGACCCTGGGAGATTTACTTCGATGAAGCATTTCAGTCCAATTGAGGAGGTGTCGGGGTCGTGTTTCTGACTCCCAATGGTGGGATGTCCCCCTTATCCTTCTCAATCATAGAGGAGTTTTCCCATAATGAGGCCAAATATCAAACCCTTATAACTGGTTTGGAGATTGCTCTCGAACTAGACTTGGAGAAACTTGATATCTTTGGTGATTTTGAGTTGGCCATTCATCAGCTCAAAGGGATTTACGACATAAGGAAGGATACGCTCAAGCCCTACCATGATATGGCTAAGACCTACATGGCCTAATTCAACAAATTTTCCTTGAGTCATATTCTCAGAAGGTTGAACTCACAGGCAGACGCACTTGCAAAGCTCGGTGTACCATTGAGTTATCCTCGCTGGGGCGCACACCCATTTGGGTAACAAAATGGAGACATATTGCCTTGAGAACATAAGTCGATGTGGATGATAAGAGGGGCATCTTCCCTGAATGCCCACCTTACCCATTTGGAGCACTCCTTGCTGCTAAGAATGCCATCAAGGCAAAGCAAGAGATGCCTCGATGCCAGTCTGAGCTGGTGAGGCAAGACCCTGAATTCTTCGGCCCGATCTGCGCAGAGATCAAGCAGGTAGACGACTGGAGGGAGCCTATCATGAACTTCATCATACCCGAGGATCGAGCTGAATGAAATGGTGTGCAACGGATGTCTACCAAGTACACCCTTTTGGATGGTGATGCCCTCTTCTGACGGTCATTTGAAGGAATTCTCCTCAAATGCATTGACGCCCAAGAGGCTAATAAAGTATTGGAAGAGGTGCATTCGGGCATCTTTGGGCTGCATTAGTTCGGTCCTAAACTATATGAGAATATACGTAGGTACTATTGGCCTTCAATGGTCGTTGATGCCCAAAACTACGCTAAGAGGTGTCAGGTATGCCAAATGCACTCAACCCTCATTCATCAGCCTCTCGAACCTCTCCATCCTACAATGGCATCATGGCCTTTCTCCCAATGGGGCATGGATATTATAGGACCCATCGACCCTTCTTCTACCTTGGGACAAGCCTTCATCCTGGCAGTTACCGGTTACTTCTCCAAGCGGGCCGATGTAGTCCCTCTTAAGCATGTTTCAGAGGCCACTGCGGCAAATTTTGTGCGCCATCACATTATATATCGGTTTGGGGTGCCGGACCGGATAATTTCTGATAATGGCCCTCTGTTTCGAAGACACCATAGTGATCACCTTGTTAACCAATTTGGTTTTGAGTGGAAGTACTCGAGTATGTACCACCTTGAGACAATGGCTTAGCCGAAGCGTTCAATAAAACCCTATGTGGGGTACTGAGGAAGTCGGTATCGAAATCCAAGAGGAATTGACATGAAAAGCTGCCTGAAGCTCTATGGGCCTATCGCACTACTATGAGGAATGCTATAGACTCGACCCCTTACTCCCTAGTCTATGGGGGAGAGGTCGTCTTACCCCTCGAGGTTCAGTAGCCCTCACTCCGTGTCGCTATACACCAAGGGCTAATAGAGGACGAAACGGCTAAACTCTCCTATCAAGAGTTGGATGCTCTCTATGAAAACAGGCTCGAAGCTCAGCAGAACCTCGAGCTCAACCAAAGTAGAATGAAGAGAGCCTTCGATAAGTCTGTCAAGGTTCGTTCGTTCGCTCGAGGGGATCTAGTTATCGCAATCAGGAGGCCTATTGTTGTGCATGTGCATCGTAAGGGGAAGTTTGAACCTAAATGGGAAGGTCCCTTCATAGTTAAGAAGGTCATGCTAAGTGGAGCCTCTATATTGGCCAATTCTGATGGCGAGGAGGCGATGCCCCCTATTAACAGTCGATACCTAAGGAAATACTATCCCTAACGCGCTCTTAATGTGCAGTATGTACAGTGAAAAGAAGAAAGAAATGGAAAAGAAAAACAAACCAACTCGAAATAACTTTATTTCTTTTATTGCATTACAAAGGGTTACAAGTGACATTCGACAGCCCATTATCAAGGAGGTTACAAGTATAGTACTCTTGTATCGCAGAATAAGTGGATGGTACAAGTCTTGACCCACGACATTGAAGGATAAGAGGACAGTTACAAGCCAAAAGCTGCTCTCATGAAGAAGAAGCAAAACCACTTGGAGAAGCCCCTCTCATAAAAAAGAAGCCAAACCACTTGGAGAAGCCAACCACTTCCAAGTCAGCTTCAATTCATCGGACGAGGATGGAGAAGGTGGAAGTGCAGGCTGGGCCGGTTTCCATGAGAGGGAAGAGGTATACAAAGCGGACTTCCGTGGCAAGGAGCTTGCCTATGATTGGTGCCCTTCCTTGAAGCTGCGAACAATAGTGGCTGGGCCTTCTCTTTGCCCTCACTCTTGACCCCCACAAAGGTACCGCCGTCCAAGGTCATCTCCGTGCCCAACTCAAGGCCACGCTTGGTCAGCGTCATGGGTAACTCAAGTCCGCGTGTGATCACCGCCGTGTGCAACTTAACGCCACACGTTGTTGTGCCCAGCTCAGCGTCATAGGTGACTTCCATCTTGTGTCGTTCAAAGCTGCACGTAGTCATCGCCGCGCCGCAATTCACTACTGACGTGTGCACCCTAAGGTTGCGCGTGACCATCGTCGCGGGCAACACCTTGCCCAGTATGGCTATCGTCGTGCGCAATTCAGCCTCGCATGGCGTTGCATGCGACTTAATGGTATCCCAGTTTAATCGTCCTCGATTCACAGGGACCATTAGTGCTTCTATCCCTGCGATTTTCCCAACTGACACTCCTCGGTAACGGTTCAATTCTTGATAACTCCTCAGACCGCCTGAAACTCTCTACCGTACCCTGTCCTTTCCCCTTACTGATAGTCGGGGATATCAAGGAAATGCCTTGGATTCCCGCAGAAATTTCCCTGTGACTTTGTGGGTTTCCTCTTCTACTCGCCTGAAAATTACAAGGCTTGCGATAGAATTATTGGCAGCCCCTGTTTCCCTGTCGATCTGCAGGAGGATGCCGAATGACCCCTGCTCTCTCCCGTCTCTCTGACAAAAACCTTGATGAAGGTCTCGGTGACCTGCCAGGGACCACAAACGATCCAAGTTACCAGGAAATTCCCTTGAATCCTTTAGGAGCCCTTTGTAGCCCCTCTACCTACTGTTGCGGTTCACCCAAACTCACATGAATGCTACTGAGTTTCCGGTGAGTCCACTGCTCTCCCTTCTTCTCCTCTGTCGGTGTTCACGAAACCGTCAGAACCTCCCCAAAACCCCCTCTTGCACTAGAATCCCTTGGTCTTGAGATTTACCGAGCCTCTGTGCTCTTTCTACTTTGGGGACCTCTCACTGCAACGTTTTTACAAACAGACTTCACCGGAAAAAGTCCCTGTAGATCTCTGCAAGACCCCTGGGTTCTCCTTGTAACAGCCCAGCACCATCTAAACGATTGTCAGTGCTCTATGAAGATAGGTGACTCTTTTGAAATCTTGCTGGAATTCTCTGAAACACCCTGTGCGAGGTTGGGCGTGTCGGAGTCCTTTATCGGAGGCTCTCTCCTATTCTCTCTCTCTCTGAACACTGTTTCACCTAAGGTAAGATGGTGAAAATGGGGTCTTACCCCTTTTAATGGACGACAACGATGCAAGGTTACAAAAAGTGCCCTTCACAAGTCTCAAATGACACCATCGTCCTTGTGTCCACACGATGATGTGACTAGGCCGGGTCTGGTCAAGCCCGAGACCTGCACGCAAGTTACAGCAACCTAATGCCGCAAGCTCCCCTAACGGCCTAGTGCCACGAGCTTTATCAGGGGCTATCGTCGAGTGGTTTATTAAAAAGCCCTATCACCATGAGTTTCATCAGGGGCTATTGCCACATGCTTTATTAAAAAGCCCTATCGCCAAGCTTCATCAGGGACTATCGCCACGGGCTTTGCTAAAAGGCCTATCATCGTGAGCCTCTCAAGTGGCTAACGTCGCGTGCTTGCCATAATTCAACCTCGTGCGGTTGAGGACTGCTATCCCTATTGGGCAAGCCACCATCCAGCGTCCTCTAGGAGTTTGTTCCTTACATCATAGCCATTGTATCCCCAGGGAGTTAAGTTTTCAGCTATGACTCTGTTCCTTATGGGACATATTCCCTCATCACACTGGGGTTCAGGTGCACGACCTTAAATTGCATGGTCCAAACTATATGACCTTAAACTATAGCGGGGGTCTAAGTGCACGACCTTAAACTGCATGGTCCAAACTATAAAACCGTAAACTGTAGCGGAGGTCTAGTTGTACGACCTTAAACTGCATAGCCTAGGGGGTCCAGGTGCAGGACCTTAAACTGCATGGTCCTAACTATAAGACCTTAAACTATAGTGGGGGTCTAGGTGCACGACCTTAAACTGTATGATCCTGACTATATGACCTTAAACTATATTGGGGGTCTAGGTGCACGACCTTAAATTACATGATCCAGACTATAAGACCTTAAACTGTAGCGGAGGTCCAGGTGCACGACATTAAATTGCATGGTCCAAACTATAAGACCGTAACCTGTAGCTATGGTCCAGTTGCACGACCTTAAACTGCTTATCCTAACTGCAAGACTTTAAACTGCACAGCCTTGGTCTGAGCTACAAGACCTTTAAACTGTAGTACACATCCCCACCAAGTGTATTCCACGACTATCCTTAATGTGCTGCATCTGTACTCTGGTTTGTCATCCCCAGTGGAGTTATATGCATGCCACCATCTATTATCCCTGTGGATTCGTGTTCACCTAGATAATCCCTGGTGGATCCGCTTCTCGCTAAAAACATCACTTCTATTCCCTGATGGAGTTTCAGCTATATGGCAATCCATGCCATGGTTCGAACTGTATGACCTTAAACTATAGCGAAGGCCTAGTTGCATGACCTTAAACTGCACGATCCAACTGTATGACTCAAAACTACAGTCACGTCCGAGCTGCATGACGTTAAAAGGCTTTGCACAAGGTCTAGGAGGCAAGACTCGAAACACACTTTCACACATACGTGCATGCAATTGTGTGTGCGTTACCACCTCCACCAATTCACCAGTGAATCCATTTCCCTCTTACCATTCCCCAATGAGTTTCACCCGTACTCACAAAACCATTCTATTATTTACACTTATCTCCTTTTGCACCTTAGGTGTGATTATGAGGCTTCAAAGTAGAGCTTGCCTTCGCATGTCCCCATCTCAGGGAGGTGTACCACAGTTTCTGCTATGAGACTTTGGAGCAGAGCATGCAACCGTCTCAGCAAGAGGCGTACCATAATTCCAATTGCGAAACTCCAGAGCACGTGATTGCCTTCACAATGGCATACCACAGTTTCTACCAGGTGACCTCATACCATGTTACCATCCCTTCCCACCATGGTTCAGTTGTATGACCCTAAACTATAGTACACGTCCAAGCTACACGACGTTAAACTGTTTCGCAAGAAGCCTCGAAGGCATGACTTTAAAAGCGGCCTCACAAAAAAAAAAAGAGATGTGAAATGGATGGGTACGGTCATGAAACCGTGAGTAAAAATGTCCAAAAATGAAACCCAGGCACGGTGAAAACTTGAAAGGGCACCGTGAACAATGAAAAGGGTGGACATGATCCAATGGTCATGGGTAAAAGAACCCCAAAATAAAAAGAAGTTGGTGAAATCCGTCTTAACGGCACCACTTCTCAGTTCAAGTGAAAACCCGTAAAGGGCGGCGCCTGAACCAATAAAGCAGGATAATGCAGCATTCACCATCACAGCTTCAACCCACACTTAAAGAAGAAAAATCCCTAGCATCAGCATGTCTGATGTCAAACTCTAGCATTAACAGAGTCCTTGAGGGTGAGGACGAAGGCAGAAAAATTCTTCCAAAATAAAAAATGGAGTCCTTGAGGTGAGGATGATGACCACAAGATCCCTTCAGCAAACACATGGCCCCAAAGGGGAAGCGTCCGACAAGGTAAGGACCTTAAATACCAACCTCTCTTCAAATGCCTCTAAGGGGAAGCGTCCGACAGGGTGAGGAATTTAAATACCAACCTCTCTTCAAATGCCCCTCTACGGAGGCGTCCGACAGGGTGAGGACTTTAAATACCAACCTCTCTTCAAATGCCACAAAAGGGAGGTGTCTGATAAGGTGAGGACTTTAAATACCAACCTCTCTTCGTCTGATGGGGTGAAGACATTAAAAACAAATCCCTATGGTCCCATCAGGGTTAAGACCGCGACAAAGATCCCTTACAAGTCTCCACGAATGGATCTGCGACAAGCATCCAAATGTCTGAGCACCCTAGTTGCATTGCTGCGTGGCTTTTTCCTCAGTAATTCGCGTGATTCTGTGGCTAGGAAGAAATATTAGAGCCGAGAAATTTTTTTGAATGTTGTCCTTCTCGCTTCTCTCGAAGCACAACATTTAGAGGGGCATGTTGTTTGAATGCATTTTTCAATACCATGTATTCCCTATAGGTGAGTCGGTCAATAAAGCCTGACAATTAGTGGAAGTTTCAACAATCTTAGAATGGATCTAGGATGGGCCAAGATCTTAATGAGGACACTATAAAGACTACTGTCGAGGTTCGTCGTATTCCGACATGTCTAAGGTAGTGTAGTCGAAGAAACCGTTTTAGCAGCATTAGCCTCTTGCACCCTGAAACAAGGTCTTACAACTACAATTATACTTTTGGAGCATCAAACGGGGATCCGGCATAGTTGGACACCCCCAAGGGAAAAATTTCAGCTTAAATGGACACTTCAGGAAGAAGTTATAAGCGAAAAATCTGAAACAGAAGGAGCCACATGCTATTCTAGTGAGGCCACCCTGCAACTCAACACCATTGAAACAAAGTCACGTAACAGTGACTTGCAATGCCCATATCTCCCTCATTCGTGGTCAGATCACGCTCAAACTTGTCGGAGCGTGTTTGTCTTGTCGAAACGAGCGGTTTGATATGTGGTACATCTCGTGGTGATGTCCGAGCAGGGAGAAAAACTAGAGAGAAGATCACAATTCGAAGAAACAAGCTACAGATTTTCAGCAGTACTTTCGGTCACTCGAGCGGCCATATCACAGTGCTCGCGAGCTCGATTGATGAGAGACCAGTTGCATTGTATGTATAAGGTCCATGGCTACCATTGGTCTGAACCCCGTGCGTGATGAACGGTCGGATTTTACATAAAAATCCAGTCAAATTTGCTGCTGATTCCAGCCACCAAAATTCCTAATTCCGGCCAAAAGTTCAAGATTGTCAAATCTTCATTCGGGCACCAAATCACATCTCGTTTGTTGTAACGTGATGGTGATGAAATGCTCAGTGCAAATCAGTGAAGAATTCGAAGAAAAACGTCAAGATGAAGATGCTCCATTGATCATAAGTTTTCAAGATTCATTCAATTTTCAAGTTTCGTGATTGTGTTGTTAAAGTGTGATTCATGGGTTAAATTTACTATTAAAATGATCATAGCATCGAGCCCTACACGATGGCCATCATCTTTTATTCATTCGGAAGCCGAATCGTCCATGGATCGTCCAAGAAGAGTCAAGAACATCTTTAGTTCTCAGCAAGGACTTTTTTCAAATTTTTCCAATTGGCAGGTAGGGCAAATCAGTCATTTTGTACCCTATTTTCTTATTTTCTTTAATTCAAAAAATTATGTAACTCTCCCAAATTCGGGTAATTTAGGGTTTATCATACACGTTTTAATTAAAATTTGAGATTACCTCACACGTTTTGGTTCAAGTCTATAAATAGATACCATCTCTCATTGTAATCAACAAGCAGTGAATGAAGGCAGAAAACAAGCTTTCATTAATAAAATTCAAGCTTTCTTCTTGACTTCTTGAACGTTTCTTGGAGAGAGAGAGAGAGGAGAGAGAAACTTTGGTGTGGGACCCTTCCGGGTATTAAGGTAGTTTTCTTCCTTTTCTTTATCTTCTTTATCTTTCTTCTTTTCTCTTCTCCTTCATCTCTCTCCTTCTGCCCTACTAAGGTTTCCTCAAAGGTCACGCCCGGCAGTGGCAATGTCGTGCATGCCTCTCTATCTTTCTTTCTCTTTCCCCTTTCTTTCTTTTCTCTTTTCTTTCTTCTCTTCGTTCTTTCTTTACTCGTCAATGAAGGTTCTCAGGGCGAACAAGAAAGGAGCATGGCCGTGTGAGCGACTGTGCTCCTTCTTTCTTTCCCTCTAAAACCCTCAGGGTGGTAGTAATGCCGCGAGGAGGGACCTCTCACTCTTTGTGGTGTTCTTCGTTTTTGTCATGTGTCGTTCCATTGTTGTGAGCCTCCGCACAGCGTTAGTCATCGTCGCAAGTGCTAGTGTGGAAGTACATGCGAGCTGAGCTGTCGTCAAGCAGAGGGTCGGGCTCTCGTTTTATGGCAACATCGTGCACGGCGATACCAATCACTAGCCGAATGATTGCTGCCCCTTTCCTCCCTCAATGCTCGCGGCGATACCCATCGACGTCTGAAGGAGAGTCTTGCCCCTACGCCTCACGGCGATACTCACTCCTTCGCAACTCACGACGATACTCACTCCCTTCACACCTTGCGGCGATACACCTCCTTCCATGCCTTGTGATAGTCACAGACGTCGATACCCTTCACCGTCCATGAGTTATTGAACGTCCAATGCTGCCTGCCCGCCACACATAGCAATGCGCGTTGTGACGTCTAACGTCGTCTGGAGCATTCCTTTCGCGTATTTTTTCTTTCCTCTTCTCTCTCGCTAGGCTGAAAGTAAACCTAGTCTAGCATTACTATAGCGGCCTCGTCACTGAGCAGTATTGCCGTCGCGTTGGTCAAGAGTACCATGCCCGTCTTACTGCCATACCAGATCTGGACGTTGTGACAACCTCGGTTTTGAGTAGTATTGTCGTCGTGCTGGTTAAGAGTATCATGCCCGTCTTGCTACCACTCGAAGCTAATCATTACACGAGCCCGGCTATCATGCTATTTGTGTTTCCCTTGCTAAGTCTTTGTTTCTTTCTCTGTTATTTCGTCCTCGTTACATAACTTCTCATCCTTTCCCTTACTATATGAATGTGTACTCTGTGACAAGGGTGGGTCCCTTGGCCCACTTGTCTTACAAATTAAGCCATGTTATGTTTTGTAGAAAGTAAGAAGATTGCTGATCAAGGGAGGCGAGTTCGAACCAATTGAAGCAAATGGGGGTCTTTCCGTCATGTTCTAAGAGGGCGCCCACGCGAGCTTGCCCGAGTAAGTCACGGACCCAGGTGAGGTTGGTCCCCACCTCACGATAAAATTCCTCTCTCACCAATTGAGCTCCTTCCCTTGTTCTATGATCAAGGTTGCCGAGAGAGCGGTCGCAAGTCCCGAGTCTTCCTAACCCGTAACATGTGTTACCCGATCATCCAGATCAGGGGAGACGAGATCGAGGCATCCAACCATGTAGTCCTTCATTTCTTTATATTTTTTAATTGATTATTCCTTAGCATTTTCTTTGTTAAATTGTACAGATTCATGCTTCTATATGTTTCTATTCTTGAATTAAACTGATTATCGAGCTATGTTTGATTAATTGTAGGGTTTTATCTTACGAACACACTTGTACTATACCATTGCATAGTGGTGCTCTTAATTTACGACCATATCGTGTGGGGAATCATAATCCAAAGAAAGAGAGCCCCATGTATAGTCCAAGAGGTTCTACATATAGGTTGACTTTTAAGCCCTATCTATACTTAGAAAAAGAGCCCCATGTGTAGTCCAAGTTCCCTTGAGGAAGACTTCAAAGTTCATAGTCATACTCTATTGGCTTAACCAATATCCCTATTGTCCCCTACCACCTTGGGCTCTTGCCTGTTGTCTCTAAAGTCCAGATAGTTTATTCGAAAGCATATGTTTTTTGTGTGACGTCTGCTCATAAAACAATTTTTCCTACACATGTATAATCACCTTAGTCGATGGCTTCAAATTTTAGTGGCCCCACCATGATTCTCCATGCGATGGCTTCAAATTTTAGTGGCCCCACCATGATTCTCCATGCACAACATATCTTTTGGAGACTAATATGATTAATTGGTAACTTTTGTTACATAGTTTAATGTGAGAAATATCGAGTATTTTGGTTTGTAGTATCAAGAGAGTAACTCTTTGTTTGATCCTAGATCATCATAAATGTCCCAAGTATATTATTTTAATTTTTAAATATAAATTGTATGAATATTAAATTTGGTTGGTGCTATCTTCTCATTGGAGCGCCCTATAAAAAATATTAAAAACAGCTATTCAATAAATTCTAGTGACCATAGTACCCCAATAAACTTTCAGTAGTATTTTGGTCATTTTATTTTAATGAAAAACTGTTTTTAATACTTTGTGTCATAGTAGTTTATATAAAGAAATTTAGAAGTAAAATAGTGTGGATATGTGACATTGTGATTGGGGCAATCTTAGCCCTCCATTAAGGGATAAGGGGAAGTATATAAGTTTTACGTTGTAGGGAAGCATAGAAAGCTAGCCCTTCTTTGGAATGAACATAAAAGTTTCAGCTCAACAATCCGAAATAAAGAGCACCATGTATATTCAACATTCTGAGATATGTCTTCACTTTGATCACTTGTCTTATATAACATAGAGGATGGCTTCAAATACTAATAGCTCAACTTCCACCCCTATTGTCCCCTCGCCCCATGGGTTAATGCCCTTCGTTTCCAAGGCCAATGAAGCTTTATCCAAGACAGAAGTTTTCTGCATGAAATTTGATAGTCATATGAAGGAAATATTGTGGGTTTGGGCTGATTATGAGTGCTTAAAGATTCGTCTTGACCTAGTCTGTTCCACTCTTGAAGTGGTTAATGTCAGGCTTACGAAAATTAAAGATATTATCTAGATGATTGCTCATGACTTTGAAGTGGTTCAAGATGGCCTTGAGGAGCTTTGCTCCTCGGTCTACAGGTACTAGTTGGGTCATTGGTCATAGTCCTGCACTAGATGTTGTTGAATTTTATCATTTTATTTTTCCTTTTACAATGAGCTCCTCCATTTACTGACATGTAATTGTCCGCCCAGAACTACGTAAGACAATAAATGGGTACTCTGATACTCACCGTCGTCTCATACTCTCTATAATTTAAGGCTTGTACTGTATATTATCCTATCATGTTATCTTCTCTTAAGATCTTTGCTACCTTTGGTGATAAGGTTTACTAATGTTAATCTTTTCTTACTATCCTTTCCTTAAATGTACGATTGTTTTGCGTAACTTCATTAATTTTCCTTAGAAATGTGGTATATTGAATTGTGTGGTATAATGGATTGCAAATGTAAAATGTTTCATTTCATTTTTAAAACAATGTTTGTCAATTATGCCTTGTATCTTGAAATTTTGAAAATGGGACAATTGAAATATGGTGCTTCTTTTATATATTTATTCTATATATTAGAAGCTCCATGATGTTATAACTGCAAGTGTAATTTGTATGTAACAATGACGTATGACAAGCTAACTATACATGATGTTATAATCGCAAGGGTTCATTTTTACAAATGTATTTGTCAATTATGGTCTTTATCTTGGTATTTCGAAAATAGTAGAATTTGAACACGATGCTTCTTTTCTATATTCTTCTATTATTAGAAACTTCGTTCTTAGTGTTTTGTGATTTGTATGTAACAATGTGGTATGGTATGCAGACTATCCATGATGCTATCAATGCAAGTGATGTATATGTTCTAGGGTGCAATTGCCATACAGATGTATCCAACGGTTGTAGAGGTAAGAAGCACCTTCAAGTAGATCTATAAACTTATGTAAATTATGAAAATGGACGGTGTAGATGATATGTTGTAAATTTCACCATTTCTGAGATTTAAGAACTTTATATGTTTCGTGGTCATACATCTTGATGATGAAATGATCAATCAAATGGTTTTTCAATATTGAAACTACCTTTTCCGTTTGCTCTTTTAAGTTCATCCGTAGTTCTACATGTTGAGGTTATGATTTACTAAAAGCTTTATTTCTATCTTCCTACCAAATCCATTGTGTTGTATCTTTTTATAATGTCAATAATGAATTGGTACATCCTGGAATTTTGTATAATTAAGAAATGAATCACGATGCTTCTTTTGTATATTTTTGTTATGTATTAGAAGCTCCGAGTTCATTATTAAAATTTAGTATTTTGTAGGTAAAAAATGGAAGGCGAAGTGAGTGATGCTGCTTCCCAACTTTCAAATGTACCGCATCATATTCATGAAGAATATGATCCTGACATGCTTAAATATGAGGCGTCCATTCCTCCACCTCCACCTCCCCCACAACTTGCCATGCCCCAACTTGGACCGGAAAATATTTTTGATGCTTTTGCACTTTCCCACCCATTTCTTATAAAAATAGGCTCCAAGAAATTCTAATGTAAGCTGGGGAACCCCTCCCCCAATATATTGTTAGTAGTTATGGTCCTCCAAGACAGACAGTATTTCAGGCCACTGTAAATGTGCGACGGCGCACATTTCAAGGAGAGCTCTCTCGCTCTAAAAAGGATGCAGAGAAATCTGCAGCCCAAGAGGCTCTAGGTTTCATTAATCTCCTCCCATATCTAGCCAATACATTATCTCATGTTGTCCATGAGAATGAGGCCCTCAGACAGTGTCAAGCCGAACTTTTATTGGCTCTTGATGTTGCACGTGGTATATCTGGGAGATTCGAGAGATAGTTGACGTGCATCATGAGATGCAGTCTCTATTTTGGGAGTATGACTGGGTTGTGAATGCAATTGTCCAACTTAGCACCCAGCTTACGGCATATCACAATGATCCTCTCCCATCTCTTGATCTGTTTATGGAGGATCTCCCACATTTTTAGATGTTTTTATTTTCTCTTGATGCCACCCTTTTTTTGGAGTGGCTTATAGATCATCTCTTTTTTGGAGTTTTTTTTGGTGGGTGGGAGGGGGTGGAGTCAGGTGCCTGTTGTTGCTTGCAGTTGTGGATCATGATGTTCTGAGGCTCCGTGTTCGTGGTCATCGATGGAGGTATACTTCATATGTTTGATGCTCACACAAGGGAGGATGTTGATGCTTCTATCGCTTGATGTTTTTATGCTCATGGAATCCCATTTAATGTGGTAAAGGGTCATCGCTTTCATTATATACACAACCACACGAGGTGTTTGTATATATTCCATACTATTTTGAAACTTGAGCTTCTAAAAGCCAAGAAGACCAGATTCGGTCATCACTACATCATGTTAAGGCGCCTTAAGGAAGTGAAGCTCGCCTTAAC
Organism: Amborella trichopoda; assembly: GCF_000471905.2. Next base: position 4,290,038 of record NW_006494910.1, on the reverse strand, counting down.
ATCCCTCGTCTTGGGGGACCATTGGGAAGGACTCAGACGTGGTCCGGGAGACGCGGAGCATGCTGAAGTATGCATAGTAGTGATGGAAGATAATTTCTTGGCAACAAACAAAAATATTTTTTTGTTCACAAGGCCAATCTGGAAGATGATAAAGTTTGCAAATAGTGATAAGGTCGTAATTGGAGATGCATACGAGCGTATGGATACCATGTTGGAAGAAATATCGGTGGCTTTATATGATGATCAAGTGTTGCTTCAAAAAGTCAGGGACTTAGTGGTAGTCAGATAGAACAGGGCTAACCTTCTACTTCATTGTCTTGCTTTTCTTCTTAGCCCTAAATATTATTCTCATGAATGGTTGTCAGTACCTACACCTGGTGGGGAGAGGAGGTTGAAGCCCCATCAGGATATTGAGGTATCTGCGTGCTACCATGATGCGATAGTAAAGGATTAGGCTGAGCGAAGCAGGGTACGAAAACAAATAAGTGATTTTGTTAGTAGCAAGGGGTGTTTCTCACTGTCAGCGTCCATAGCTGATAGAGGTACAATGTCATCAGTGTCGTGGTGGGACTTGTATGGTGCGTGGGCCCCAGCATTGTATTCAATTGCAGTTAAGGTGTTGTCCCGGAGCGTTAACTCTTCATGTGTAGAGAGATGCTGGAGCACGTATAGTTACATCCGCAGTGTTAAGCGTAATCAACTAAATTATGATCAATCTGAGTCATTGGTTTATGTTCATTACAATAACAGGCTACTAAGCAGATTAAAGACTGATTATGAGACCAACTACAAGAACTGGAATACTCATTCTGAAGATGACCACCTTGTTGATGATATAGATGCCTTAGCTGCGATGGATGAGCATTTCGAAGAGGATGATGATTTGGCAACTCACCCAACACATGCTATACCGGCTATTCTCCCGCCTATTGTTGAAGAGCATGATATCCCTTTAGATCTCCATTATGACCATGGTTCGCAATCCCATACTCCGGTGCTATCTTTAATTTCGATCCCACCCACTAGAGGTGAAGCTACTTCTTCAACGACTGTCAAGCAAAGATTGTGTCTGGAGGGCTTCCAACCGGATGAACCTCTAGTTCTCTCTCTCTCTCTCTCTCTCTCTCTCTCTCTGTGTAGCATTTGAATGAATTCGTGCCTGAATAAGATTAACACTTTTCTCTCTCACACTATCTATGGCTTTTTTTATGATTGTTATTTCTTTATTGTGATGTCATTGTAAATTACGTGGACATTTATTTTACAGCGTGTATATAGTAAGTGGGAATGAAATGAAATTACTAAAAAATTCCCTGGAATTCACCTACATGCTTCTATTTCAATTCGAGATGGAAAAAAATGGCCATTAAGTAATAGCAAATATAACAAACATTTATCTATTCTTAGGTAATGCGGGAGCATTTTGCAATAGCAAATATAACAAGATCCATGATCCATCAGAGAATGGAAATTAGATTGCACGTTGAGTTGTCCGGTCTGCTCGTTACCCTGATCCATTAGGATTACTTTTAAGCTCAAAAAGTGGTTAACAACTTAAAATCATATAGATCTATAAACATATGAAAATCCTTAAAATGGATGGTGCAGATAATATGTTGCAAGATACACGTTGAGTTGTCCCGTGTGCTCGTGATTTCTGGCACTTAGAAATTTTTTTTTTTTTCATACACTCATACATCTTGATGTCTAGATGCTCACTTAGGGACTTTTTGAACATTAAAACAACCTTTTGTGGGGTGTATCCGTAGTTGTACATTTTACCGTTGGAACCTTATATAAACTTTTTCCTATATCTTTGATTTTACAAATTTATTTTATTATTTTATAACTTTCTAAATAAACTTATTAAAAAAAATTAACATTTAAATATAAAAAATTAATATTTTTTGTAAAATTTTAATATAATTATTTCTACCAAAAAATAACGGTGATGCATTTCCCGAATTTAGGCCTAACAGTAACTATATATGCTTAGGTTGCATCCAAAGGGAACCCAAATCCTAGGCAACAAATTTCCAACGTAAAGGTCATTTTTGTATCATGTATGCGAATTTGAACCCTATTAGCATTAATCAGTCATAGGATTAGAAGACTTTATTTCATACTAGAATAATGGGATTAAATTAATCCATGAAAATCTAGGACTGGTTGTGCATGGATCTAACCGCATGGGCCATTGATAGATAGAACAATTGTGTCTAAATTAACCAAATTAAGATCGCATTTATATGGGAAGGAGCTGCCATGCTTGGTCCACAAAGCCATGTGTAATGGAATTGGATACTTCATACAAGTGTAGTTTTGCAATGGGGGCACAGACCATTATTGTGCGAAACGCGATCCTACAATGAATGGAGCTTGATCCTATCCAAATAGGATTGTGTATTGTTTAGATGGGATGGAGACTCGGCATTAAAAGGGATCTCGTTCTTGTTGTCGACAGGAGTGCGATCCTAATAGACATGGGAGCGTGATCCCAATTTAAAGGCATCGCGCTCCTATCAAATAGGGATCTCGATCCTGATGTCTCAAGATCTCGCTCCTTATTTAAACAGGATCTCGTTTCGTAAATACATTGAACATGTCCCTTTAATTAGGGATCCCGATCCCAATGTATCGAGATCTCGCTAGCTATTCAAACGAGATCGCGATCCGTAACTTTTACCCCCACCAGATCTCGCCCAAAGCTCTGGAGCTTCAGGCAGCCAGCAATCCCACGCTCTTGCTCCTGGAATCAAAACCGCTCCCCGCTCCTGCTCCTGCCCCTGCTCCTGCTCCCAGTAACTATGGTCCAACTCTTTTTATGCTAATTGTCTTTCAAGTGTCTAATACATATTAAAAGCAAACTCATTCTCATTGCACAATCCACCACGTTTGCATATTAAAAGTTAAACTCATTCCCATTGCACAATCCACCAAGTTCTTAAGTATACTGCAACTCCTAAATCATGAAAACTCCTCACGATGACTCTCTCTTTACTCCTTTTAAGACTTTGGAAAACGATCATTATACCATTCTAAGCTCATACCATTCTAAGCTCATGGAAATTAGCAATCCATGCTGGATTTCTAGGTCTCATATTGGACCTTACCCTTCCAAGCTCAGGGAAAGTATCAGTCCACACTGGATTTGTGTCCCATATTGGGCCCTACATCAAGAAGAAACTTCATCTCTGCCTCTATTTCTTCATTCTTAAAATTGAGAGACCATTCATTCATAGAACCCTACTCTTTTCGGTCCGCTTCCTCCGGGTTGATGATTAAAAATCTTCTCATGGTTATATGTGCTCAATTTTAGCACTCAATTAGGGTTTTTTTGTAGTTCTGAAATGGAGGGAACCTAATGTTGCAAATAGAGGAACCAATAGCTTATTATAAATGATTCCTCTGCAACTGGATTTTCTTGCTTTCAATTTCTGTGCCTTTGCTATATTCTTAGCTTCCAAGACTAAAACCCAACACCAAAAAGCACCAATCTCCATTACACATTCTCTATTTTGAACTTGCAATGATCTCATTTCTTTCCCTTGCATAAATGCTTGAAAGCTCCCGAATTGGGTAGAGATACACTTATATCATCTTCGGAATTTTACTCTATCATCTCTTTTGCACTAAAACAATTTATCTATGCCTGCTCGAACATAGGCTCGATGGACTATGTGTTTAACCCTTTTCGTCTACTAGGGAAGAAAATCAGTTTTCTTATTTGTAGATCATGTTTCACAGGTGGATATGAAAAGTTCGCTCTTCGTATGAAAAATTATGAAATTTCACAACTAATCTTTGGGGATAGTTTTAAGCTGCACAATCATTTCCTGTGTGCATTCCTGAGGGCGGCATTCCTGAGGGCAAAACACAGTCGGCAAGTATTTTAGACCAAACGAGGATAACAACCCCAAAACAAAAAAGAAAAAAAAAAACAAAAAAAAAATTCCAAAATCAAACATAGAATGTCCTATTCTTAGATGGTAAAATGTGACTCGAATCGGTCAGACCCATACCCGTGTTGGATCGAAGGAATCGGTGGATCGGGTTGTAAGAATAGGTGGAATCCGTAATTTTTGTCCCAATTTTTTTAAAAAACTAATTCAAGAAAAAAATTGCTCATCCTTTTTTTTTCACTTGACTCGGTGAATAATTGGTCGGAATTAGTGAAGAATCGGTTGGACTCGATGAAGAATTGTCAGAATCGGCGAGTCTATTATTCTGAATCATCCGAATCCTTTATTGGATCTGAGATGGTCATGGCAATTCCTTATCTGGATTCCCAGATTCCCTATCGGGTAAGCGATGCTTTAAACATTGGTAAAATCTAAGTATTTAAGAATTTAAAATGCAAATTATTTTTTATTTTCATGAAAATATTTAAATCATCATAAATAACTCTTTCACCTAAGGGAGAAACTGCATACTTGTTCACCCAAAGGAGTAAGTGTATAATTGCTCCAACAAAAGCAAGCTATACATATTATTTAAAATTCAAGTTTCTTGCTTTGGATTTTGTAACCAGATTATTAAGTATTGTCCTAGGTTAGAGTTTTTAAAAAAATTTTAGGGAGCGATACTCTGAAGAACATCTGCCATTGTTACTGCTTATGTTGCTATGTTACATGGTTTTTATTTTGATAAGAGTATAGAATAAGAATATTTATTTTTGTTGTAAGCTGGTCACAATCACTCTTGACCGTTGGTTTTAAAATTGTGCAGATAGGGGCTATATACTATTGGCCCGAAGATCAAAAGAAAATTACTAATTCTATTTTACTTGTTGGAAGCTGTAGGATTTGTCATATAACAACTAAATATAATTGTGACATATTTATGCCAAAGGAAAATGAAACATACAGCCCCTTTTATTTTTTGTGCTTGGACCCCTTGGAGTGCATAAAGAGAACATGTCTCCCATGAAACGGAAAATTAAGATAGTACTTTCTTAACAAATAAGTAAGAAAAACAAATGACGCATAAGTACTTGTCTCGCAATGCGATGTTATAATAATTTGGAAGTTTTTAACATAATCAACATATTATGTTCTTCCTATGAAACTGAAGACATAATTTTAGCAGCACAGAATCTTGCTTAATGAAAAAAGATTAAGAAAAGAAAACAACCCCAGTAACAGTAGCAATTGTTCATGTGTCTCTTCAAACTTGAGTAGCCTTTGTAGATAATGGTATAAGCCCCTTCTCACGGCACGCCATGATTGCCTGGTCAAACATATCCTCCGCTGTGTACTTGAACTTGAAACCAAGGTCTGTCAGTTTTTTGGAGGAGAGATGAAGAGGCTTCAGGCTCTCGTCACAGTCTTTGAACCTTGCAATTACCACAACAGCTCAGTATCTTGCTTTATTGTGGGGAAAAAATAAAAATATTCTCTATAGATCTTCTCCTTTCAAATGGTTTCAAATAAATTGTCTATTCCATGGATTGTAATTTCATTTTATCTATTTATTTATGAGCTTGATGCTTAGGTTTCGGCTACACACCAGTTTTTTATATGATTCCATGAATGAAATGACCCTACTTTCTATTGAGTGGAGATGGAGGGCAAACTAGCTCGCATTTCTCTTCAAAACAAATAATTATTGGAATGCTCATGATTAAGTGCTATGGAACCAAGTTAGAGAGCTATAAAATGATGAAAATATGCTAATGCATAAAAGAAATTAATATTTATTTTTTGCATATAATTCACTCCTTCAAAATTTTCCCTTATTTTTCCATTTCCTTGCTTTATTTGTTAGCGGTTCTACTAGAAGGCAGCACTAAATTTGTGATCCTCTTGTATATTCTATGATAACTTAAAACAATAAGAAAATTGGTTCATTACCAACATATTTTGCTTCCGCAAATTGTTTTTTTTTTCTTTTTTTGTGCTAACTTTATGTGAAATTCCTTTATTCCCCTAGATTAGAAACAAAATAAATAAAACTAATGGAGCACTTTTGCCATTTCTTTCCTTTTCTCCAACCATTCTTTCCAACAGAGGTAACAACATCCCAAATATACAGTAATATCTCAAAACTCAAGACGGCCAAAAAATAAATAAATAAAAAAGAAAAAAAATCGAGATATGCAAAGTCTTTTGGGCATGAGAAAATGATGGAGATTGCAATTGCTTGTCATACAAACACACAACGTATTATGATTTGGGATAGCCTTTAACAAATACAATATAAAGAAACATAATTTTATAAATAAATTACGACCCGTGCATCTAATTTCTTCCATATGTATTTTTGTATTGTTTGAATTGATATCTTGGCTTTCCATCAGATCAAAAAGCTAAAATTAATAGGAAAATCCGTCGCCATCGCCAAGGCTTTGTTACCAGAGCATGGATATGTTCGTCAACGTCTGATATGAATTTAAGTGATATAAATGTCAACCCGAAAATTGATTTATTCGACAATAGAGATTAGTAGAGTGGGAGATGGGACTATAATGTGACCTCAAATACTTTCATACACGTATTTCGACAAGAAGGTTAAGAACTATCTCAAGTTCATGAAGGGAATGTTGTGCACGGAAGCTCTAAGGTTGATTTTTGATAAATAAGCTACGGAAAAATAAATCGACAAAAAAACAAGCAACAAGCAACAAGCAACAAGCAACAAGCAACAAGCAACAAGCAACAAGCAACAAGCAACAAGCAACAAGCAACAAGCAACAAGCAACAAGCAACAAGCAACAAGCAACAAAAATAAAGTAGAAAATGAATTACAGAAAAAGAACATCAAGAATTATGTGGGTCGTCACAATTGTGACTACATCCACGGACGAAGACAATCGATGTTTTTCACTAAGTCAAAAAAAGAAATTACAAAGCAACTTACTTGTGAAAACTAGACACTCAATCTCCTACAAAGCCTTCTTCTCTATAATTTTCTCTCTCTGCAAAAACCCTCAAAATCAGCATCAATATAACCAACAACCTTGTCACCAAAACTTGCTATCTCTATCAAACATTAGACCTTTTGATGTACCCCTTAGGTAACGTAGAATCCATTTTACCGCATGTCAATGCTCCTTTCATGGATTAGCCATATACTTACTAACAACACTAACAATATGAAAAATATTTGGACAAGTGCAAACCATTACATACATAAGACTTCCAGCTGCACTCGCATAGGGAACACGTGACATGTATTCCTTTTCAGCATCTGAACTTAGAGATAATGTTGCCGACAATCTGAAATGTGCAGCAAGAGGAGTACCCATGGGCTTTGAATTTTTCATCCCGAATCTAACGAGGATCTTCTCAATGTACTCCTTTTGAAATAGCCACAATTTATCCAACTTTCGATCTCTACGAATCTCCATACTCAAAATTTTCTTTGATGAACCTAAATCTTTTATTTCAAATTCTCTGACAAGCTGAGTCTTCAATTTGATTCTTTACAACAATAAGCATATCATCCACATAAAGCAATAAACAGATGAACGAACCATCAATAAATTCTTAAAATAGACACAATTGTCATATTTACTTCTGACATACCCGTATCCAATCATGAATGTATCAAAATGTTTGCACCACTGCCTAAGAGACGGCTTTAGGCCGTACAACGACTTCTCCAACTTGAAGACATGGTCCTCATTTCGTTTAACAACAAACCCTTCTAGCAGAGTCATATAAAGCTGTTCTTCTAACTCTCCATGAAGGAAGGCAGTCTTGACATCAAACTGCTTTAACTCCAAATCAAACAATGCAACTATATCTAATAAAACCCCGATAGAAGTCTGTTTCATAACTGGAGAGAAAATATCATTATAATTAATACTTTCTTTCTGCGCATAGCCTTTTGCAATCAAACGTGCCGTAAATAGATCACCACTAGCCTCAAGTGACCCATCTTTCTTCTTATAAACTCATTTACAACCAATAGCTCTTTTGCCTTTAGGCAACTTTACGAGATCCCAAGTACGATTCTTTTGAAGATATTTCATTTCTTCATCCAAGGCTTCACTCCACCTGCTACCGTCACTATCATGTGCAGCTTCCTTAAAAGTGGATGGCTCTTAGCTTGTGGCAACCAATGCATAAGCCACCATATCCTCAAAACCGTACCGCACAACTAGGCTTTTTTATTCTCTTTCCCTTTCAAAATTGAGGCTCTTCCTTAAGTGGAGTAGATTCAACGACTCCTCATGGTCAATATCTTCCTATGCTCTCTCACAGGAATTTCTAGCACATAATTTGGAGTATTTTCTGGAGCTGTCAACTCCACCCAGTGTTCGCAAAATCGAACCGAAACGGTTAAACGGTTTTCGGGCTGGGAGCAGTTTGAACCAGAACCGAACAAACAGGGGCGGTTTGTCGGACTAACCGGTCAAGTAGATTTAAAAAAAAAAAAATGGGTAAAAAAACATCCAAAAAAATTTAAAAAATTTAGAAAAAAATAGAAAAACCCATATTAAGCGTATATTATCCATTACATACATTTATCTTATAAAAAAAAATTGAAACAACTTTTAAATAATTTAATATTTAAATACTATGAAATATGCAACACAATTTATAATTTCACATTAATTTAATTTATAATTTCACATTAATTTAATTTATAATTTCACATTAATTCAATTAATGAAATTACAAAGTCCAACTAACAATAGCTAGTAGTAATCTGAGTAAGGCTTGGAGGAGTCTGTAATGTCGCAGTTGTGCCCCCTCGCCACTCAGAAACATTTCCCGTGGTACCCCCTTGGCCAAAGTCTCCTAGACTCGGTCAACCTTCATGCTCTCCCCCACCCTGTTCTGTGTTACCCCCACCCTGTTCTGTGTTATGGCCCTTAGCAGCTTCAATATTATCATCATCATGAATAACTAGGTTACGGTGACGACTACAGCTCCGTCTATCGCTTGTCGAGTAACTTCTACTCCTCGATGCCTCGACTTCCTCCCGAGCCAATGTCATTAAATCTTCTTGTTCACAGACACAGCATGATGTTGTGCACCTTCACATTCCTGGATGACTGGTTCTCGCCAGTTGTTTTCCATTGTCCCATCTGTCTCTTTATCATCCTGTGCCTCATTTTCATCCTGTGTATAATCGTGATCCTTGTCCATTGTCATGTCTCCATTTGATGCTGCAACATCCACATTGTCATTCATATTGGCAACTGCCCCACTGAGAAAATCTTGATCTAATAGTGGGGTCCTTAGTGATACCCACTCATGGGGGAGGTCCCTCCGAAAGATGTAATCAAGGTTGATCGACGTGTAATCTGTGGGGGTCCTTCTTATATGTCTCTCTCAATTTCAAATTGTAATGAACGTACACCAAGTTGTGCCGCATCTGAGTCTTTAACTTATTCCGCCTCGAGGTGTGTATCCACTGAAATGTACTCCAGTTTCTCTCACAGCCCAAAGCAGCACATGTTTGACTCAAAATTCTAACTGCAATCTTTTGCAATTGCTTTGTTCGAATTCCGTGTATCGTCCACCATTGTGCTGACACAGACAGACAGAGAAATACTTAACAATAGAAAATAAATTGATTTTAAAAAAAAAAGAAACCACAAATAGTATTGTACTAAAATATTACAAGTTTTAACTTAAAACCAACTGGGTGTAATTTTCCTGCTGCTTTTTTGGCATTGTTGTATGCAATTTCCCCATTTTTTTCCATATACATAATAAGCTAGAAATAACATGCGTATACAAGAAATTACTACGACATAAAAATGCAATTCATTATTCTAAATTGAAATTTTATTACAGACACGTTTTGATTAAGGTTTACCTGCCGCATACACTCCATCTGAGTTTCAATATCATGCTCAAGCCTATAGATGCAATTTTTACCCCCTCCATGATATCTGCATCATCTAAAGTGGCATTGGAGTTCAAATTTTATGGATTAAGAAAGAACCCTACACATGGTTTGTTATATTATTAATTACGATAACTTTACTCGAAGTTGAAAAAGAATCATGAATTGCGATAATGAATCATAAATTACCTGCTGCACTGGTCTCTCCACCTATGATCAACGATCTCCAATATCTCTTCAGTCCATATGTTATTATCAAGTATAGCTTCCATTGCGCGTCTCATTGCATCGAACAGAAACCCCATTACGAGTTTATCATCAGAGTCCCTTAACCTTAACACTCGCACTAGCGGTTCAGTTACAGAAACAACATTGTTACATCGAGCCCAGAACCTCCAATCGAGAAGGGTGGTCTCAACTTGCCTTCCAAGTTGACTCATTGCTGCCCTATCAGTTTGTTATTTATTAGAACGTATCATTTACCTCAATCCTGCCTTGTTAACCAATAACGATTGTATCGTAAGGAACACTGTAACGAACCTAGTAGTGGACTCCCTAACAATCTCTCACGTGCAATGCTCCCTCATCAAAGCATGAAGGAACGTATGATTGTATATAAACCTTGAAATCAACTTGCTCTTCAAAATACACGTTTTAACCCTCCTCAGCTTCCCTATTTCTTTGAGCATCAAATTAACACAATGGGCAGCACAAGGAGTCCAATAACTCTCCATTAGCAACAAGTCTGCTTTTCTGTAATTCGCAGCATTATCAGTCACTACTTGGACCACAATTTCAGGCCCAACCTCATCTATAATTTTGTTCAGGTGTGTATGTCTCTTTCTTGATAAATCAATGCTAGAGTGGTAAACAATGCCCCTAGGGAAACCTATTAAAAAGTTGACAAGATACCTATGGGATTTGTCCTTCCAACCGTCAGTCATGATGGTCACTCCTGTACTTAGCCAACAGACTTTGAACTGTGCAATATGCTTATTGACATCATGAACAACAGCTTCTAAACATGACTCTGCAAGCTCCTTCGCAGTTGGACCTCTAAGACCCAAACCTGCCTCCGTTATAGAAGTTACCACCTGTGGATAGAAGTCTGAGTTTGCAAAATTAAATGGTAGTGCATTAGCATATCAGAACATGTTAATCATCTTTTTTGCCTTTTCTATCAATACACTTGCTGACGAAAACTTTATTTATTTTTGATGATATTGTGGCATGTGGGGATCAAGTCAAGAGGGTTCGCGGGTCATTATTGGCGCATCTATGGGCTCATGTCGTTGAGTAGTAGATGGTCGACTATAAGAGGATGGGTGATTAGAGAGATTACGTCTTAATCTACTATATGTGGATCTAAGCAACGAAGGCCCACGTCCTCCCCTACCCGGTACTACATGTTCTTGAGGTTGATGGCTACTGGATGCATTATCCCTTCTCCTATACATCTCTTGAATTTCTATTTGTCTGTAATTATGCTCTTGGAGACTGGCAATCCTAATTCGCTCCATTTGTGCCTCAAATTCTGATTCTTGGTTCTCTTCCTCATATTGGGCGTTCGTACCCCCTCCTTTTTTCCTCTGCATCTCTTTCTCTCTGCACCTTTTTTCCTTTACCTTCTGTAATTAATTTTAACATTTGTTGTTTTACTTCTGCTGGCACTTCTTTACAACAGGTAAAATTACCCTTTACCCAAGCAAGATGTTCTTTAAAACTATAAATACCACCACCCATTTCCTTGACACAAAAATTACATCGAACTCTTCCTGTCATTTACTTTGTGCCATACTGCCACGTTACATCTCCCCTCCTCATCTTATTGTTTTCTTGTAAATTGTCCTGAACATAAAAGTTTATTAACAAATATTTATTTGGAATATCACTCTACCAAAGGGACCTTGTAAGCATGGCGATATCACAACAAAGATTAATTTACATGTATATGAATCAAGAAAAAAAGGGGCACGCGGCTCAAGTGACTCCAAGCAGGTTCAGTGTGTAACCCATTGGAATGTATAATGTGAGTATATGTGTTTGTGTAATTCTAAATGAATACAGAAGACATTATAATTGTAAATTATTATAAAATTTAGAATAGATTTATAGGCATGTAAAAATTTCTCCTTTTTTTGTCCCTTAAATATAACTGGTATAGTGCACCTCCATGAGGAGCAAATAAACATATACTCTCTTAGGCAAAAGGCCTAATTAGGAGAATTTTTTCAATCCAAAATTTTAGAGTCCTCTTCAGAATAACAAAATGAGTATAGAATTTAAGCTCTCTTAAATCCTTAGATCAAACCATCCAAAAACTTAGCAATCTTTGAATAAGCATAGGATTATTTTATTTTATTTTATTTTTTTCAGGCACATATAACGAGTATATTGATATTAATCACTAGGTTAAAGAAATTTCCACCCCAAATTTTGCAGTCATAGAAGTACCCCTAAGCAAGCTATTACCCAAGAGTGAATCAAAGATCTGCTCTCGCAGGAACATCAATTTTTTTGTTAAAGTCTAAAAAAAAATGAATGCCAAAGAAAGAACCGAGAGATAGAGAGAGGGGTCAAAGAAATAACAAAGGCCACCAGAGAGCAGTCCATGAGAGAGAGAGATGTTGAAGAAACAGCAGATCGAAGAGAGAGACAGAGAGAGAGAGAGGAGAAGAAATGAAGGATCCAAAGAGCAGCTTAACAAGGCCACCAAGGAGCAGCTTTAGAAAAAATGGCGTGACCCAAAAAACCAGCAAAATCAGAGACTACTGTGGCAGATTTTCTTGCTCAAAAAATGATCGTTTTCTTGCCCACCTCCTTCTACTACCATGAATAATAATACTAATTATAATTATTCACCATCTCCAAAGAACAATAACGATAATGATCATCAAGAGACCACTGTGGCGGATGTTCCACAAAAAAATTGAAGAACATGAAAAAACCCATTACAAATCGCCAAAAACAACATAAACTTGAAGTTTTTCATTCAATATCCATGATTTTATAGACGATTTGTAGGGATAAGTACAATAATTCAACGATAAGAACAAAAAACCACAGAAAAAAGAATCAAAAAAGCCTGCAAAAGGCGGAATCACAGGTCTTGCTAAATATAACAGTCAGTGCTAAATATAACAGTCATTGTTAAAACTAACGGACGTTATCTTAAATGTACCGTTATTTTGTTATATCGGGCGTTTTAACTCTGAACCGAACCGATTCAGGAAAAACCGGCCGATTTGGACCCCATTTTTTCTGAGGGGGTACGTTGAATTAAGATTACCGGGAAACCGGCGCTAACTGGAGTCGCCACCCTACCAGTTTCGGTTCTAACCGGCCGGTTTTTCCAACAAACTCCACCTCAATTACTGCTGCTGCAATTATCCTTTTCTACACCATTCTGAATGTGCTTTAACATGGCAGATCCACCAAACTTAACAACACAACTGACAATAAACTTAGGCGACTTAAGATCTAAGCACCACACTCTATAGCCCATAACTCAATTCACATAACCAAAGAAAATACACTTCTTTGACCTTGGACTCAACCTATCATCTTTCACATGAACATAAGCAGGACAACAAAAAATTATTAAATGAGAATAAGCAACAGGTTCACCAGACAATACCTCTTCTGGTATTTTGTAATCTATTGTTGTAGATGGTGACATGTTGACGAGGTAACACGCCGTATTGACCGCCTTAGCTCAAAAGTCCTTTGACAAACCAACATTACTCAACATGTTGCGAGCCTTATCTAGAAGTGTCATGTTCACGCGCTCAACAACTTCATTCTGTTGCGGTGTCTTTGGAGTGGTGAACTAACAAACAATTCCTTTGCTCTTGCAAAAATTCACAAAACTCCACTGAAGTGTACTCTCCACCATTATCAGTCCTCAAGCACGTGACATTATTTCCAGTCTGTCTTTCGACCATAGCTTTCCACTGCTTGCATATGTTAAATACATCTGCATTTTCCTTCAATGTGGAAATCTACACCTTCTTTGAGAAATCATCAATAAAGAAAACAAAGTATAGAGATCCACATTTTGACACAAACAATGCAAGGCCCCAAGCATTTTGAATGAAGATAGTCAAGAATACCTTTTGTGGTATGTTCTAAAGTACGAAACTACATTCTACACTGCGTACCATAAACACAGTGCTCACAGAAGTCCAACTTGCACTTCTTCACGCCATTGATCAATTTGTGTTTGCTAAGTTCCGCTAAACCTTTCTCACCCATATGGCCCAATCGCATATATCATAACTGAGTCAAGTCACAATCACCATCATCAGATACGGAATTGTTGCTCTATCTGTGATAGTTTTCTCAAGCAGCACATATAAATTCAGTCTGATCTTCGTTCCTTTCATCATAACCAAAGTATCTTTAAGAATCTTCAGAACTCCACCTTCTCCAACAAATTTGCAGCCATTGGAGTCTAAGGTACCAAGAGAAATACGATTTTCTTTCAAATAGGGAACGTATCTAACATCATACATCTTGATAGCAATTGTCCCAACACTAATGATCTTGCAAGCTGCATCATTCCCCATCAAAACCGATCCACTATTAATGCTCTTATATGTGGTGAACCAATCCCGATGAGGGTACATATGACAAGAACATCCTAAATCAAAAACCCACGAGTCTTTAGAGGTTTCACAATTTTTCGAGACTGATAACACATTATATGTTCCACTTACCGAGCTTCTATCAACTATATTGGCTGCTTCAAAAGCTCGTCTTTCTTTCTCTTTGAGTTTCCAACAATCATTCTTAACATGCCCTTTTGTCTAGTAGTAATTGCAATAAATATTACTTTTTCTTTATTTGGATTTGGATATAGATCAACCCTATCTTTCATGTCTCTTTCTACTTCTATCAACAGATCTCCCTCTAGCCACTAAACCATCTGCATGTGGCTGAACATTATCCTGTCTCTTTCTCAAATCATTAGAGAGAAGAGTCGAAGTCACATCCTCCATCTTTATGGTATCTTTTCCATAAAGCAATGTTGTGATTAGATGCTCATACGAATGAGGGAGTGAGGATAACAAAATTATATCCTTATCCTCATCATCCATTTTAACACCAATATTCAATAATTCACAAATAATTTTATTAACATCATTCAAGTGTTCATGGATATTTGTGCCTTCATTCATCCACAGGGTGTACAATTTTTGCTTAAAAAACTGTCGATTTGTGAGGGACTTCGTCATATACAAACTCTCAAGCTTTGATCAAAGATTTGATGCTGAATCTTTATTGACGATATTAAATAGCACTTCACTCCATAAGCACAATCGACTAGTGCTCATAGCCCTCATATCTAAGTCTTCCCAGTCCTCATCAAATATGAATTCTGGTTTCTTTGACTTTCCTTTCAGACCTTTATGTAAACCTTGTTGCACTAGTAAATCCCAAACATTGATTTGCCAAATTCTAAAATTATTTTTGCCATCAAATTTCTCTACCTTGAATTTTACATTCGAAACTTTTACCGCCATACCGACAATCCCAAACCGGGCTCAAATACCACTTGTTGCGCGGGGAAGCTCTAAATCCGATGGGTTGATTTTTGACAAATAAAGTACGAGAAAAATAATCGACAAAAAACAAACAACAAACAACAAAAATAAAGCAGTAAAAAAATAACAGAAAAAAAACATCAAGATTTACGTGGTTCGTCACAATTGTGACTACTTGGGCGAAGACGATCGATGTTTTTCACTAAATCAAAGAAAGAAAATTACAAAGAACCTTACTTGAGAGAACCAGATACTCAATCTCCCACAAAACCTTCTTCTTTACAATTTTGTCTTTGCAAAAACCCCCAAAATTTCTCTCTATTTTTCTAGATCTTTTTCTCTCTCGCTAAATAACCTAATATATAGAAAGAGCAACCACCCAAAAAGAGGTATGTGAGGCTCAATCTTTTTCTACAACTTTTGGGTACATAAGTTTATCTTTATCTAGTATGGTCTCTCATGTATATCCTAACATAACTAGAACTAACCAAAAAGATAATAATCCTAAATAATAGGAACTGCCCAAAAGATAGGAAACTCAAATAGAGGTCACGTGATGCCCCTATATCTTGCCAATTTAGAGATATCTAAAACATATCTGTTTCCTAAAATTTAGGATTCACATTCCAACAAAATATGGAAACTTAACCGAGACTTATCTAGGAATACAAGACAAATCAATAGGGAAAAGGTGTTGTGTCCTTGGAGTGTCAAACGTTGGCCAATTGAAAGATCATTAAAAAACCAAACAAAATGAGTGGGAGGAGTACTTACTCTGTAGGGATGTCATACTCTGGGTATCTCTCCCTCATCATTTCGGCCAATTGAAAGATGGTGTTATCATGTGAGGAGCAAATGTATCTTCCTTTTGCCGCAGGATGCTCAAAGAGGAAGATTTGAGCAGTACATAAGTCATCAACATGTATCAAACAATGTTGCTTCAAATAGGCATAGTGAGCTTCCTCCCCTATAATGTAAATCAAACACAAAACCTTATTTAAGGAAAATCATAGTTACACCTCACAAACTGTAAAGTCTTCGAGTTTTTTTTTTTTTTTTTTCATTTTATTTTTTGGCCCTTGGTTCAATCCATGGTCTTATTCACACTTGCTTTCTCTTTTTTTTCCCTTTCTTTTCCCTTTTCTTTTCTTTTTGTTTTTCATTTCATTTTTTGGTTCACTCCATGGTTCATACTTGCCAGCATTTAGGAGACAAGAAAACAAAGTTAGAGGTGCATACTTGTGATTGGAGATAAGGCAGAGTGAACGCTTGAGGGCATATTTTGCATAATGAAGGGCCCAATTATGAAGGGAGGTACAATGGTAATAACCTCCAAATTATTTTCTTCTCCAAAGTCCAATGCAGCTCTCTCAGCCAGTGTCTTGGACACAAAATACATCTATGGACGAAATTACAAATTATGAGTTCAATAGTTCCGAAATCAACATTCAAACAAAAATGAAAAAGTTTCGAAATTTATTTTCCTTAAAAATAAAGAAGAGTTTTTGTAATCTATGTCATATGCAGACATATGTAAACTCACGTGTCTGTTCAATGCAGCGTTTTTATACTTTTTTTTGGCCTGGTACTCAGCTCTCACTCGAGACGAGTTACAGAGGTGAGACCAATGGACTCACTTGAGTAGTGTAGAGGGCCCAAAAGCTCTCGAAAAATTTAAAAATAAATACATTAAAAATAGTAAAGGTCAAATAAAACCAAAAACAAAGTAAAAACGTTCAAATGAACTTAAAAAAGTATATAAAAAATGGATTTTAAAAATAATGATTTATAGTCAGGGAAATAAAAAAAAAATCCAAAAAAAGAAAATATAAAAATCAGGGATATGGCAGAAAAACTCACCAATCATTGCCAGAAGCATCCAAATTACAGAATATTTTATACATCAATCCCCTATGTTCATATATAGTTTTTAGGACTTCTTCTTTTTTTAATTACCTCGACATGTACTGGGTAACTCAGGGTAATTCCAACCGAACGGGGCGATTCCAAAAAACTCGCGGAGTCGAAAACACTGGTTCAATGTATTTGACATGTAAAGAGTGTTCATCATTTTTTATAATAGGGAAATAAATGTTTATGTATGTTCATCTTCTATGTGTTACATGGAAAGAGTGTATTCTTATCAGGATTGACAATAAGAAAATAAATTGAGTCTGTAAGCTCATCTTCTGCTTATGTCGAGAATAGTTATCTTTAAAAAACTTTAAAAAAACTGGCCTTATCGGGCGCCTAAGGGTTCCTTTTGTAAGGCACCTTTGAATACTCGAAACTTCGGTAGTGATGGACAAAAAAATGGCAAAAAAAAAAAATTAACATATTCAAATATTATTATTTTTACTTCTACTATTGCTACAAACTACCATTATTGTTGTTGTTGGACATTGAAAATAGCAAACGAAATTAACATAATCAATTATTATGAATTCATTATTATTACTACTATTGCTACTACTTCTTCCATAAGGTTGCAACTTTAAACAATCCAATTAAGGCGCACCTCCAAATTTTATCATAACATATAATTTTGACCTAAAAAATTCTTAGGATTGTCTTAAAATCTATTTTCATCCCTAATTATAAAATTTTAAACTTCAAAAATAGTTAAAATCAAGTAGATTTATAAACATATGAAAATCTTGAAAACATATGGCCTAGATAATATGCAAGATGCACTATTTCTGGAACTCGGAAATCTTTTTTTTTCTTTTCATATTCATACATCATGATGTCGAGATGATCAATTAGAGAGTTTTTCAACATTAAAACAACCTTTTCCAATGGAATTTTTTAAGTCATCTTCAAATCTACATTTTAAGATTGCAACCTTACATAAAATTTTTTCCTATTATTAATTTTATTGTCTTATTACTCAAGTACACATCTGAGGATAGAATTGACAAATTATTATATGGATGTAGTTTCTATAAGACCTAGGCTTTTTAAAAAAAAAATAAAGCCTTACCTCAAATCCTCGTCCAGAAAGTACTTTTGGCGATGGAAATCTCTATAATGGCTCTACAATCAATTTCCAATACCGACAATAAAATTTAAAACTCAAAAAATGATACAGATTTTGTTCATCCATGAACACTTATTTTTAGAAAATAAAATGGACGGTCTAGATAATTTGTTACAATATACACTATTTTTAGAGCTTGAAATCCTAAAATTTTTTTCACAACCATAATTATTTCACAACCATAATGTTCATCGATGTAAAGATTTTCAAATGCTCGACTTGCAATTTTCGTTGAGTTATAAAGTAAGGATTTACTTATTTTGATAAGGCTGCAACATTATCAAACCATTTTTTTATTATATTTAACAAATACACGGCTGAGAATATTAACTTCAAAAGAGACAAATTCATTTGGCAGCAAGAATTGTTTTCTAAAAAGAGAGAGGAACTAATACTCTATGGCAAACGTTTATATACGGTTGACACAATTAAGGTGCAATTAAAAAATCCATCAGAAAAAGGCTATTTTGATATTGGAGAACCATTTGTAAGACATGTAACAACAACAAAAAAAAAATTGTAACTCCCAAAAATAGTTCATCTTGATGACACATTATTGGGACAGTCTATTTTCAAGATTTTTGGGCATTTATAGATCTACTTGATTTGAACTATTTTTGGACTTTAAAATTTTATGATTAGAGATAAATAGATTCTCACGCCATTCTAAAATAGGTGTGGTTAGTATAAAGCTGAGGCCCTAAACAATCAAAATAGGGCCCTAAACAATAAAAATAGGATGCACCTTCAAATAGTATCGAAAGTTGTTTCAATACTGAAAACCTTTGTGATGGCTGTAAAACTTATTTTCCTCTCTAATTACCATTTTAAAGCCTAAAAAATAGTGTTGATTGAGTATATTTATGAACATTTAAAAATCACGAAAGATTTACGGTTCAAAAAATGCAGATTTACGGTTCAAAAAATGCATTACAAGATGCACTATTTCCAAGAATTAAAATCAATTTTTGCTCATGTCTATACATCTTGAAGTCAAAACGACCTCTTCTAGTAAATTTTTGAGGTGCGCCTTAATTTGATTATTTAGAGCCTTGCCCTTATATAAACTCTTTGCTTCTAAAAAATGTCGGTACCAAACTTACGTCTTATAAGAAAGTTTGGAGGTGCGATTTACTTTGAATGTGTAAGGTTGCAACCTTATGCAAACCTCACCTATGCTCTATATGCTAGAGGCTTATATTACTGCCAAATGCATATATCAAATTGGTCATGAACAGAGAGAGAGAGATACCCATCCATTCATGTTGGAATTCCTGCAAAACTCGACATCAGTCCAAGAACTCTCATCATACTCTGTAAGCATTGGATCTCGAACGACGACAGCTGATGCTGAAGATGTGAAAATAATGCGCTTCACAGATTTGGAGTTGACGCAGGCACGCAATACGTCCAATGTCCCATTAACTGCAGGTTTTATCACTTCATTCTATATCCAAACAACAACAAGAAGTTTAGGAATAAATGCAACCGCTATAGGCACTTGATGGATATTAAGAAATTGCTGAGGGAACATTAATAGCATTATAAATGAAATAAAAGAATTTTAGTTGTACATTATAATTTATTGAAACAATGACAATTAGTGAAAGTTCTTATGATATTATTCAAACTTTTTATATTTTGAAATATTTATTTCTAAAAGATTAAAGATCCCAGCTCCAATTTAATTGCGAAACATGGATGGTCCCACATTTCTTGCTTGAAAGACCAGTATTGGGTACCTCTAATAATGGAAGGCTGTCTACAAGATATTTTCTTTTCAGATTTATGTAAGAATAATAGAATAATACAGTGTCATTATAACATGGTATTGTACATTATGAGGTCATTTACCGTGGGTAGAAGGAGGTCACATTTATCTATAACCATCCAATGTAAAATTTGAAAGCTTGGGTTAGTCACAAAGTTCAAAAAATCTTTATTTAAACTTTGTGCCTCGTCAATGGAATAAATGTAGGCACTCAATTTCACATCCAAAGGCTAATATTATTTGTTCCACTATAGCATATATAAATAATCTTAGGGCATGTCTGGTACGCCTAGAAAAAACATTTGTAAAAGTATTTTATGTCAAAAAAAACTATCTTGTGAATTGGTGTGGGACTTTTTCCACATCAAATAGTTGCCAGTTGCTGTGAAAAATGTGTTGGGGCAAATTGGTCTAAAAGAACTACCATACCGAGTCACATGAAGGAATTTCTCGTGTGAAAATACTTTGACTCATACCAAATGTGCCCTTATTGTATACTTTCTTTTATAATATTTTATTTCCTTACAGTTAAGTATGGTTCTGCCAACAAAAGAAGCAAAAATTATTGTCTACAATACTATCAATAAAAAAAATTATTATCTATAACTTTGATAAAGATAAGGCTGTTTAATCAAAAAACCTCCCAAAACAAATTTGCCATTGAAACCCATTTATCAAAATTAGAGAAATTCATAATTACAGTTAAAGAGAAAAAACGTGTAAGGCACTTTTCTCATTTCAATCCTGCAAGAGTAATTTATATAGAGTGTATATAATGTCAATAGTTTGTCTTGAATCCCTATTTTTAAGGGATTGTTTTATTTATTTTTGGGTTACCGTTAACCACCTTTCCTATTATTTAAGTGTTTATTTTGGGAAGTCATATTAAGACATGTGGGTCTATAGTTATAAGGGATAAAATTAGATTCCATAAAGTTCAAAGTATGGGCTGGCTCACGCACTTTCTTTCTGGGTAGAAAGGGACACAAAAAGGAGGGAAACTTTGGCTGTAGAAGGAGAAAATTGTGAGAATGAGAAGCTTTGCGGAGATTTGAGTTTTGTGTCTAGCTCCCAGGGTCTTTTTTCTTTGTAATTTTATTTCATCTAAATAGTGAAAAACCATCGATCCTTTTTGTTTGTGGATGTAGTCACATCTGTGACAAACCACGTAAATCCAGTGTTCTTTTTGTATTATTTGTTTCCTGTTTTATTTTTCTTGATGTGGTTTGCTTGTTATCAGTTCTTGTTTCTTTCGTTCTTTATTTGCCAAAAATCAACCCATCAAGTTTTAGAGCTTCTGCACACAATAAGTGGTATTAGAGCCTGTTTTAGGGTTGTTGATATGGAAATAAAGATTTCAAATGAAAAGTTCTAGGTGAAGAGATTACATGGTAAAAATAAATTTGAAATTTAGCATATCAGTGTTATGTGCCAAAAGGTCTACATAAAACTTTAAAAGAAAAGTCGAAGAAACTGGGATCCATAGTAGATAAAGACTGGGAAAACTTTGATATGAGGGTTATAAGCACTATTTGATTATGCATGTCAAGTGAAGTGCTATTTAATATCGCTAATGAAGACTCGACATCAAGTCTTTGGTCGAAGCTTTGAGAGTTTGTAAGTAACGAAATCCCTTGCAAGTCGATTTTTTTTTTAAGCAATAACCATAGACCATATGGATGAATGAAATAATGGATATCCATGTGCACCTGAATCAATTTAATAAAATTGTTTGTGAATTATTAAGTATTTGTATTAAGATGGATGATGAGGATAAAACTACAATTTTGTTGTTTTCACTCTCTCGTTCGTATGAACATCTTGTCACAACTTTACTCTTTGAGAAAAAAATACCATATAGATGGAATGTGACTTTGACCCTTATCTCTAATGATTTGAGGAAGATACAAGGTAATACTCAGCCACATGCAAAGATGGCTTAGGTTTAGTTGCTAGTGGGAGATTCATTGAGAGGAAATGAAAAAGGATGTGAAGGGTTGCTAGTGGGAGATTCATTGAGAGGAAATGAAAAAGGATGTGAAGGCTGGGGCAGGTCCAAATCCAGATTAGGAACATGCAATAGTCATTGCTATTATTGCAAAAAGAACAGCATATTAAGAAAGATTGCCAGAAAATCAAATAGAATGAAAAAGAACCTCTAATGCGGCCGATATGAATGATGGAAACTCGATAAATGGTATTAATATATTGTCAGTCTCAACAAATTATGATTGCTCTAAAGAGTCGTGGTTTCTTTATACGATATGTTCCTATCATGTGTGCTTTCATCACGATACGTTCACCACATACAGAAGCCTTAATGGTGGATCAATTTTGATGGGAAATAATGTGACTTGTAAGACTATTGTTGTTGGGACAACTACTATCAAGATGTACGTTGGAGTCGTGAAAACCTTAACTAATGTAAGACATGTTCCAAATCTGAATAAAAATGTTCCCTTTGGGTGCCTTAGACTCCAATGGCTCCAAATATGATGGAGAAAGTGGAGTTTGAAAATTCTAAAGGATGCCCTAGCTCAGATGAAATGTAAAAAGACTGAACTGAATTTATATGTGTTGCTAGAAAATATTGTTACATATAGATCTGGAGTTTTCATATCTAATGGTAGCAATTCCGACTTGACTCAATTATGACATATGCGGCTAGGTCATATGGGCGAGAGAACCTTAGTGAAACTTAACAAACGTCAATTGATCAGTGGCGTGAAAAAATACAAGTTGAACTTCGTTAAGCATTGTCTATGGCAAACAGTGTAGGGTGGGTGCAATTCTGTGCATTGGAGCAGTGCGTTGGAGCATACCTCACAAGGCAATCTTGACTAAATTCATTCAGATGTTTGGGGCCCTGTGTTATTTGTCTCAAAAGCTGGATCTCTATACTTTGTTTTCTTCATAGATGATTTCTCAAAGATGTCGGTTAATATTAACGACGGTATTTTAACACATTCAAGCATTGAAAAACTAAGGTTGAAAGAGAGATTGGGAAGAAGGTCAAGTGCTTGAGAACTAATTATTGTTAATTTTTGTAAGAGCAAAACAATTATTCACCACTTAACTCATCTGAAGTCGCTGATAGAGAATAGAGTTGTTGAGCGTATGAATATGACACTTCTAGAGAAAGCCCATATTATGATGAGTAACGTTGATTTGTCAAAGCACTTCTAGGCAGAAGTAGCAAATATAGCATGTTACCTCATCTATAAGTTACCATCTATGGCAATAGATTCCAAAACATAACAAGAGATACGGTTCGGTAAACCTACGAACGATTCCCATATAAAAAATTTAGGTTGTTTTGCTTATGTTAGTATGAAGGATGTTGAGTCCAAGCTTAATAGTTAAAAAACAAAAAAAAACAAAAAAAAAAAAAGACAGATGTTCAATTCAATATCAAAGAAATGTATTTTCCTTAGTTATGCAAATGGAGTTAAAGGATATATGGTTCCCAGATCCTGAGTAGCTTAAGTTTGTTATCAGTTGTGATGTTAAGTTTAATGAGTCTGTGATGTTGAATTACATTCGAAAGGGTGTGTAAAAATTGGAAAGTGGTAATGTATATGAGATGGAGTTGACAACTCCAAAAAATACTTCAATAGAAGTGCCAAAAATCCTCATGAAAGAGTCGAGGAGAATTTTGACCATAAGGAGCATGTTGAGCCCACTCCGCATGAGGAAGTGCCTCAACTTGGAAGGGGAAAGAAAACAAAAAAACCAATGGTGTGGAGAAATTGAAAATGCAAAAAAGAAAAACATAGAAGGAATTATCTTTATATTTATTTTATATTTCTGATTAATTACTTGTGTTATATCTTTTTTTTTCTTATTTTCAATTATACTATTTTCTAAAATAATTAAAAATAATATTAGCAAAATTATGTACTTATAAATATTATTCTAAAAAATTAGAAAAATAAAAATACAAAAATATATCACATGATAAGTGTTATAAATAACCATCATGATTAGATATCCACTGCAATTAAAACTAATTAGTATAAATGCCAAAAAATAAAAATGAAAAGAATATATATGCCTTTCTTTTATATTATGTTACTGGATATCAAACAATATCTAAAAATTGACATTTTAGTAACTTAGAGGATAATATTATGACTATAAATCAATTACAAATAAATTTATTGATTGTAAACTAAAATAATTAACATAAAATAATAAATTCTATAGATAGTATTATAATTTGTTTACCATTAATAACTAAATACAAAATTATACCTATATGATTATGAGATATTCACAATATTTAATTAGGATTCTAAATACTTTTGTAATTTCTTCTAATTATATTTTTGGTATAGTTAATGGGCAAGCTTTCTATACTTCTCGTACAGCATAAAACTTATAGACTTCCCATTATCCAATCGTCCACTCTGAATGGAGGGCTAAGATTGCCCCGATCACAATGTCATGTCTCTACATTATTTTATTTTTAATTTTTTTCTATAAACTATTTTGACAGCAAATTTTGTACATCCAATCCTCTATTAAACTCGCACAAGCGAAAAATAAAAAAACAATATTTTCAATAAAATAAAATGACCAAAATGCCATTCAAATTTTCACGGGCTATTTTGGTCATTATATTTTATCGAAAAATTATTTTTACTATCTTTTTTAGGTTTGCTCCAATGAAAAGATGGCACATACCAAATTTCATATTCATACAATTTGTATAAAAAAAGCTAAAACTAAAATACTTTGAGACGTCGGATCTAAGATCAAGCGGTGAATGGCTCTTAATCAAAATTGAACGGCTGGATAGTAGGGGAAGCATAGATCTTCTATGTTGTAGGGAAAGTATAGAAACCTTTCCTTTAATTAAGGGCAAATTGCATATATATCTATCACTGGAACATTATAACTATTACTATTAATTATTGTAACAAAGTAACTAGTGATAAGAATTTAAACAATTATTGATAAAGTACATTATAAAAAAGGTAAAATATCTCCAAATCCCCTATTTTAGATGTTCTTTCTTAATAAACCCAAGGTTTCAAAAAATATCTTTCAACCCCCTCCTGACCACTTTAAGCCTATTTTTTAAACTAAACAAATGTGAGAAAGACATGCTCTTTCTAAACCTAATCATTTCTCTCTCTTCATTTATATACTCCAAACTTCTCTATTTCTCTCTCTTGCTGCGTGTTTTACTCTCTCTCTCCTCCAGTGTTTATCTAAATACCTCTCTCTCTTCTCGTATTTGTCCAAACACATCTCTCTCTCCTTCCGATAACCTCTCACTAGCAAGCATCTCTCTCCTCCCGTATTTATCCAAACACCTCTCTCTCTCCTCCCGGTAACCTCTCACCACCAAACGCCTCTTTCTCTCCTCCCGGTAACCTCTCACCATCAAACACCTATCTGTCTTCATGTGTTTATCTAAACACCTCTCTTTCTCTTCGTCTACTTACTATGTATTTAAGAAGAGAAAGAGTGAGGGAAGAGAGATGGGAAACGTGAGGAGTGAGCGGGAGGAGAAAGAGTGAAGAGTTAGAGATGGGAAAGATGGAAAAAGTGAAAGGATGCAAGGAGAGAAAAAGACAGATAACTTTAGAAAGATGACTTTTAGAAAATGAATGTTTTTTTAGATTTGTTTGGCATAAAAAACAGCAGGTTTAAAGTAGCTCAGGGGGTTAGAAGAAATAAAATCTACAATTTTTATGTCCCAATATATCTTTTAAAACCTTAGGTCTATTGTGAAATGAAACCAAAAAATAAAGGGTATCCACATATTTTCCCTATAAAAAATAAAATACTTGTATACTTATAGTTGTATACTTATAGTATTATAATATATTAATAATATCAAGTTAAATTTGATTAGTGCTTCACAATGATTATTTTTATTATGAATAAAACTATAAATAACATCATGAATGATTACAATTATTTTACTTATGATGAAAAAGAGTGTTAAGGGGAAGGAGAGAGAGCACAAATGTTTATTGAATATAGGAGAGATAAAGATGAGATAATTAATAGATGTGTTATCAAATTTAAGAGATAGTGGATAAATAATGTAAACATAATATCAAAATAATTAATGTGGGAGAGATGAAGTGAAGGGTGAGAGAGTGTTCGGTGGAGAGAGAGAACGGTGGAGAGAGAGAATGTGAGAGAGAGTCCACATACAAAGGTAGAGAGAAATAAAGAGCTCCAAAGTAAAAAATAATTATGGGAGTTTCAAATTTGGGGATTATTAAAGATGTGAGTAATTACATAGATGTGAGTAATTACATAGGGAGATATTAATATATAGTCATTAATATAGAGAGTTGGACAATTCTAAGAAATAAAAAGATAAAATGGGGATGAAACTAAGAATTAGTAGGATGCAACTGGAAAAAAGACAGTACAAGTCAATAAAACAAAAAATAAAAAGAGATCTCATCTCGCTTTATATATAAAATAATAATAGATCGATAGATGTAACCCGATTGTATAATATAATATGACACAATAATATAACACAATACTATTGTGTTACATTATATAATTACAATACTATAATACAATATAATAATAATATAACGTGTTACATGATATAACCCTATAGGGTTATTACAATACTATAATATAATACAATATATAATATATTACAATAATATATACAATAATACTTAAGAGTATGGTAATACATTATTTAAATATATCGTGTAATAACCCTATTGTCAGATTTGTATTTAGGGCAAGCTTTTTATGCTTCCCTGCTGCATAAAACTTATATACTTCCCTTTATCCAACCATCCATTCTGAATGAAAGACTAAGATTGCCTCAATCACAATGTCATGTTTATACATTATTTTATTTTTAATTTATTTTTCTATAAACTATTTTGAGACCAACTTTTGGACGTCCAATCCTCTATTAAACTCGCACTAACGAAACATATAAAAAAAAATATATTTTCAATAAAATAAAATGATCAAAATACATCTGAAAGGGGTATTTTGGTCATTATATTTTATTGAAAAATTATTTTTAATATTTTTAATAGATGTGCCCCAATGAGAAGATGGCACGTACCAAATTTCATATTCATACAATTTATATAAAAAAAACTAAAAATAAAATACTTTGAGACGTCGGATCTAAAATCAAACGGTGAGTAGCTCTCTTTATCAAAATTAGATGGCTGTATGGTAGGGAGAAGATAGTTCTTATCTGTTGTAGGGGAAGTATAGAAAACTTTCCCTTGTATTTAATCCTATTGTATTGTATAGTTAGGGTTGTATTCTAAGTATAATACTTTTTCTATCTATTATTTTTATATATATAAAACGAGAGGAGGTCCCTTTTTATTTTTTTGAAATGTGTCCCTTTATTTCTGTTTGTATCCTACTAACTATTAGTTTATTCCCCAATTTATCCGCTTATCTCTTGAATTGTCCAACTCTCCATATTAATGGCTATATTTTAATATATCACGACATGTGCCCTTTTTTCTAGTTGTGATATGTCTTTTTTTTTTCTAGTTTTATCCTACTAATTCTTAGTTTCTTCCCCATTTTACTCCTTTGTTGCTTGGAATTATCCAGCTCTTCATATTAATAGTTAGATATTAATGTATTTCTCTATAATCAATCACATATTTAATATGCCCCAAATTTGAAAGCCCCAACATTATTTCCTATTTTAAAGCTCTTTATTTCTCTTTTTACCTTTTTTAATGTGGTCTCTCTCCCACATTCTCTCTCTACCCCACATTCTCTCTCACCTTTATTTTCATCTCTCCTATATTAATTCTTTAATATATTTTTTTATATTAATTATCTACTATCTCTTAAATTTGATAACACATTTATTATCACATCTTTATCTCTCCTATATTCAATATCTCACCTATATTCAAGAAACATTTGCTCTCTCTCTCCTCCCCACATGCACGCCCTTCTCTCTCTCCACCGATTCTCTATCTCCTCCCTCTCAACACTCTTTTTTATCCTAATTAAAATAAATGTAGTTATTCAAGATGTTAATTATAGTTTCATTTGTAATAAAAAAGATTATTATGAAGCACTATTAAAATTTGAACTTAATATTATTAATTTATTGTAAAATTATAATTATATAAATTTGCATATAATTATTCTCTTTTTATATTGTAATTTATCAATAATTGTTATAACTAATTACTATGTTAGTATAATTAATAGTAATAGTAATTGTTATAATGTTCACGTGATACATACATATGCAATTAGTTATACCAAAAATATAATTGAAATAAATTACAAAAGTATTTAGAATCCTAATTAAATATTCTGAATATCTTATAATCATATAAGTATAATTTGGTAATTATTTTTTGGAAAAAGTTTATATAAAGATGCTACCTTATAATGTAGAACTACGGATGCCCCTCAAAAATCCATCAGAGTAGGTAGTTTTAAGGTTAAAAAACCCTTTGATTGATCATCTCAACAACGAGATGTATGACTATGAAAAATAAAAAGATTTTAAGTCTCAGAAATAGTGCATTTTACAGCATATTATCTACACCGTCCATTTTCAATATTTCCATATGTTTATAGATCTACTTGATTTTAACCATTTTTTAAATTTAAAATTTTATAATTAGAT
>NW_006494910.1:4242499-4260585 GCF_000471905.2 Amborella trichopoda | reverse complement strand
AATTGAATAATAGTCATAATATTATCATCTCAAAGTTACTAAATTGACAATTGTTTGATATCCAGTTACATATTATAAAGAAAATCTCTAAGTTACTAAGACGTCAAGTTTTATCCATTGTTTGATCCAGTTACATAGTATAAAGAAAGAAAAAGGCCTACATATACTTTGGATTTTTTTTTGACATATATACCAACACTATTATTAAATTTAATTGCAAAAGATATCTACTTATCATGGGTTGTTTATTACACATATTAAGTAACATATTTTTGTATTTCCAATTTTTAGAATAATATTTACTAATAAGTAAATAATTTGTTTGCTAATACTATTTTAAAATTAATTTTAATTATTTTAAACATAGCATAAAAGAAAATAAGAAAAAAATGATAAAACAGAAAAGTAATTAATCATATACAAAAAAATAAAATAAAAAGATAATTCATTCTATATTTTTCTTCTATGCATTTTCAGTTTCTCCAATTTTTAAAATAATACATTTACTAACATAAGTAACAACAATTTCATTTATATTAGTGAACGATATAATTGAATATATATATATATATATATAAAGAAAAACAGGAGAGTAATTAGCCGTAAATGCAATTAGAGATGTAAATAATGTAATTGAAATTATTTTCAGAAAAATAATTACCACAAAATGCAAGTCATAAATAGAATTGTAATCAGATTTTAAAATTTATGTGATATGTTTTTGCATTCTTATTTGAATTCTCTAGAATAATATTTAGTAATTTACTAATATAACTAGTGAATGATATAATTGAATATGGATCCAATTTTATAAGTAGGTTACAAACTAATATAATTAAAATATAAAAAATTATTATCTAATAGAAGCTCATATGTAAAGATGGATCCAACAAATTCTCTCTCTTTCTATAACTCTCTATAATCAAATTTTCCAGTTTAAAATTGCAAATTTATTTTAGTAACTAATATTTAATACACGTGTAACACACATGAATATCACTAATCGATGCGTCTTATGAGTTTTTGTTATCTATAATATATTATTAAGCCAGAGTTAAGAGGTGGATACGTATTTTATAGAAGCCGTAGGAGACATTCCTCTCTTTTAAGAGGAGAGACAGATACGGTGAGTAAATCTATGGGTGAATAAATTATTATCATTCAAGGGCTCTAACCTTTGAAAATAGTACGTGCTACTTAGAAGCGTATTGTGTCGTTGAAATAAATAAAAAATGGGTGAGAGAAATATATGAAAACATTCCGAAAATGGGTGCAGAGAGAGATAAGTGCTACTCCTTGGAAACCTATTGTGTCCTTGAAATAAATAAATAAAAAGGGTTTCGAAAGCGATAAATGAAAACATTCCTAAAATGGATGCATAAAGAGAGAAACAAATGAAAACGTTCCTGAAATGGGTGCGTCCGCTTTAATATTTGAAATTAGTGCGTGTTACTTCTTACAAACCTATTATATCCTTGAAATAAATAAAAAACTTTCTAAAATGGGTGCATAGAGCTAGTAATAAATGAAAACATTCCTTAATTGGCATAAAACTTCTATACCTCCCCAATCAAACCGTCCCTTCTAAATGGACGGCTTAGATGGCCCAAATCATAATGTCACCCTTTATATCATTTTACTTTTATTTTTATTTATTTTTTTATACAAAACATTTATTTGAGAGTTCAATCCTCTCTTGAACTTGTACCTATAAAAAATATTAAAAAAATATTCTCAATAAAATAAAATATTCAATACTATTCTCTAATTTAATACATTATCTCATAATATTTGTATCAATTAACATATTAGTAATAAACATTTTGATGAAACCTACGAAGCAGGTGCATCGCACTAGTACAACATAATACAATAAGGCATACTTAGGCTTATAACACAATACTATTAGAATAACCCTGTAATACAAAGGAAAAGTATATATTGAGAACATTTATCTTTATTACAAGGTGGTCACAATTGATCTTGACCATTGGATGTGAAATTGAGTGGCTGCATTTATTTTATTGACGAAACTCAAAGTTCAAAAGAATTTTTCTCGAATTTTATAACACACCTATGCTATCAGATTCACATCAGATAGTTGTAAGCAATTTTGACCTCTCTATACCAATGGTAAATGGTCTCATCGCATAAAATAGGTCTCATTGTATAAAATCCCAATAATACAATGGTAAATGGAACCTGCCAAACTTATACGGAAGCCACATCTATACATATACCAAAGTCGTGCTTTATATTAGAAAGTTAATAACTTGAACTTTGCCAAACTTATAACAGAGCTATTATTGAACCACACGAATGCACTAAGCGAAGTTGTGTTTTGTATAAAGAAGAAACGTCGGTAAGAACTTTACCTTATGTGGGTAATAAATTACCTTTATCTAGGTAATGTTTTACCCCAATGGAATTAAAATTATACTGCCTTTTGCAATCAATTTTCATTTGCAGTGTTTCAAGTATCAATCCGCCAAGAAACCAATTGGGGATCTTGCAAACGGAGGGACCACATTTTTTAAAAAACAAAATATGAATTGAAAAAATAGAATATATTAAAAAAATAAAAAAGAATAATAAAAAACTCAACTTTGTTTACCAATTCGATAGTCAAATTATTTTGTTTGACCGATCAAAACAAGTCAAACATTAGTTTGAATACATCCAACTATCGTTTTGGGTGAAACCAATGATTTATAATTCAGTGGGTGTTTCGAATCAGAATCCATCCCTAACGCCCATGTTCCAGGCCGAAACCAGGTAATGGTCGGACTCAAATGGATTTCCTCGGTTTTGATTAGCAAATAGGGAATTAGGCAATCCGGATCTCCAATTCGGCTGACTTGCCTAGTTCCCAATGATTGTATTTTTAGTATCTTTTTCCTATCTCTCATTCTTTTCAATTTTTTTTTTATGGACCGATTCGCCTACTAGAGAATTGGTCCGATCTATGGATTTGTATGGGAGATCTGCCAATATAGACGGGATTTTTAAAAGGCTAGTTCACCGTACCGGTCTGATTTATGAAACATGGTAAAACCCAGTGACCCTACTGGGCAGACCAGGTAGTCCAGCCAAGTCTTGATAACAACATAAATAATTAATATTAGGGGCCGCTAATCAAAAACCTTTTCATGAAAGTAAGGCACGTGGGGGTTAAATGTCAGAAAAGTAGTGAAACAAATTTCATGGCATAGAAGGAATTTCCAAGGAAGAGAGAGTAGGACCAAAAAAACTGACCTCAGGGTCCCTTGGACTGAAGTCTATGGGGGTGGCAACATGGAAAACGCCATGGCAGCCCTTAACAGCTTCATCAAAGCTTCCCTCCTCACCAAGCTCTGCTTTCCACAGCGTAAGTCTCTCTTTCGCCTCCGGCAAATCAAGAAGCGGCTTTACCTTCTTCATGTTTGCTTATGAAATCATCGTCCCCAATAGAGTCAATATATCATGAATACAAATGGAAGCACAAAGATAATCTCGCATCTGAATGAAACTATTCTAAGCTCCCCTCTCTCTCTCCTTCTCATATAGGGTGGCAATGGACCAAGCTAGATCCAAGACCGAAGAGTATATCCGACCTCAGGATCGGGTATGGGTCCAAATTTTAGACTCGAATACTATTTTTCTCTAGGTCTGGTCTAGCCTGACCCCACCTATACCTGTGGTCATAGGATATATGATGGCAATCATGTACCTTTTAATACACCTTGGGTGTTCATATTGTCATAATATTGCAAAATTTACAATATTATTAGCAAAAAAAAAAAGTTCATAGTTATAAGATATATAATGGTATAAAAGGGCAAACAAAAAAAAAAGACCGATAGTCATAAGGTGGACATGGATCTACCGGACCTAGGACCCGACGCATAGACCCGAGACTTGATAGGTCCGTGTGCGAGTCCAAATTTTGGACCCGGCCACTAGTGCAGCTGAACCCAACTCGTTGCCACCCCTATTCTCAGAGTTCGATTCCAACTATTCTAACCACGTATCTCTCACTCATTTTAGGGAAAGTTTTCCATGTAACCCCACCTATATATATATAGTATATGGTATCTCTAATCTCAACCATCAGATCAGAGTAGATTGATGAGATGGCTTAAGCCACAATATTACAAGCTGGCTCTTAACCGTTAGATCTTGATCTAATATTTTTTATTTTTTTTATTCTATAAATCATTTTGAAGCAAACTTTAAGGCACACATTGATGCGATAGGGTCGTACATGATAAAAATAATAAAAAAAAAAATTTCAATGATAAAAATTACCATAATATACTTGAAAATTGTACGGACATTACGGCTATTTATTTTTCTGGGAATATTTGTTTCTTATTTTTTTTCAAGCTCGGCCTTATTTTATAATGGGATATCCAAAATTTCATCCAAAAATTTTTTATAGCAAAAACAATTAAAAATAAAAACAGTGTTTGATATTATGGCATGAACAATCAAAGCATTTGATTCAGATTGAATGGCTAAGAAGTGGGGTCCTATATAACTTATACGTTGTTGTGTCTCTTTAGAATAATGGTCAAGGAGACAGTTTCATGTGAAACAGGTCTGAGTCATTGAATAAGCGTTCTTTGTGGGTAGATAGAATGTTTTTATAAACCCAACTTGTGTATGTAAATTTCAATAAAATTAAACATGCCATAGAGCTGCCCTCCTTTGCGAATTGGATTAAACTGAATATTTATGGATCATAATCCAAATGCAAAGGTAGGTTTTGAGGGAGGTTTGGAGGGCCATGAAGGGAAGTTCATGGAAGCTTTAAAATTGTTTTCTGGTTGGAGGTAATACACACAAGGAAAACCATTCTCTAAGGCACAAGTTGATTATGATTTGATTGGCTTCATGTGTGAGTTGCGCGATCATCTGGGTCATAAGTTTAAAAGGACCAATAGTGCAACAGATTCAACCTTTTAGAAAATGAAGGGGCAGAATGGCTGGGTTTACTTTCATTAGGTTAGCTTGAGAGAGAGAGAGAGAGTTGTATTAGGTGAAAGGTAAACCTCTTTTACAAGTTTTTACCCAAGACTTTATGGGTTTTCAGCCTTTATTTCAAATTCCCCTTAAACAGATTGCACTGTTGAAACATGTAATTTAAAAAAAAAAAACCAAAGAAATGGCAATTAGAAAAGTTTTGGGTGGAAACTCCTCTTATCATCCTCATGTCCTCAACCCTCTCTGCTCTGGATTTCCCTTTTTCATCTTCAAAACCCAGGCCCTTCCAAACCCTCTCTCTCTCTCTCTGTTTCCTTGTACATTAAATTGAAGGAAAATAAACAGAGGAAGGAGGGAGAGTACCAACTGGTACATAAACGAAATGAAATGAAATCAAAAGCTTTACAATAAAGAGATAAGAGAAATGGAATAAAGTATTAAAGCAGAGCTGAATAAGACGCTAAAGATTATTGAGAGAGAGAGAGATTTACTTGGGTCGCGGACGGTGGCCCTGACCGTGTAGCCCTCCTCAAGAAGCCGCTTCACTAGCCATGATCCCAAGAATCCAGCCGCTCCCGTTACACACACCGTGCCTTTCTCCTCCTCAGCCATGTCTCTCTCTCTCCGCTTTCTCTCTCTAAAAACCACCTCCTCCCCCTCTCTCTCTGTAATGGATATGAGATGAGTGTTGAAAACTCTCTTTCTCTCTCCAAAAACGTCCTCTCTCTCTGCCCCTTCCTGTCTCTGTGCAATATATTGTGAGATGAGAGTTGGAAGCAGGAATTTGATGGATTTTCCCGGGTTTCGAGTTTAGTCGGTGGGTTTGGGTCAAAATGATGGAGCTTTTGAGGAGAGGAGATTGGTAACAGTGCCCTTCCTTTTTACAGAAGGGTGTGGTTTGTATAGAGCCTAAAACAATCCAATTAGAGCCTACCTTTAGATAGTGTCCTTTAGATAGTGTGAGAGATGTGGTTTAAACACTGGAAATCTCTGCGATAGCTTTAAGATAAATTTTTATCTTTATTTATAAATTTAAAGTTTAAAAAATGGTGTAGATAGGCATATCTATGAAAACTTGTAAATATTGAAAATTGATGTTCAAAAAATGTATTACAAAATACATTATTTTTAAAATTTGAAATCAATTTTTTTTCTTAAGTCCATACATCTTGATGTCAAGATAATCAATTTAAGATTTTTTAGATATCAAAATAATCTCGTTTAATTAAAATTTTGAGGTAGGCTCGAATGTGATTGTTTAAAACCTCGGCTCTACGTAAACCTTGCCCTTTACTGGAATCCGCCTAAACCTCCTTACTTTTCGGTTTTTTTTCTCGTTTTATATAAGTGAATGGCATTACCGAAAGTGCCACGATGCCTTTTGCGTAGAAATTAAAAAAAGCCGCCGGTGGCCCATGACTCATCCTCAATCACTTCCAACTTATTTTATAGGATGGGTTTTTATGAGTCACCCCTTATTATTCATATGCAGCCTGCGTCTAAAATTCATGTCAAAAGTGGATTTTTAATTTGGAAAAATGCAAGCTGGACCGCATTTTTACATTCACCAAAAGTATATAGCAGAATAGGTGATTTATCTAAAAATAATTAAAATAACAGTGTAAATATTTTTTAAATAAAATTATTATTTTTAATTTTTAAAATTTTATTTATATTTTCATATTCATGATCTCCATATGTTGGAGATTACATGCGCTTAAAAATTAAGTCCAAACATGCATCTCAAAAATAGATTGATCGAGGGCCTCATTTCTACATGTGCAAGTATGATAATCGTGTCTTTTATTTTTAGCAATTCATCATCTAATGCAAGCTGATCATAAATATAAAATAAAATAAAAATAAATAAATAAGTTTTAAAATGTATTCTTTTTTAGGATAATTTTGACAGGATTCACATCTGATTTGACCCATTGAGCTCTTACTCAACATTTTTCCATTTTTTTTTGTAACAATTTTTACCATTAATGACAACCACACATGTCCATATATATACACTTATGTTCAAATCAAGAGAGTTTATCGAGAATAATGGCCTAGGCCTTGGTAGTAGTATTGTGAGAATAATGGCCAAGACTTTGGCGGTAGTATTGCTGATTATCATACTGACGTCTCCAACCCTATTCTCACAAAAGGATAAGGGCTCAAATCCCTACTAACATACCACTTTTAGATTAGTGCTTCCATTTTCATCTTGTCATCCCCATTGAATTACCCAAAAAACACAAAAAATCGGGAGAGTTGGCTTGTCATCCCCATTATATTACCCAAAAAACACAAAAAATTGGGAGAGTTTATGCTATGGATTAGTTTGTACGTATTCATAATCACTCATAATTTATTATCTTAATAAGATTAATCATGACAATGAGTTATCTAATAGGGTTATGCTAGGATGCTCACACTATAGAGTATTTTATAATTATATTCAAAAAATTTTGGACATTTATATACGCTCGTTTCTTTACATGGATCAGTTTTTTAGTAAGGGTATTTTTAGTCATTAAGAGGGATGTGACATCATGATATCACTCACATGAAGCATTAATGTCAGTGATGTCACAGGAGTGTGATAACCTTTCTAATGACTAAAAATACCCTTACTGAAAAAATGATCCATGTATAAAACAATGATATATTAAATGACTAAAATTTGTTGAATACAATTATAAAATGTTTTATGGTTTGAGCACCCTAAGCTAACCCAATATTAATTGTTTTAATATTAAAATTTGGTATATATTTTAACACGATCAAATGAGTACTTTCATAAAAATAAAATTGAATTTTGAGTTTTAAAACACTTGAACACGATCATCAAAAAATCTAATGGGTGTTTAATATAATATTCGAAGCCACTACTCAGGCCAAGTACTCGGCCCAAGTACTAGGCCCATGCCCTATCTGAGTACTCAGCCTGAAACTGTTGCAACAAAAAAAATTGTTAAAAAATAAAACATTACAAAAAATCAAAAAAATAGGAAATGTGTATATAGAATAAGATTAAGCAAAATACATATAAATGATTTTAAAAAAAAGTAGTAGATAAATAGATCTTGAAAAATCAATTTGTAATGGGACTATCTTCGAAATAATCTAAAAAAATATAAAAATTAAGTATTCATGACCAAAACACTTTCCAATTTTTGTCAAAATGATAGAAAACATTAAAAAAAATCACAAATATATTTTTTTTTTGAGTTTTTTGTGATTTTTAAAAATTTTAATATTTTTTAAAAAAA
Organism: Amborella trichopoda; assembly: GCF_000471905.2. The sequence continues at coordinate 4,252,357 of NW_006494910.1, read as the reverse complement.
TTTATAATATCCCCAAGTGGGATACTTAATATCACTTCTTTCAAACACCGGTTTAACCTTATCAAACACTGGTTTAACCTTAATATCACTTCTTTCAAACAGATATAAGGGAATGATTTTCTAAGGTTGGCCACTGTCTTGCATTCCAAAAATTTATGCATTGAAAATATTGCCAGCTAAATGAGGAGGTGGATGCGCATTAAGGTCTGCCGGGGTCAATTTTGGGGTTCTCCTTTTGCATGTTTCTTCAAGACAAGCCGGTCCTATTACGTAACATCTTGAGAAAATGCTATTTGGGTTTTAAGTTTTTGGGTTCGTATGGAAAATTTAGTAAGTGAAACAAATGAAAACCTAACATTTTGCCATAAGCATTCAAAGATTTTGCTGCTTTTCCTACCCTTTTTTTTTTTTTTTTTACCTAAGCTTTAATTTTTTATTAATGATTACGAAAAGAAAATTACATCATCAGAAATCACAAAGGAAGATAGCGAAGCCCCACCTTAGCTAAAGCATCAACTACCGCATTTGCTTCATGATAGACATGGGAAAAAGAGATAGATAACGACATAATCGCATCCATAATTTGTAACCATAAAGAACGGAGTTTCCACGACACTTTCGGCTCCTTGTTGTACCATCTAATCACATTCAGCGAATCCCCTTTAATCATGCAACTAGTACCTTTGCAATGAAAATTTTCAATCCCCTAAGCAATGCACTCAACTCAGCAAAATTGGCAGTTGCAATACCTATCCGACCTGCATATCAAGAAGAGCCCTACTAAAAGTTGGCAGATCGATCATATTAGTAATATGATCGATATGATCATGAACCTTGAGAGAATACAAAGACTATGATAGGAACAGTTAATGTAAAAAAGTAAATAAATAATAAAAATGCCCAATGAGACCTGTTGTCTCTATCACAATCCAATTTATTGAAAGGAGGATGATAACATGTTATTGTGACCATAATATAAAAAATTATTTTTTGAATATTATCTTTTTTTTTTAAGTCAATAACATGTCATTCCAATTAAAGAACCACAGATTGAAAGTTCGACTATGTGATAAAACATGGTGTATATAAATTTAAATTTTTCTTTCCTTCCATCGACTAGATTACTTAAAATGTCCAATTACAAATAAAAACTCTCTTAAAATAAATAAGCAAAAACAATTCTTACTTGCTACCGCTAAAATTAACTCCTTTATTCAATGAATAAACTTGACACATTATTGAATGAGAATAGAAGAGCACATTAAAAGAAACAAAACAAAGCAAGTAAAGTTGTCGGAGATTACTTCAACTGAGCTTAATACGGTCCACACCGAGTCTTCTCCTTCAATGATACTCGAGATCAATGATCAATCTCGAATCTACTAAGTATGACAAATCATCAAATAATGAAAGCACATGGAACTATCTTGAACCAAAGTGCTAAGGTATTAATGCAGTAGCCTACCTTAAGCCCTTTTGGCTTAACCCCTTTCTACTTTCTATCTATGAGAGAGAAAGTATTTCTTAAGTGGGGCGTGCCCCTTAGAGAAAGAAAGAGAGAGTAGAGAGAGAAGGGAGAGAGAAGAGGTGTAGAGATTTAGGGGAGAGGGGACTCATATTTATTGATTTTTTAATGCTTAGGGTTTGTCATCTCTAGACTATTGACATTAGAAGACTTGGTGGTTAGAGATATGAGTCAGCAATTCTTTAAGTCCACCATCAGAATTCAAATGAAGGTATTAGAACCTTATTCTCTTTTCCCATCAAATATTCAAATACAAAAAAAAAATCATACTTTCTTTTTTTATGGATATTCAATCCATATTCATATAAATCATACTTTCTCTTTTTATGGATATTCAATCCATATTCATATAAATCCATAAACTTATTCAATCTATATTCATATAATCCATAAACTTATTCATACATCCATAAACATATTCATATAAATCCATAAACATATTCAAATCATAAATCCATACATTCTCTTTTTATTTAATTCATATAATCCATAAACACATTCATATAAATCCATATAAACATATTCATATAAATCCATAATTCATATAAACATATTCATATAAATCCATAAACGTATTCATATAAATCCATAAACTTATTCAATTCATATAATCCATACATTCTCTTTTTATGGATATTCAATCTATATTCATATAAATCTACAAACTTATTTCCATCAAATATTCAAAATACAAAAAAAAAAATCATACTTTCTCTTTTTATGGATATTCAATCCATATTCATATAAATCTTTAAATAGTCAAATATCTTGATTCACAAGAATATCATAATTGATTATCTCGATTCCTTATGCATGGAGGTTTTACATAAAATGGAAAGTCAACTAGCAAGGAGGTGAGAGATGTGAATCATTCATTCCTTAGAAGACTTGTGGAGTAAGATATGTGAGTTATTCATTCATTAAATCCACCATCACAATTCAAATGAAAGTACTAGAACCCTATCCTCCATTTTTTAAACTTATTCCTATCAAATATTTCAAATAAAAAAAAGAAAATCATACTTTCTCTTTTTATGAATATTCATTTCATATTCATATAATATTTAAATAGTCAAATATCTTGATTTACATGACATTCCATAATTTATTATCTTGATTCCTAATGCATGGAGGCTTTGCATCAAAATGGAAAGTCAACTAGCAAGGAGGCTTAAACCACAGTATGGTAAGCCAATTTTGCTCTTTTTATGGATATTCATTTCATATTCATATAATATTTAAATAGTCAAATCTCTTGATTTACATGACATACCATAATTTATTATTTTGATTCCTAATGCATGGAGGCTTTGATCAAAATGGAAAGCCAACTAGCAAGGAGGCTTGAACCACATTATGGTAAGCCAATATTGCTAGCGGTGGGGTGTGCCACCCCAGGTGGCCTCAAGTGGGCCCCACCTAATTATACCATGTGACAAATTAAATGGACACCATACCTTATGGTGGTTCCCCCATATTTTCAGTATATATTAAATTGATTTTAGAATACTAGAAATAGAATTTATTTCTCTTTTATTACTTAAGACATTGAAAATTGTTTTTTTCTTACATTATAAATCCAAATAGTAAAAATAAAATATCAAGAGAATCACAAAATTTCAAATAATCAATATAAAAGTCATATATCATCAAAATATTTAAAACTAAATAATTTTGATGGGAATCAAATCCATATAAGTCTAGGAATTATGAATATACTGAAGCACTCTACCTTCAACTGTGGACTACAATCTACACTAGCTTTTTTAAGCTAACCCAATAGTTCTCATGACCTACAGACCGCAGTAGGGGTTCATGATTGGGAACTAAAGTCAGCCAATAGGCTAGGGGATGCAATCCAAGTCTATGGACTATAGGTTCTCCCCTAGAGACGAATCCATGGTCCTCTAGACCATGATATAACCATAACTCTCTGATGCATAGAGGTAATCTCTTGCACATGTACACATTTCACCTTTAAAGCTGATCCGCTTTCCCGATACGGCTATCTATGTACATGTCGTGTGATGGTTTGGGGATGAGGCTTTGGCCCATCTCTAAAGGCCAACCATCACACACAAGGGTCACATAGTCTATCGCCTCATTCATCCAAGTAACTTCATCAAGGGATGACCTACAGAACCATCATCGATATATTTCTATACCCAGGTACCTTAGGTTTTCCAACTCACTGACCTAGTATGTCAAGCCAAGTCTAAGTATCAGCAAATGGCATTTGCCTAGTATGGTCCACAAGAGGATCTTACTCCCACTGAGTTTATGCTTCACTATGTCAACATCTATACAAGCTCTCATAGGGCTTTTAATGGCTACATAAACCCAACACAGATTATATCACCATAAGAGCCTCATGGCCACAACTATACTATTCAATACAAAAAATAGAAAAGAAACACAATCTACACCATACTATTCATCAGACCTTACAACTATAAGACTGCTACCGCCCACACCTAGTTTTGCTGGCCCATCCACCTCCATATTGCTTTCATGATATACATGTTTAAAATTACATTCCAAATCCTTACAACAATCATTCACTTCACAGATTAAGCTATAAAATTTCCATGGATATGCCGCTTCGCTATTTATCCATTTAATAAAATTCACATAATCCCCTTCCCCAACAATTGGTTTTTGGAACCTCTTCACCAATTTAATCCCTTGAAGAGCAGCTCAAAGCTCATCTTCATTCGTAGTCATCTCCCCTTCTAGCCCATACTATTTCAAGAGAACCTTTCATTCCCAATCCCTACCTCCTACTCCTGCTGGCCCGGGGTTACCCATAGAACTCCTATCGAAATTTAGCTTCATCCAACCATGACTTGGACATCTCCACACTCCTATTCTGATTTTCTTCACAGTTTTCTCTCTTATTAACACATTAAGATTATACATTAGATCCACTTTGTTAATAGCTAAAATTTCAGCAACAACCACAAAAAAATTTTCTTTTCATTCATCAACAGATAAAACTTTACTATCAAAATATCTCCTATTCCTTGTTTTCCGCAATTCCCAACCCACTATAGCCTTTACTCTTTCCATATGTCACCCTTTTTACCAATTCCTCCAACCATCCAATCACCAAAAGACCTTCATTCTGCAAAGGGATATTATTACTAAATCCTAACCAAGCGAATACCCAAGTCCAAACAATTTTTACAGAGAAACAATTTAGAAATAGATGATCTATCGACTGCACATCCTTCTTGCACAAAATGCATACATTCACTATCATATTCCCTCTTTTACTTAGCATATCGATTATTAGAAGTCTATGCATTTTTAGCAACCACAAGAAAGCTTTAATTTTCATAGGAATTGGCTACTTCCATAATTTCCCTACATTTGTATCTGACCATCTAATTCGATTATTGAACAACAGCTTATATGCTGAACTTACTCTAAAGAATCCATTTTTGCTAGGTTCTCATATGCTTTCAACTTTCACATCAGGACAATAATAAAATTGTTGCAATAACAATAAACATTGTGAGTATTCTTCAATAAAAACACTATCAACCCTTCTATAAGAGCAAGAAACATCTCAAACTGTAGAAAAACCTTTACCCTCCATCATTTCATTTACCATTTCACTTTTGGAATTGACCTTGACAAATAAATTAGGAAACTACATCTTTAATACACAGTTTCCAATCCATTTTTGCTGCCAAAATCGAAAGTATCCCCTTTTCCTACTACCATTCTTGAATTAATTAGGAAGAACGCTCTGTGGGCTAGAATTCATTTCCATATATATGATATATCCTTTTTATTTGCACGTTTTTCCACAATCTCATGTTCTAAATCTTCACCATACTTTTTCCCAATAATATGCCTCCAAAGCTGGTCATTTTCCTTCACACACCTCCACCACCACTTTGTTAATCATAAACTCCAAACTTCTAATCCCCATACCTCCATCATAGATTGGTGTACATACTTTAGCCCACTTAACCAGATTCTATTTCTTCTTTCCATCAGTCTCCCCTTGTAGAAATTTTCTCATAATACCCTCCAACCTTTTTACAATCTTACATGGCATGTTGAACAAGGACATTTAGTAAATCGGTAAATTGGATAAAGCAACTTTAATTAGTGTAATACGACCCCTAAAGGATAATAACTTGAACTTCCATTGATCTAATTTATATTGCATACACTGGATCAGACAATCCCATGAAGGTAGAGGTCTTTATCAAATAGAGGCAAACCCAAGTATCTAATCAGAAAGCAATCAGTCCCATAGTTAAGTATGTCAATAGCCTCCACCTTATTTTCTTCAGAGGCAACTCCTATCAATTGGGTCCTATGTAAGTTCACTTTCTGCTCTGCTACCACTTCAAACATTCAAAGAAATATCTTTAGTGTTTGTATTTTCCCATCACTAGCCCCACAAAAAATCGAAGTGTCATTTGCATACTGTAAATGTAACACCATAGTCCCATTATTTTTAACTTGAAACCCATTCAGCACTCCTAACTCAACAACCGAAGTAAGCATCACACTAAAAATCTCACCCATTATCATAAGTAGAAAGGGGGACAATGGGTCACCTTGGCGAATTCCCTGAAATGCTTTAAATAATCTTTTGGGCTTTCCATTGATAATGATTGAAAAATGTGGTGTTTCCGGATAGCCTGTGATCCACATTAACTCTCTCTCTCTCTTCAAAACCCATAGCTCTCATGGTTTCAACAAGATCTTTCAATCAATCTTATCACAAGCTTTTTCAAGGTCAGTTTTACATCACACTGCTTGATTACCAGCTATTTGCGAGCTAATAACTTCTTGTGCACACAACATACTATCTGTTATTTGCCTATGTTGTATAAATACTGATTGAGGACCTTTAATAACCAAATGCAACACAATTTTTAACCTTCTTGCCAAGCATTTTGTCGGCCACCTTTGCAATATGAAAGTATAATCATATAAACAAAGTCCTGGCAACCTTCCCAACATGACATAATTTTGGTGCATGAGTGAATTGTGAATGGTTGGTTGTTGATGAACTTTATCTAGATTCTTAATTTATTCTTGCTTCTAATATGCTTATCTCTAAACCAAAATTTGAAGATACTAAATTAATAAAGAGAAAGTTATAGGGAAAATTTCTTTGGAAAAAAAGATAAAACACATATTTATATTGGCTCTATTAAAAATATAAATTTTTTTTTAATATCTTTTGAAAAACTTGGAATTCTTTGATTTCAAAAATCAATTTTTTTGAAAAACTTGTGTTTCAATCGGAGACTTGCTACAGGTTTAAAAGTTGTCGATTTTAGTTTTAACCTCTTATTACGTAATTTTTTTATTTTATTATATTTTATTTGGGAAATGATGGGGTTTTGGTGAGTGAACTAGCACACTTATTCCAGTGCAATCCCTTCCAAAATACCATCAAAAATGAATTTTACACATAGAAGATTAAAATGTCAGCATCTATTAAAATGGAATGTGGTTTATATAGGGCGCCAATCTGTTTTCACTCCAAATTACAAAATTTAAGCTCCAAAAATTGCATAGATCAAGCATATATATATAAACACTCTTGAAAATTTAGAAAATTGGTGGTCCAAGTAATGCATTTACAGATGTGTTATTTCCATTACTTGAAATCTTTTATTCCTTTATATCCATACATTAAAAGGTCCGACGATTAATTGAAGAATTTTCAAAATCAAAACAATTTTTTCGTATGGATTTTTAAGGTGCCCCTTACTTCTACAGTATATGCTTGACTCCTTACACTAAGCTTTTCGATTACAATACACACTCAAAAGAGTTCCAGGTACAGATAATAATTGGGAACCCAGAACAATTTCTGGTATTGTTACAAAGTTTTTTTTATTTTTTTTGATATTTTATATGGATCCGGTTTCCGTGTGGCCAAGCCCGATATGTAGAAATGCGAGCATCTTAATAAATATGTTTTTGAGATGGATTTTAATACTTACTTTTTAAGGACATTTAATATCTAGCATGGAGATCATGAATCTGAATAAAGGGTGCGGTTTCTATAAGGTTGCAAGCTTAAACAATCCAATTAAGGTTGACCTCCAAATTTTGTCATAACATGTAATTTTGTTGTCAAAAAATCTTAGGATTATCTTAAAATCTATTTTCATATCTAATTAGAAAATTTTAAACTCCAAAAATAGTTAAAATCAAGGAGATCTATAAACATATGAAAATCTTGAATATGGACGATCTAGCTAATGTGTTGTAAGATGCACTATTTTTGAGACTCAAAAACTTTTTTTTTATTTATATTCATACATCTCGATGTCAAGATGATTAAATAAATGGTTTTCCAACATTAAAACAACCTTTCCGATAAGGTTATAATTCTACATTTTAAGGTTACAACCTTATAAACTTTTCTCATGAATAAATAAATAAAATTTAAAACTAAAAATAATAATTTTAATAAAAAAATATTTGGACCGCTGGTTTCGTTGCTTGTTGATGGAACACCTATTTGCATTCATTTTAAAGATGGATGCTTTATATTTTCTGGACCACATATGTAAAAATGCGGTCGAGCCTTAAACAAGTTTCCATTTTATATTGGGGACTTCTTTTATTGTGGTTTTCTTATTCCAATGCTGCCCTGTTCAAGGTTAGCAACCTCGAACTAACCATATAGTATTTAATATTTTCAATTTTGGTTATCTCTAGGGCGGTACAAACTCCTATAGTCGAATCCTCTCATATCTGGGATAATTTTCTCCCAAGTACGAAGGGGTTAAAAGGCGAAACTTTTAACGTCAAATTTTTTATAAGTATGGAATGGTTCAATATTAGAAGCAAACATGCGTCACACTTGTAAAACGTTCCAAGTCTAGAGTAGTTCCAGATCAGCTCCTCTCCCCAAATTAAGTGGTCTTGTATTATAAAATGTATTGGATAATTATTGGGTCAATAAATTTATAATAAAAATTTAATTGCTAAAGTATAATATACAGGAAAATTTAAATTGTAAAAAATAACTTTTTACATTGCACTAAAATAAAATACTAGTATGCATTTGCTTCATTAAGATGCTTTACCAATGTATTTTCCTAAAAATATTATGAGATATAATATAGTGAATGAAAAAATATGACTATTTTATGCTATTAGACATTTATTTAATGAAATGAGTAAATGTTTTATGTGATATTTTATAATAGTGCATAAACATTCAATATAGTGATTCAATAATGTAAAGAGGTAATTGTGTTTACTACAACTAATCCATAAATTCAATTAAATCATATTTAGTAATTGTAAGAAACCAATTAACATTTCGTATTATTATTCTAATTACTTGTGTATAATTAACAATAAATAATAAATGTTTTAGTATCAAATTATATAACTTAAATTGTTAATAGTATTTAATACTTAACCATTTGAATATTTAATAAATATTTTATTAGAAAATTGTATTACTATCTTATAAGTAATAATATTGTAATAATTACAAATTATGATAATTGCTAAAGTAAAAATAATTACCATTAATAGTATTAAATTATTATTGATGTTCAACATTGTACAATATATAGTAAAAATATAGTTATAAAAAACTCATTATTATTCATATATATAGTTATATATATTTTAGTTTATTATAAAATATATAAATAGCAGTTACTTATGGTTTTGGTTTTCATTAAAAAATGTTATACAATTAGAGCGTCTTACTCAATAACCTAAAATACCCTTAGATAAAAAGTTACTACATTATGAGGTCGGGACACCTCCTTTGAAATTCTAGCTAACGAGATTTCTAAAAACGCTAATTCTGAGTCATAAGTACCACACAAACCCTAATAGACTATAATCAAGCTAAATCCAATAGAATTCTTTCAACGCTATTTGAAACCTATCCTAAGTTGTAGATGACCCAAGAAATTCCCAATAGTCCAAGGATTACTCAAACCAGACATACTATTGAAAAGTTTGGGCCTAGGGTAGTTCACCCATCAAAATTATTAAAATTCCCTCATGCCCGATACACTGCGTGTAGCTCATGGCCACATTCCACGCGGCTTGTCGTGCAACGCGACTCGCCATGCGTCGGTCGACTCGATAGGCCTGGGTGTCCGAATCCCATTTTGAATAGTTTTTTGTACGTCAATTTTAGTCCAGAGTATTATGAAAAATAAAAAAATCGGCCTATTCCTACTCAAAATAGACTTTGGAGATTAGAACAATTATTTTGAAGACTAAGCCTCACTACAATCTATAAATACCCCCTCAAATTCCCTGAAAATAAAACATCCTTAAGAAAATGTTAGAAATATTGGAAAATAACA
>NW_006494910.1:4201792-4215506 GCF_000471905.2 Amborella trichopoda | reverse complement strand
TATATATATATATATATATATATATATATATATAGAGTTTTTTCTAGAGTTAACAACCCCTCAAAAATACAAAAAGTTAATATTAGAATGGGTTGTGATGGATGTATAGATAAAAAAAATGATTACTTTTTGTTTAAAAAATTATTTTAATAGGTAATTTAACTTTTCAGCAAGAGCTAATTTGAAATTTTTACAAAAATACAATGGAATTTTGGAAGTTAGTGTCCTGAAATTTTATTTGTAGAGTGTCATTGTCTTTTAGCAAAAATTTCAAGTTTACCCTTTATGGAAATGACAAAAGTACCCCTTATCCTGTAGTAATATTTACAAAATTTCCCTTATTTAATGATGAAGATATCATAAAAATTAATTTGTTTTAAAAAATAGACTACAAAATTAATAAATCCACCCTTCACAACTCTCTCTATCTTTAACCTTTGTAATTTGAGGAGTTGTTGTAAATCCACCCTTTGGACTTTTAACAACCCTCTTAAGTCGTCCATTTGACTCCACCTTGGCAGATATATTTCTTCAAAATACAAGACATCAATCTTCAATAAAAATGTCTATATCTTGTATGATGTAAAACACCAGGAATCAATCCTAAAATCTAGTCAAATGTCAAATTTGCGTGATGTAAAAGAGTCGAGACAAGAAGACGTCTAGCCTGTATTACGGAAAAAAAGAAGAAGGAATCTCTTCTCATTTCAACGTCAAACCTGTGTGACGTAAAATAGTTAGGGCAGGTATAAAGATCCCTCCATCGCTGTACGACGTAAATTTTCTTATAGGGCTCCATAGTTGCATCAGTTTAAAATTCTAACTGAATCAAAACTACTTTCCAAACATTTCTCCCTATTTTCAAATTTGTTTCCCTATATATATATATATATGGGAGTTTTCCAAAAATATGAATTTCTTTAGTTAAAATTGCTGCTCGAAACGCTATATCTGTTTGAAAAATTCCTACCTATTTTTTAAAAATTTTCTAAAATATTTTTTAAAAATAAAGGTATTTCTATAGGGCTCATACATGATGTTTCTATTGCCACCTGATCTTGAATGCTACACTAAACCCTTAAGAATCCCATTTTAATAGGAAAACAACAAATAAGTTCCCAAATCTCAATCTGAACCTGTGGTCTTTAGATTTTAGAATCAAAAGGCGAAAAGGCGTTCAATTAGCTAGATTTTTCACCACCATCATTCAGTTTCTAAATTCAAGTTCCCATTTAATTGAAAACCAGACAAAAAAGCAAAGGTTTAAAGCTGAAGATGACTACATTGGCATCCTAAGTAGTATTGTGGTGACTTCAGCAAGGAAAAATAGGTAGCTTAAAGTTAATACATATCCTATTGGCTGTCACCTCGGATATCGATTGTTGGATACTTTTCAATGCATCTGCCTCTAAGACAGTGCAGTTTCCGTTCCATGCCTTACGGATAAGAAATCGATCGGCATACGACCTTTCAAAAGTGTATTGGTGATTAAAAAGGATGATCCCTTATTTCTTTCCATCTTGTTTTGGGTGTTTACTTTTGTACCATTCAACCGGTATCCCAAGTGAATGGCATAGAGGGGTAACTATAGACACCTCTCCTAGAAAATCTGGCTAGGAGAAATTCTAGATAACTTAATTTTGAGTCATAAGGACCACACTAACGAACCATAGTGAGCCTAGATCCCTTCGAACTAGAAAAATCTAGCATAAGTTGTAGAAGACCAATATCTTTCCAATAGTCCAAGAATCATCAAAATCGGACTCATCGTTTCAGAGATAGGGCTCCGTACAAGATTGTTAATATAAAATTTCAAACAAGGACACTTGTGTGAGGCTCCAGGGGTGGTGCATGGGCCGCGCGAGCCGCAGACACTCGAGTCGCCCATGGCCATGCATGTCACGTGCCTCGCGTAGCCCATCAGGTCTACATGCGGTGCAAACTTTCTAGAAGCTCGTAGATAGGCTTGATCAAGTCGGTTTTTGAATGGGATAGACCTAAAAATGACCAAAATACTCTTCTCCCAATTGGATTACAGCTTCAAGATTAATCATATAAATATCAATCTTACCCCTAGGCTAAGCCTATAAATACCCTTACAAAAATTCCAGAAAATACACTAAAAATCCTTGCAAAATACGTGAAAAATAAAAAATAGCAAAAAATTCCCTAGAAAATCATAACAATTAGGGAAAAACCTTGAAAACCCTGGAAAATCAAGAAAAAACCTAAAAAATTAAGAAAAATCCTCGAAAATATAGAAAACTACTAAAAATTTGTACAAAAATCTAGGAAACCCAAAAAACCATAGAAAACCTTCTATCATTAGAAATCTTTAGAGAAATATTATCCATAGGAACCTTAAGGCCCTTTTCAACCCTAGAACTCTAAATTTATAATAACCCAACTAATTTACAGTAATCTCCAGCAATTAGGATCATGGTGGTGAATGACGGCCTAATCCGAGCCTAAAACTTTGGGCTTTGGGTCCCTCGAGGTAAGTATTCTCTTCTTTTTTATTTCCAATTTATTGTTTCTTTGATTTTTAGTTATTTATACATTTCAAGATTTTAGTTGGAGGTTTTAGCCTTCTAAAGATCTCGTAGGTAGAATCTACAGCTGGCTTCTAGGTCTATAATTTGAGCCACTTCACTATCGATCTACTAATTTTACTCGTTTTACATGAATTTGAGTTGATCGTACTCAGACATTAATGTAGATCTATGCATAAACATAAGGAAAGAAAATAGAGAGTCACGATTTTACTTTTGTATTTTAATTTTATACCTTTTTACATATTGGGCTTACCTTAAAAGTTTGCATGTGTGCATGCTACACATCAAGGCAGACTAAAAGGAATTTGAAAAGAAAAAATTGTCCAAAATATCTTGGAGTATTTTGGTCAATTTGTTTTTAAATTAAAATGTCATATTATTATTTTGTATCTTTACTAGGTGCGCCTGATTGAGACATGTGGTGACCAAAATTTCAAGTTAATACTAGGTGCCCTTAATTGAGACGTGTGGTGACCACAATTAATTTCAATGCGTGCGTAATGTGTACTGTTTTCTTATGGTACCAAAACAAAGTGTGATATCAAATGGTCTTCTCTTACAACATACATTATTCTACTTTGACCCTGACCATTGTCTTAACAATGTCACAGACGAGTCTCATACTTGACCCTAAAGAGTACATGCCAAAGTGAATGATTGAAGTAAATTTTTCTAATACAGCCTAAGGTCTATGAGGGCATCATGGGTCACTTACTTATTAGTCTCACACAGTGACAAAAAGGAACATGATCATCTTTTTCCACACAAGTAGGTGTTTTGGTCACTAATATAACACGTGTGGTATGAATCACACGTCATGGTGGATCACATCAAATGTGCGTCAGAATCCATACCATGCAGGTTATAGTTTTTTCGTAGCCATGCAACCGGTCATCACCCAACGCCCCACAATCACATCCATGCGTCAACTTGAACATCCTTGATGTTCATCCCTTGCTACTTATAGGTTACATGATCTTCAGGACGTCAATTGAATAGATCATGTCAATTCCTTTATAGAATCTCATCTCGAACCTTTGGTTGAGGTAATAAATACACCATGTGTATATCTCATCCTCCAATATCCCAAATATTGAGGGTAGCTCGTGGAAGTAGTGAGCTTTGACCTGCCCACAAATTAAATAATAATCTCACACTATTGTGTGCCTGGGCTTATTAAAGTGCACAAACCATCCATTATAACGTAAAATAACATCCATATTCAATTATAATAGGGTATCAAGATCCTATAGTGTAACATAAACTCATATGGTCCTGAGGCTCATAATTCTTATATGAGTCTGATGTGTGGCCCTGACAATTACCTTAGTCAAGGGATCTGCCACCATTTTAATTGTAGGAATATGAGTTAACACCACCTATCCATGTGCAACAATGTCTCGAATATAGTGATATATATCATCAATATGTTTTGACTTTCCATGGTACTTTGGGTCTTTTACAAAAGCAAGTGCCGTTGTATTATCACAAAATACAGTGACAGACTCATTACCAGTCGCGACAATACCCAAGTTCTTTAGGAATCTTCTCAACTATAAGGCTTCGTGAACTGCTCCACTACAAGCAATGTATTCAAACTCCATAGTGGAGAGAGTGACACACGACTGCTTCTTGCTAGACCATGAGATTGCACCTCCTCTTAGCAAGAAGATATAACCTGAAGTTGATTTACGCTCATCTAGGTTTGCTGCCCAATCAACATCACTATATCCCCGTAACTGCAAAGCGGTTTCTTGGAAACATAACATTTGCCTCGAGGTTCCTCGAAGGTATCGAAAAATCCTCTTCACTTGTCAATGACCTTGTCCTGGATTACTCTGGTATCGGCTAACGAGACCCATTGCATTGACAATATCTGGATCCGTGCAGAGCATCACGTACATCAAATTACCAACTGCGCTTGCATATGGAACACGAGACATTTTGTTCATTTCAGCATCTGTCTGCAGATACAAGTTAAGACTTATAGTATGCCCTTTCTTAACTGGAGTATTTATGAGTTTCGAGTCTTACATATGAAATCGCTTAAGAATCCTTTGGATATATGTTTCTTGTGACATAATAAGAAACTTTTGAAAGCAATTTTGATGTATCTTAACACCAAGTATGTAACTTGCCTCACCTATGTCCTTCATCTCAAATTTGGAGGAAAATCACTCCCTCGTGGTAACAAGTTGCTCCAGATAATTCTCAACTAATAAAATATCGTCGACATACAAAGGCAATAACTGAATGATTTTCTTATACTTCTTAATGTATACACAATAGTCTTCTTGAAGCATTTCAAAACTATAAGTCATTATAGCCATATGAAATTTGATATACCATTGTCTTGATGATTGTTTTAGACCATATATGGACTTATTGAGCTTGCACACTTTACGCTCAAAGCCAGAGGCTACAAAACCTTTAGGTTGCTCCATATATATCTCTTCCATCAAGTCACCTTTTAAAAAGCAGTCTTCACATCCATTTGGAAGAGTTCTAGGTCCATATGTGTGACGATTGCTAGGATTAGACGAATCGAGGTCATTCTCACCACCGGGGAGAATGTCTCATCGTAGTCCACTCTTTCAATTTGGGTGAACCTTTTTGCCACTAAGCGAGCTTTATAGTTATCTATGGTTTCATTTGCCTTCCTCTTGATTTTCAACCCATTTGTTTTCAATCGATCTTCTATTAGGCTGTAGGTCCACAAGTTCCCGGACTTGATTCTTCTCCATAGAACTAAGCTCGTCTTTCATAGCAGACATCTACTGGTCCATAACAGGAGAATTCAAGGCCTCTTGAAATGAGCTAAGCTCATCAGCATCAAGTAAAATGTATGTGAGACCCTTTACTTCGAAGTGTCTATGAGGAACTTTCCCACGTTGACTCATTCAAAGTTCGACATGTGATTCACTCTTAATAGGTGTCCCTAGCATAGTCGGTGATTCAATATGGGTCATATGTTCATTCTCAATCAGTGGCTCACTCCCACTGTCATTGACAATCATGGGAAAACTCCACTAGTACCCTCAAATAAAGGAACTATCTCAATGTCTGTTTGAGATTCAGGCTCTTCATAGAACTCTTCAAACATACGAGACTACTTCTTGTTAGGGAATTTCGTCTCTATAAAATTTACATCGCGAGATTCTATTTCCTTTATCATCCCACCATCACGTTTTTTACAGAGCACATATCGCTTCGGGTGCTCAGAATATCTGACAAAAATGCACTCGAGAGACAATCAGTCTAATTTCCCTATCGATTGAGAAGGGAAGTGAACATATGCAGGTGACCCCCAAGGATGTAAGTGAGAAAGATCTGGTTTTCTACCTATCCATAACTCATAAGGGGTCTTGAGAACGGATTTTGATGGTACTCCATTTAGGACATACAACGTAGTTAAGAATGCATCTCCCCAAAATGATATTGGGAGGTTGGCGTGAGCCATCATAGACCTCACCATGTCCAACAGAGTATGATTCCTTCTTTCCGCAACACTATTTTGTTATGGACTATAGGACATCGTCTCTTATCATTGGATTCCCTTATTCTCACAAAGCTGCTTAAATTGATCAGATAAGTATTCTCGTCCTCGATCAGTGTAAAGAACCTTAATTCTTTTGTCCAACTGATTTTCAACCTCTAACATAAAATGGCGAAAGCAATCTATTTCTTGTGATTTATGCCAGATTAGGCATACATACCCGTAGAGAGAATAATCATCGATAAATGTGATAAAATAACAAGAACCATTATAGGCAGTCTCATTAAATGGACCACAAATGTTAGAACGTATTATATCCAGAAGACCGATTGCTCTCTTTGCATTAAGAAATGGCTTTCTAGTTGATTTTCCAACTATAAATGGTTCACAGATAGACATGTCTATTTTGGATAAAGGCAACAATCATATTTTGGCTAATCAGATCATCCTATCTTTTCTTATATGAGCAAGCTTAGCATGTCATAATATGGAGTTGTGAGTAATAGAAGAAGTGGAAAAGGATGACGATGTCATATAGGTAAAAGGAAGGGAAAAATTAATATCATTATTATCCAAAATAAACAAGTCATTAAAAATCTGGCCATAACAGTGAAAACCATATGGGAATGTAAATGTAGCATAATTAAGCATGAAACTGATAAAGCAACCGTCTGTAACTAGACATAGAACTGAAAGTAAACTTTTTCTTATTCTGGGAGCATAAAGAACGTCATGGAGAAGAAGGGTCCGTCCACTTTGGAATCGGAGTTGGTAACGTCAAACGCCTAGCACATCCTCTGATACGCAATTCCCCATGACGATCTTTTGACTTCCAACCGGCAAAATTTGGAGCTCAACGAACCCCTCTCGATCCCTTGTTATATGCCTTGTCGCTCTTGAATCCACAATCCACCCAGTAAATTGTGAATGAGCAACAAGTACCTGAGTGCAAACATTTGCATAGCTAGAAAAATCAGTTTGTACCTTTTTAGGTTCTGGACATTCGCGTACATAGTGGCTCTTATTCTTTCAATTGTAGCAAGTTATTTTATATTTTCCCTTTATGCGTCTCTCGCATCCATGCCTGACCTTTTTCTTTTCCTTAGCCTCTAATTTAGGTTGCTTCTTCCATTGAGGTGTCCAATTCTTAAACTTACCTCGAGGTTTATGGCCTCAAGGCCTGCTTGATTGAGCAATTAGAGCGGTTCTAGCTCCAGAAGATTAGCGGAACTCAGCCTCTATCTAAAGGTGATGAGAAAGTTGGGAAAAAGTTGTTACAGCTTCATTATGCAACATCAATGACTTTATGTTTTTCCAAGATTCTGGAAGAGCCCTAAGCACTCCGATCATCTGTTGCTCGTGACGGAGTTTGTTTCCAGCGGCCTCTAGGTCATGTATCATTTGAGATATTTTTCAGACATGGTGTGTCATCAACACATTTGGAAGTATTTTATATGTCTCAAAAGCCATAGAAAAGGCTCGTAACATAGCAGCGGAAGTGCCAACATACTTATGCTGAAGCGCATCCCCCATGACCTTCGTCGTAGTGAATCCCTCGAATTCATGAATAAGGTCATCAACCATAGCATTTAGCAAAGTAAAGCAAGTGCTACGGTCAGCATTGTTTCATGCCTCATACTCATTGAGAAGTTCTTCAGTGGCAAATTGTTCAGGACTTTGCTTAATGGTAGTTAGGTGTTCAAGTGTACATTGCTCATTTAGAAGGTATTGCATTTTTCTATGCTACATAGGAAAATTGCTCCCACTCAACATTTCACCTTTTGTGAGATCCGTAATCACATTTTTATAAGCCATTGTAAATCAAAACAACAAAATTGTACCAATTAATAAGGATGTTTCATGGTTTTTTTGATCCATGATTGCACTTATAATTTCTTTTTTACGGTTGTTAATTGTCTAATTACTTGAAAAAAAATCTTGACCCTTAAAAGTCTTGATATGAAAATTTCGCGTGGCCACATTGAACTCTTGCTTGTAATCAATACCAAGTTAATTTCTTAGATCTAGTATCTTAAATACCTTACAATTTGCAAGCGGTGCACCTTCCTAAATGCACTCCCACAAAAAAAAATGCCCTTTTATGCGGCCTTAAAATGCAAAAAAGGAAAAAGAAAAAGAGTAAGACCCTCCATGCACGGCTTATCATATGAGGCCTATCATGATTAGTTAGCCATGATGCTCATGGTTTAGGATGCCTCAACTTGCATAGCCCATGCATAAAGCCAACACGACTATGTGGTTGGTATATAAGGTTACATGGTACACATGTCTATGGTCTTAATATCACCATCATGTGCACTTTGCAACATCATAGGCCAACCATCGCTAAGCCTTCACATGTAAGGCAGGAATGATAATGCGGGTATAATCGGGAACCTGGTTCCACGATGGCTTTGATACCAATATTGACAAAATACGATCCAACGGTCGAAGCAAAAGCAAAATAAAACAATCGAAAATCGGGCAACATACCTTAGTGCACAACAATTTTTATGAACGAATATGAAGATGAACGATCAACTTAAGTAGGGACGTTCAACAACTACTAGAGCTGCCGAAGTCTATTCCACACCTCAAATCCCGAGTGAGGTAGAAGCCCACGAATACTTTCACAAAATGCGATCGGAGCAGTACAAGCTCGACTCTCACGCATAACTATTTATCTCTCAGGGCCGGATCTCTCCTTAGCTCTCAAATAAGAGAGGGATTGTACTCTCTCTCTCTCTCTCACTCTCTCTCTCTCTCTCACTCTTTCTCTCTCTCAAGACTATGCTCTCACACTTTTTCATGTGTGTTGTGTTGTGTAGAGACCTCCACCTCTCCCCTTTTTATAATGAGAGAAAGGGTCATCTCATTCATGTGGGAGTAATCTCCTCATGAATGGGCACCTTTATGGTGCATGATGCATGCCATTCATGGGAGGGTAACCCCCTCATGAAAAGATACAACCTCTCCCCACCTCTTTTCATGTAATAACGTAAGTCAAACATGAAAGGGCGTGGTCCACTTGAGTGTACCCTCACACTAGGGATGCACCCTCATATCAACAAAACCAATTAAAATGTTTTCTTATTAAGACAATTACAATTTAGTAAATGTTAAATATTGCAAATGGGAATGGGGGTGGGGCATTACTGGTTGGGGGGCCGATGCTTCAACATAACGTTCCGCCCTCCATTCCCACAGTTAACATGTCAAAAAAAAAGGAAAAAAAAAAGAGATAGACTAATGATGTGCTGCAGAAGTGTTTGTACCTCTCACAATTGTTCTCTATTAAATGTGTCATGAGGTTTATGGATCTAACTCATTAAAGAAAGGATTTCAAAATAATGATGACCCTTGTCCATAAGGGAATGCTAGATAGGTAGCCTCAAGCACTCATTCATAACATATCATATCATTCACTCTCTCTCTCTCTCTCTCTCCATTGCAGTGAAAGGCATCAGCATTTTCTCACGGCATGAATTGATCGCCCCATCCAACATTTCCTCCATTGTGTGCTTGAACTCAAATCCAAGATCTTCAAGTCTCTTAGATGGGAGCCTTATGGGTCTTACTGTCTCATCAACGCCTTCAAACCTACAAAAGAAACAAAGAATTTATTTTTATTTATTTGCTCTTACTTGAAATCCAGGGGTTGAAAAACCGGTCGAGGTGACCCGGAATGGCCCGGGTCAACACGGGTGCCAATTCTAGCGCGATAGCGGAACTCGGGTGGTTTCAAAAACGAATTGCCCATTTTCGGGCGATTCAAGGCCCGACTGACATCGTCATCGTCATCCACGAATTCCGGAGGGTTGACAGCCTCACTAAGGTCAGCACCGTCAAACTTCTACAGACGAATCACACGGTCCCCCAGTAAACATCATCTCTCCGATGTAGAACATCGCCCTTTATAACGTTGCTTTTTACCAAACGCACGTCGGGCGTTTCACGAAACGGGCGGGATTTTTGGTTCACCTATCCCAATTCGACTTCGAATTGAACCCGACGGTGTAGTACTAAAAGTCTAACTAATGCCAAGTTTAAAATTTAAAGTTTAAACATGGAAAGCCCCAACGGTGTACCCGCCCATCATGAATAATATACGCCCGACGGTGTGCGCTCGACGGTGTACTCTCGACGGTGTACTCTCGACGGTGTACACCCGTTTGTACATCCGATGATGGTAATTAAATTATATGATAAATTTTTTTTTGATTAAAATAATAATTGGGTGTTCACCATCCCTATCTTTCACCAAAGAATTTTAAATTTACCTACCCAAATAAAACATAAAAACTCTATTAGGCTATTATCTCATGGGATTATTTCATTATATGATTAATAATTAATTAAGTAGTTAATTAAAATTAAAAATTAGTACTAGCTCATAGGATATTATAAAATAAAAAATAATACTAATTCTAGTTTATTGAATATTAAAAAATATTAATTTAGAGGATATTTTAATAGAGAAAAATAGCACGGACTCATACCACTTTAGAATTTATTATATATTGATAACCAAATATTTTATTTTATTTATTTTAATTTATTTGCATTATAAATTGTGTAATGTGATATTTTTTATTGTAGTTGTCAATAATACATTTTAAATTAGATAATATTATAAGATATTTTGGATTTATTATTATTTATATAATAAAATAACTATAAAATTTAAACCAACAATTTCAATTTCAGTATATAATATAATAGTTAGTTAGGTTGTAATTATTTTGGATTATAGTTAGTTAGGCTATAATAATTTGTGTTTTTTTAGCAGATTGAGGTTTTGCGCCAATTAGAGATTTTGGTTGCCATTTTTTATCGATTTAATCCATTATTTATTATAGACTATGTATGATTATATACTTCATCCATGATATTTCTATGATTTTTTTTTTTGTGTGATGTAAATTTATTGGTTAACATAAGTTCATACAGGGAAATAACATCTCAATATTTACATATTGATAAAAAAAATGAAAGTTAATAATGTAGTACCCCCATTTCAGGGAAATAAGATCTTAATATTCACATATTGATAAAAAAAAATGAGAGTTAATAATATAGTACCCCCATTTCTTATTGGATTCATAAAAAGCAGTACTTATAATGAATTTTAGTATTTCTTTTAGATTTTTTTCAAAACTTAATTTTCTGATTCAGTCGATTCTCGATCCGAATCACCAATTCACGGATCCGGTACACCGATCTGTTTTAAAACCCTGCTTGAGGCATACTCCTTTGGAATAGGTACCGATGCTATATGTTTTATAATGTACTTTTGACTTTTAAGTGGATGTGCTATGATGAGCATCCTTTTTAAATGCATTATAGCACAAAAAACATCCGAGATAAAATTTATCAGGCGTAATGGAGAATGACACAGATATCCTCACGAACGTAGGGCTGGCAATGGGCCAGCAGCCCATCCTTAAAAAAATAGGGCGTGGGTCACAAACTGTTGCTTGAGGCCAGGGCTAGGGTTAGTGCCGGTTCGGTTCGAACCAGCCCAACCTTTTTTTTTTTTTTTGGTGTTTTTTATTACTCTTTTTGTTTAATTATTGTTTGCTTCATTTGTTTTTGGCCCGGCCCGACCCTAACAAGGTCTGGGCTGGCCCTAGGGGAACAAGGTCCGGGCCAAGGTCAAGACTGGCCCAGCCCATTGTCATCCTCACATGAACATTTAAAGGATCACCCTTGTACTAAAAGAAGAACCCTTTTACTAAAGGAAAAAGTTTATATAAGGTTTCAACCTTAAAATGTAGAATTAAAGATGCGCCTAAAAAAATCTATCATAAAGATACGCCTAAAAAATTCATCATAAAATGTTGTTTGAATATTGGAAAACCCTTTAATTGATGATCTCGAAATCGAGATGTATGAATATGAAAAGAAAAATAGATTTCAAGTCCACGAACTAATATATCTTGCAAGACATTGTCTTGACTGTCCATTTTAAAAAAATTTAAGTGTTTATAGATCTACTTGATTTGAACCATTTTTAAAGTTTAAAATTTTATAATTAGAGGTGAAAATATATTCTCAAGTCATCCTAAGATTTTATATCAAAATTACATTTATAATAAAACTTAGAAATGCGTCTGAATTGGATTGTTTAAGGTTGCAGCCTTATGCAAACTATACTTTTTACGAAAAGGAGAAGTATACAAAGAGACCATTTACTTTTAAGCCATGGTCATTATTATTGTTGTCTATTAGATTTCAAATCAGGTGGTTGTATGTTATCGACTATACTCAAAGTTAAAAAAAAAAAAATCTCAGATTTTATGATATACCCCAAGTCATCTAATTTGATATCTAATGGTCAGTAGCCATTGGACCTCCTTGTAATAAAGATAAATATTGTCACAGTATACAGTCCCTTATTTAATAGGACAATATATTGCATGTTGTGTTTACTATTCCTATATGTAATGTTCATACACAGAGTTAGTTTGTTTTCAAAATATGTACTGCATGTTACAAGAGGGATGATTTTATAGCGCTTGTGGGGAATTCCTTTTTGCGAAGTTCGTGATACAGTTCGAAATATGGATTATTGTCGAGATAACTCAACCCTAGCAAAACAGGAAAAAAAATGTGTGTGTGAGAGAGAGATAGAGATTCTTAACTCAGTAGGGATGTCATACTCGGGGTATCTTTCTTTCATCATTTTCGACAACTGAATGATGGTGAAATCATGCGAAGAGCAAATGTACCGACCCTTGGCATCAGGATGCTCCATGAGGAAGATATGAGCATTGCATAAATCATCCAAATGTACCATCCAATTCTGTTTCAAAATGAAGTACAGAGCTTCATCTCCTACAGAGAACCACCAATACCTCAATCTCTTTAGGGCAACAAAACTGCAAACAAAACTTGGTAGTATGCTACAAGAAGTTCATTTCCTTCCATTTCATGTTTCTCTCCCTTTTTTTGGGCAATTACTAATATTCAAGAAAGTAAATGAAGAAAATAAATGGCATACTTGTGATAAGGGCTAAGGCAATGAGTATGCTAATGTGCATGGTTGGCACGATGAAGGGCCCAACAACTATAGAGGGTGCAATTGTCACGAGGTCCATGTTATTCTCCTCAGCAAACTTCATTGCAGCTTTCTCAGCAAGTGTTTTCGAAACAACATACATCTATACCCCAAATTTTGGAGCAAAAAATTAGTCCACAAACGTATTTTGTGATCAAGGTTCTAGAAGTACACATGCCCACATCTCATGGCCATGACGTTATTGTTAAGGAAAAAGTTTGTATAGAGCCCAGGCTCTATGCAATCAAATTTAGAGCCCACCTCAAAATTTTCACTAGAAGAGGTTGTTTTGACGTCCAAATATCCTCAAATAGATCAATTTTTTTTTTTTTTTGAGTAATTTAGTGGGGATGACGAGCCCCTACCTATTTTTTAAAGGGAAAATTTCGAATAGAATCCTAATTCCTCATATTATTTTATAGTAGACCCTCCTTCCGTTTTCTTTCAAGCGGCATAAGAAGACCGCTAAAGATTTCACCATACCCCCTCATCACTTATCTCCTTCTTTTATTGATTTTTGACCATAAAAATTAGCTCCAACAAATCTTTTTATACCATTTTAACCCAAAAATATTTTTGATGTGTGGAAATGGAAAAAGATGA
>NW_006494910.1:4190137-4201681 GCF_000471905.2 Amborella trichopoda | reverse complement strand
AATCTTTTTATACCATTTTAACCCAAAAATATTTTTGATGTGTGGAAATGGAAAAAGATGATTAAAAAAGTTTTTGGGATAAAATGGCATAAAAAGATTTGTTGGGGCTAATTTTTATTGTCAAAAGTCAATAAAAGAGGGAGATAAGAGATGAGGGGGTACGGGATTTCACTATGCCGCTTGAAAGAAAAATAGAAAGAGGGTCTACTAAGAAATAATATGAAGAGTTGAGGTTCTATACGAAATTTTCCTTTTTTTAAATCGTTAGTGGTTTTTTAATGCATTAGGTGATAATGGAAGCCTAGACTTTAGTCGAGGCACAAGTGGTGCTACCACCACGATCTCAACCCCATTCTCTCCTCAAATAGATCATCTCGACATCAAGATGCATGGACATGAGAAAAAAATGGATTTCAAGTTTTAGAAATAGTGCATCATGTAATACATTTTTGGACTGTCAATTCCCAAGATTTTCATGTTTTCATAATTTTATTCGATCTATGCTATTTTTGAAGCTTTAAATTTTACAATTAAAGATGAAAATATATTTTAAGGCTATCACAAATATTTCCAATATTGAAACCACATTTCTGAGTAATTTAGAGAAGAAGAGAAAACAAGGTGTATTTTTTTTTTTTTGAGTAATTTAGCGGGGAAGAGAAGACAAGGTTTTCTGTTTTTTTTTTAGTATTTCAGTGGAGAAAAAAAGATAGACGCCCTATCCGGTTTTTCAATAGATTCATTTTTTCAATAAATTGGGGGAGTTACACCTTTTCAAAATATTGGTTTTTTCAATAGATTGGGGAAGCTACATTTTTTCAAAATATTCATTTTTTCAATAGATTAGATTGCGAGAGTTACATTTTCTTCAAAATATACGTTTTTTCAATAGATTGGGAGAGTTACATTTTAAAAGTGTTAATTACCGATGTTAACAGTAGAAATGGATACCGTGATGTAAAATCTGGGTGTGGGGATGCTACCACCATTACATTTCTACAAATTACTTCGTAAGTGTGCATATTACATTTCTACAAATTACTTCGTAAGTGTGCATATTACATGTCAACAATTACTTCGTAAGTGTGCATATTTAAAGGAGAGAAGAAGCATCTACCCATCCGTTTGGCTTGGAACGCGTGCAAAACTCAATGTCGCTCCAACAACTCTCATCATAATAATCGGATTGTTGCTCCCCAATACAAACAGCCGCACTTGATGAAGTGAAGACCACGCGCTTAACGGTTTTGGCCTTGAGGCATGCACGCATAATGCTCAATACTCCATTAACAGCCGGTTTTATCACCTCGTTCTTCATAAAACCCCAACAAAACGTCAATAAATCAATAATAAATAAAATAAGGATATTACGTATGTAGCCGATAGATATTACAGAGAATATAATAATGAAATCATTAGCCTTGCAGATGGACTTTAAATGGAAAAAGTCAAAATATTCATAAAAATTAAGGAAAGTTATAAATAACCCTCAAGACTAGACTTTTTATGCAAGTCATCCCCAACTTAACTTTTTTTCTCATTTTTTACTCCAAAATATATTTTCTTAGCAAATACCACCCAACCCCAAAAAAAATAAAAGAAAGTTTAAATTTGACCCATGTCTCTCTCTCATCTTTCTCATGAAAAGGCGGTCTAGCGTATTCTTAGGGCTGTCCTACAGTGTAATGTCGGTTCAGTAAAACCAGTGGCGGTCCGACAGTGTAATGTCGGTTCAGTAATTACCAGTGGCAGTTCGACAGTACAGGTGGCGGTCTGGCACTGACAAAGAACGATCTGGCAATAGGCCCATGCGGTCTGATATTGACAAAGAGCGGTCCGACAGCAGACCCATTCGATGTGACAATAGGCCCAAAGTGCGGTCCGGCAATGTCAAAGAGCGGTTCGACACTTTTCCTTAGTTCAAAGGGGTCCGACAATGTCAAAGAGCTGTCCGGCAGCCCATGTAAGGTCACATGAATGTCCGGCCCAAATTAAATTTTTATGTTTGAAAAAAGGTATTTTCGTCAAAAAATTATACTTTTTTTACTTGGGGGTATTTGCTAGAAAAGTGTATTTTGGGTAAAAAATTGAGAAAAGAGGTTTGAATGGGGGCAACTTGCATAGAAAGTCTGGGTGTTATTTGTAATGTTTCCTAAAAATTATATTTGTTTAGTAAAGAAATGTATAAACATGTTCCTATAAATTTTGATGATTTTTATTGATGATTTATGAACTTTTTTACTACTTTCTCTATTTTATATTTAGCTATTTTTTGGAATTATTTGAATTATTTCCATCTATAAATAAATTAGTCAAAATTCCATCTTTTATATTTTATTTATTGTTTTTAAACTTTTAGTGCTCTTTAGGGTTTAGTTTGGTTTTTAATGAGTTTTCTTTTATTAATATTTCTTTTGTTTTTGTTTTTTTAAATTTATAGGTTTTTTAGGCATTTGACTATTTGGGTGACTCCACATGGAATTGCTTTTCGAAGATCTCATAAACCTAGTCTTTATAGAAGGATTACTCCCTATCGATGTGTCTGTGGTATCCACCTCTTCCTCCTCTTCCTTGTGAAAGTCGAGTCGGTTGTGGAGAGTCATAACTTTTGGGTGGTGTATAATTAAGTCCTCTCCCCCAATTTGGGTGATCGTCGAAGTAGTCATGGAAGTTTTGGATTGAGCAGCTTTAGCTTTACCTCTATCTGCATTCCTCCTAATGATTATTGACTTCGGCCTAGGCCAAAACCTTCCATAAGACTTTCTAGGTTAACAGCATTAGTTACCAAGTCGTTGAAGTTCTGGGATTTGGAAGCGTGCATGTATACTGCAATGTCAAATCTCATGTTTTTAATGCACATGAGCACCTCTTGGTTCTTAGGGAGCGGGGTGGGTTGCCTACCTTATGCTAATATTTTGCCATCGAGTGATATAGTCTTGCACATGTTCATGATCCCTCTGCTTCACATTGAGGAGTTCAACCAAGTGGACCACCCTTTATGTGTTGTGAAACCTTGCCAGGAATGCTTCTTATATTTGCTTCCATGTAAATATGGTCTCAAGAAGTAGTCGTGAGTACTAAGCGAAAGTTGGTCCTGATAGTGATTGTACAAATTGTCGCATCAGGAGGTTCCCGTTACTGGTTGAGTCCGCACACACAGAAATGAAGTGGGCCAAGTTTTGATGAGGGGAGCCTTGCCCATCAAACTTTGGGAATTTGGGCCGCTGATTTCTTGCGGGATATGGCATTGCATCAACATACACTGGGTATAGTTTTTGATAAGTGTCAAGGGTTTGTACCCCCAGAATATGGTTGTAGTTTCTCCATCACTAAGTTTTGCACTGTCTCCTCCATTAAGGCAGTGTTAGATAGAGATTGGAGTGGCATAGGTGTGGGGGCTGATTGGTTCTCCATGGCTGGATTCATGGACTGTTGTCCCGAAGGTCCATTGGGATTAGGAGCCTTTCTAGCGGCTCTCAACGTCTTCAGCTCGGTTGTCTATGCTCGTAACTCTGCTTCTTTCTAGGCAACATCGCCCTATGGCGTTCCATTTCTTCAATTTCACGCTGGTCTTTCGTTGCTCCCATCATCAACACGCTTATGATAGGGTCTTGTTCAAATGGTCCAGTGGATTCATTGTCCGAGATTGGCGTAGTGAATTCAGGGAATTTTAAAGAGAAAGATAACGGAAGAATAAGGGAATCCTTCCGTGCTTTAGAGATACTGCACGTGGTGTGTAGAATTTCGATGGCTATATGATGCCTTGCCTTCTTTGCAAGAGGCTCAGCATGTGGGAGCTCCTCATTTGATGAGAGGGATGAGACATCATCATAACCCAGGGCGATCTTGTCTCTTGGGTGTTTTCATTTTCCTCGAGATTTTGGGTGGTTACCACAATCATGTTACACGGCCATACCTCGAAAAATGAATCTCTTAGGTTGTGTGAGACCTTGTTATAGATTGATCCCGGTTTGCAGCCTTGTTGTGGTCATGTACGACACTGATCTGCTCGCATGACTTCTCTTGCTTTGTTCAGGACGTACTGAATAAGAACTTTGTGTACATGCTTGAGAACTATTTTATCATGCACCTTTTGGGCTTGTTTGTACTTTTTGGACTCTGTCTTGAGAACACAAGGAGGCTTGTAATTTCCTTGCCTCAAATCACATTCTACTGCGGTGATATGTGAATGAACAATACGAGATGACTTGGGTAGCTTATCTTTGTGAGAACTTATAGCCGATGGCCGATGAATATCAGGTGAATCGAGAGGATCGGCATCATGAGACCGTCTGACCGTCGGCAATCTAGGTTATATATGACGATCTAGGCAAAGTTAGCATCGCCAGAATTCCTAACCGCCAGCCGATGGGTGTTGCATGAGTCGGGCAAGTTAGGTCCATAGGAATGTCTGACCGCCTGAATCTGGGCTGCATATAACAAAGTAGGAACGTTAGCATCGCAAGGATTCCTAACCACCAGCTGATGGACGTCGCATATGTCAGGCGCGTTAGGTCCATAGGAACATCTATCGCCAGTGTCTGGGTTGCATACACAATCTAGGCAAGTTAGCATCGTGAGGATTCCTAACTCCCAGCCGATGGGTTTCGCATGAGTCAGACGAGTTAGGTCCATAGGAACAACCTATCGTCGGTATCTGGGTTGTATACGGTGATCTAAGCAAGTTGGCATTGCGAAGATTCCTAACTGTTAGTCAATGAGTGCCACGTGAGTCGAGTGAGGTAAGTCCATATGAACGTCTAACCTTCGGCGTCTAGGCTGCATTAACAGCTAAGCGAGGAACTTGTATGATCAAAGGCAAGAAGCAGGAGCCTTGGGAAATAGGCACGGGATGCCGAGATGGCTTAGATTGTGACTTAGCCTTTGTAGGAATGGCCCGACCACTTTTCTTTAGCGTATGGACGACTGGGGTTGCAGGTCGCAACGACCGTACTTTTCTTGGGATATTGTGAGCGATCGCACCGCTGTTGGGCTTTACTTGCAGATGTTGCTTGGGGTAAGTCAAAACTACCCTAAAAGATCTGCTGACTGGGACTAAACCTACTTGAGGGCGAGATTTCCTCATTGCCCAAGGCTTTGAGGTTCGTGACTTGGCTTCTTGCACTCCAGTCACTGCTTTTTCAATATGCCAAATAGCCACAGCCTTAGGAAAAGTAGGTTAACCCTTGATTAGGGAGGCATACAGTGGAACCTCCATTGTTCCCACCTAGAAAGGTGTCATTACTACAGCTATGGTTACCTCTGATGACTTGTGATTAACGCAGAGGTTTACTCGTCAGGGTAAATAGCGATGACAGGAGAGTAAAGTAAAAAATATCGTGAATCGATACCAATCGAGAGAGTTTTGACTTCCTAGACTCTATCAGAGATGAAAGGTAAATAACTCCCCAGTGGAGTCGACATATATTTGGTCGCTCCAAAATGTGGACGTGTTGAAAAGAAATACGAAATGTTTAAACAAACATTAGACTGCAGATGGAAAACCAGAGGACATCACATTCGAGGCCAAATTCACTCGTGCACTTCATATCAGAAACATAAGCTTTATTATTTATACTGGGTACTAAGCAATTCCTAAAATTTAATCCTCTATTACATTTACATTAACTTGAAGAATTAAAATACGTCGAACACTTTTGATTCTGACTTTGAAACCTATACATCCATTTCTAAAGAATAAAATACATGCATGTTAAAGGGAAAAAATAACGTTGAGGGCATATCGGCCCATATACATGTAAGTAGGGACTTGTTATTATTTGAGTCTGGTCTTCAAAAGGGAATGGGTCTCAAGCGAATCATAAGAGACAATTATCCCTCTCTCCTCACGTATCGAATAGTACTCTCTGTTCTAGTCTTGGTTCTCGCCTAAGCACAACCTCTGAAGAATTCCTTATCTCTCCTACTAAATTGTGTCTCTCAAAAGTGAGACATCTTCTTCAACCGAGGAGCATCCCTTTTTATAGCGTTGATTTATGGATAGTCATACATTTCGAATCTTCGAATCTTCACCATCCATCTTCATATGAGTTTACCTACTCATTTGAAGCATAAATCTTAGAGCGTGTGATCTTTATCTTCATATGGGGTTTACCTTCTTGTGTTTACCTTCGGTTACCTTTTGTGTTTATCTTCTCATGCTGCTGATCTTTTTGTTAGGTTATCTTCACAAATGCAATCGTTGGCGCTTCTTGAACCTTGGAACACAAGATTTTTCAGGAGCAGAATCGGATATTCATCGTTATCATCAATGTTAATGGTGGTGGGCTGTAGCCACTTTCATTGTTCCAACTTAATCCATACTAACCTTTAAGGGTGATAAGAGCAAAGAGCCTATAGTTTAACAACGCCGATTGGACGAGAGAATTCCTTATTCCCTAAGAAACAATTCTCATCTTTGCGGAAATCAATTGACTCTAAAAATTTTAAGGTTTTAACTGTCAAAAAATGATAATGTCGATGGGTTAAGCTATCGTTGGACAATTCAAGATTATTATTAAATATGAGATGGGACAAGCCATCTTTAGGTAGCTTTAGAATACTGTTGAAACTGAGATGGGTTAAGTCATCTCTGGAAAGCTTTAGACAGCTGATGAGACCAATCTTTGGGCAGCTTTAGACCGCCATTGAGACTGAGATGGGTTAAGCCATCTTTGAGCAATTTAGATTGCTGTTGAAACTAAAATTAAGCTATCTCTAGGCAATTTTAAACTGCCATTGAGACTGAGATGGGTTAAGCTATCTTTGAGCAGCTTTAGACTGCTGTTGAAACCGAGATGGATAAAGCCATCTTTGGATAGATTTAGACTATTGTTGAGACTGAGATGAGTTAAGCCATCTCTGGGTAGCTTTAGACTGTTGTTGAGACTAAGATGGGTTAAGTCATCTTTGGATAGCTTGAGAGATTGCGATGGGTTAAGCCATCTCTAAGTAGCTTTAGATGACTGTTGAGGATGGGATGGGTTAAGCCATCTCTGAACAGCTTTAGATTGATGTTGAAACTGAGATGGGTTAAGTCATCTATAGGCAGCTTTAGACTGCCGTTGAGACTGAGATAAGTTAAACCATCTCTAGGCAGCTTTATACTTCCTTTAAGACTGAGATGGTTAACCCATATCTGAGCAGCTTTAGATTGTTGTTGAGACTGAGATGGGTTAAACCCTTTGAGGAGGTTTAGAATGTCGTTGAGATAATCCTTGGCCTATTCTCGAAATCTATATACTAAGCCATGCTCAGATCATAGTCAAACACGACACACTTGAATGGCGAGAACCATACTCATCCTCCGTTGGTTCACTGTATATCTCCAAGTGGTTTTATTCTTAGTCTTTCATTGGGACTAAGTGTTCATACTTTTCGTAAGGCAAAGTATAAATCATCAACAACCAGATCAACAATCCTGGTCTTGTTTGTGATAAAAGTACACCCAACAGTGTCCTAAGATCTCAATAGAGTTAACTAAAAAATGCAACACATTGTTTTGAATTGGTTGTCAATAACCAAAGAAGATCGGGAAATTTCTAAGATGGATTTTGTTTTAAATTTGGGGACTAGTAAATATCTCTTTTCTAAGCCTAGATTCAAGTGTGTGTGGACTCCGTTATAGTTGGTTAAGTCAAATTGAATTTTATGGGAATTCCTTCGAAAATCTGAGCCCAGAAGGCATGGGAAATATTCTAGGGATTGGTATGGTAATATAGTTTTATCATATCTTGGGCCTTGTAGGATAATGAGTACTAATGAAGCAGAACTTTCTTCTATCCTGCAGGGGATATAAATTCTAAAGAAAAAGCATTTAGAATTTTGTTTATGGTGGGAGGAGATTCCCTTAATGCCATTACGTGGTGCAAAAATTAACATAGGGTACCTTGGAAGTTGAAGACTACTCGGCTAAGGATCATAGGTGTTATTACCTCGATGAATATCTCCTTCATACATATTTATAGGGAGGCAAATGATCTAGTGAATGGGTTCGCTAAAATGGTTGACTCTGCCTGAATTGCTAGTATCTTATTTTTTGCTGGTGTAATTGTTTTGTTGTAATCATCTTCTTAGCATTACTAAAACTTCAAACATTAAAAAATCACAGAGTTCTTTTACGCGATCTATATATCATGGACAATGGGTCTATGGTTTAAGGTAAATCACTGGGACAAACACCATTCATTCTTGAAGGTAGAGGGTAACTTCAGAGTTCTAGATGAAATGAATTTGTTCATACTTAAGACAAAGCATCTTAGGGAGTGTAGTGTCCCATATCACTAGACTTCATTTGAAAATGGTACATTTCTATGAAAATGACTAGGAAATGAAGCTCACCTCAGGGTCTTTAGGTTGTAAATCCATTGGTGTGGCAACATGGAAAACTCCATGACAACCTTTGATAGCTTCATCAAAGCTTCCCTCATCTCTAAGGTCAGCCTGCCATAGGGTTAGCCTCTCACTTGCCTTTGGGAAATCAAGAAGATGCTTTGTCTTCTTCATGTTCACTATAAACCAATGGCAGAAAAAATGTTAGCATTTACCAAATTGAAATGTTAATGATAGAAAAAGCAATTCTTAGTTTGAAGAATAGAGAATCAAGAAGAAAACTAATCCAATTTTAATACCTTGTATAATATCAACTATAGTCACACACACTCACACTCAGTTTTTTTTTTTGTATCAAGATGCAGTGTTGTAATGTCTATCATTCTCACCTTGCACTCTTTTATGGAAACTAACTAATGGAACCTTTGTAGCATGATGCTCAACCTTAAATGAAGAATATTTTAAATATATTTAATCAAGGAAAACATTTATACAAGGTTGCAAGCTTATACTATAGAAGTGAGGTGCACCTCAAAAATCAATAGAAAGGAGTGTTCTGAAGTTGGGAGACTTTCCAATTGATCATCTCGACCTCGAAATATATGAAAATAAATAAAAAAAGTCCTAAAAATAATGCACCATGTAACACGCTGTCAGGACCTTCTATTTTCAAGATTTTCAAATATTTATAGATTTTCATGATCTAGATAATTTTTGAAAATATAAATTCATTACGGTTGAACAAGGATTTTCAAGAAATTGAAAGGTTTACAACACCAAAACTACATCTTCTAGCAAATTCTAGACGTGTTCCTGTATAAGATGGGCACATTATACAAATGTCACCCTTTAATCAAATTGTGGAATATATATTTTTAACTGTTCTATCAACTTCAATTCAAATTAATGTTTTCAAAGATGAATTCTAATTCTATCAAATATTATTTCTTTTTATGGGCTAGTTAAAATTCAATTAGTTTCTTGTATTTATTTTTATTTTCTGAAACCGCAACTATTTTCTAATCTTTTAATATAAGTTGCTATTTGTCGAGATAAATATTTAGTTGTTTGAGAAGAGTTTCTATTTTGTGAATTGTTCTATTTTAACTTGATAGAGTTTAGAGAAAGAGAAATTCTAGGAAAACTTGAGGAATGAAACTTGTTATTTAGTTGGGACATCCTATTTGGTAGCAATTCTTCTTGAAAAAGCGATATATGGCAAAAGAGGATTTACTTAATTGTAGAGAGAGATTTTAGAAAATTACCTAGAAAAAGGAGCCATAGAGAAAATTCAAAATTAACAGCCCCTACTCTTTCTCCTTAAGCAATATATAGTTAATGGCATGCATAACTTCGAAATTAGATGATATTTTTAAACAAATATTTCTTTTTTATTTTTTCATTTATAGTTCATTTAATACTATTTTTGTAACTATTTTATTTTCTATATAAGCGTTTGCTCTTTTCCTGTAGAGCGTTTTTGGATAAACTGAATGATATTAGGGTGATTCTTATTTTTCTTTGATAAGTATCATATAAAATCCCTTTCTAGTTCTTCTCCAAAATGAATTAATTTCTAAAATCAAGAATTACGAAAACATAATAAAAATCATTCAAGAGATATTGGGTATAAATCCTTTTTGGGAACTCTATCACCAGATTTAGGTAATAAATCACATGAATTTCTAAGTAAATGAGATTTTACACTTGAGAGTTTGGAGAAATAATAGAGGAGATTATTAAGAAATCTATAAGGAAAATGAAGAGTCATGAGGTATTTTGTAGTCAAATTCTTATTTATTCTATGTTGTATACACGCTCACTAATAGCACAAGTATTGAAGGGTCTTGATTTTGGCCAGTCCAACTAGGGAAATGTTGAGTTGACCTGGATTGGGAAGCAGACCACCTTGCCAAAAAAAAACCCTAAATCGTGTCTCCCATTTTTTTATGATTAATAGAAAATTTATTAATTTTTTTGCATAGGATTCAGACTGGTTCGAGTAACTAGGGGTATTGGGCTCGGAACTTTAGGGTGTCAGAGCCTAAGTTCGACCTTAATATCCATGAAACATTAATATCATAAAGTTTTTATAAAATTTGAATTCAAATAATATATTCTGTAGATAATTTTGAGTCCTTCAATATTACTTCTTTAGTTGCTTTCTTTCCTAACTACTTTTATCTAGTTTGCAATATTTAAATTTATTTCCAAAATTCACACTATCTTTTAATTTTTCTATCATTCCCCTATAGCCTGCCATTTTATGAAAATCAAGCGGTACTAATTATGATACCAACTGCTAAAATATTTTGTAAAGATATATAAGGTTGCAACCCTAAACTGCAGAAAAAGGGCCCGACTCAAAATCCATCGTAAAAAGTCATTCTAATAGTGAAAAACTCTAATTAAATACCTTGACATGTACGAATGTGGAAAAAATATATTAAAGTATTACAAATAGTGTATCTTGTAATATATTATTTAAATCGTTCATTCTCAAGATTTTTATGTGTTTGTAGATCAGCTCAATTTGTACCATTTGTTGAGTTTTAAATTTCATAATTAGATGTGAAAATAGTTTATCGGGTCATCATTGAAATTTTCGATACCAAATTATATCTTTTGATGAGCTTTGGAGGTTCACCTTAAATGGATTGTATAAGGTTGCACCTTATACAAACCACACCCTTTTTAAAATGAGAATTCCTATTTTGCAGAAATTCATGAAATCAAAATGAAACCGAGCATCAAACTAGAAGGGGGCTACATTACATAAAAATGGATGTGTTCGAAACACTAATCCCAAAAATTGTCATATATATTTCACACATGTGCAATATATGAATATCTACATATATGCATACGTCTATAAATATATATAGGGAAAAGTTTATATAAGGTTGCAACCTTAAAATGTAGAATCACATATGCACCTCAAAAATCTATTGGAAAGGCTGTTTTAATGTTGAAAAACCCTATAATTGATCATCTCGACATCAAGATGTATGAATATTAAAAAAAAAGTTTTTGAGTCCCAAAAATAGTGCTTCTTGCAACATATTATCTAGACCGCCTATTTTCAAGATTTTCATATGTTTATAGATCTACTTGATTTTAGCCAGTTTTGGAGTTTAAAATTTTTTAATTAGATATGAAAATAGTTTTTAAGATAATCCTAAATAAATTTTACAACAAAATTGCATGTTATGA